>OY804576.1:30205536-30786524 GCA_963680875.1 Bathymodiolus brooksi | reverse complement strand
TATAGGTAGAAGTAAAGAAAACTACTGTATGATCACTGCCATGACAACTTTAGTGGTGATATACATTGGTTGTATAGGTAGAAGTAAAGAAAATTAAAGTTTGTTTTTGCCCACAAAAACGTATGTCTCCCCCGTCCCACAAACTGTAGTCATAGGTAAAAAATCTATTTGGGTAACAAATAAAATTAAGCTTCAATGAATAACAAAAAAAACCTGTTTTTAATCCATGAAACACAAAACAAATTTGATCAAAAGTGCTAAAGCAAGGGTTACAGGTACTATTCCATATTGTCATGGCAAAGTTCCCCATTCCAGAAAATTGCTCAGCCTATGTTCCAATGATTTTAAAGGAGTTTTGTTCTTCTAAAATCAATGGATTGGTGATGAAAACTTTTTCAGGGAAATAGTGACATTACATGTATGATAGACTCTTGTACATACAAGTTTCAGTAAGGGATATTACACTAGAGTGTTTGCAAATAACTCCCACAAAATTTAGGGGATCAACATTTCCTGGTAATATGCACAACTACATATGGTGTCCTTACTACCTACCAAGTTTCATGAAATTCTGTTCAGTAGTTTCAGAGAAGTTGTGCTGACAAGCTGCTTCAGAAGTATATTTCGGAACATTTTAAGTTCAAAGGGGCATAACTCCCACAAAATTTAGGGGATCAACATGTCCTGGTAATATGCACAACTACATATGGTGTCCTTACTACCTACCAAGTTTCATGAAATTCTGTTAGGTAGTTTCAGAGGAGTTGCGCTGACAAGCTGCTTCAGTAGTAAATTTCTTGATATTTCTAAGTTCAAAGGGACATAACTCCCACAAAATTCAGGAGATCGAAATTTCCTGGTAATATGCACAACTACATTTGGTGTCTTTACTACCTACCAAGTTTCATGAAATTCTGTTTAGTAGTTTCAGAGGAGTTGCGCTGACAAACTGTGTGACGGACAGACGGACAGACGGACAGGACAAAAACAATATGTCTCCCCACAAAAGTGGGGGGAGACATAATTACCTAGGAATAGACAGGTGTTCTGTTTATACAGGTTAAATTAACAAAGATTACCTAGGAATAGACAGGTGTTCAGCTTATACAGGGTAAATTAACAAAGTTTACCTAGGAATAGACAGGTGTTCAGCTTATACAGGTTAAATTAACAAAGATTACCTAGGAATAGACAGGTGTTCAGCTTACACAGGTTAAATCAACAAAGTTTACCTAGGGATAGACAGGTGTTCTGTTTATACAGGTTAAATTAACAAAGATTACCTTGGAATAGACAGGTGTTCAGCTTATACAGGTTAAATTAACAAAGATTACCTAGGAATAGACAGGTGTTCAGCTTATACAGGTTAAATTAACAAAGTTTACCTAGGGATAGACAGGTGTTCAGCTTATACAGGGTAAATTAACAAAGATTACCTAGGAATAGACAGGTGTTCTGTTTATACAGGTTAAATTAACAAAGATTACCTAGGAATAGACAGGTGTTCAGCTTATACAGGGTAAATTAACAAAGATTACCTAGGAATAGACAGCTGTTCTGTTTATACAGGTTAAATTAACAAAGATTACCTATGAATAGACAGGTGTTCAGCTTATACAGGTTAAATTAACAAAGATTACCTAGGAATAGACAGGTGTTCAGCTTATACAGGTTAAATTAACAAAGATTACTTGGGAATAGACAGGTGTTCAGCTTATACAGGTTAAATTAACAAAGATCACCTAGGAATAGACAGGTGTTCAGCTTATACAGGTTAAATTAACAAAGATTACCTAGGAATAGACAGGTGTTCAGCTTATACAGGTTAAATTAACAAAGATTACCTATGAATAGACAGGTGTTCAGCTTATACAGGTTAAATTAACAAAGATTACTTACATTAGTACTTTATTTAAAGTTTGATTTATACAGGAAAGTGGTTTATTCCTGGTAATATGCACAACTACATATGGTGTCCTTACTATCTACCAAGTTTCATGAAATTCTGTTCAGTAGTTTCAGAGGAGTTACGCTGACGAAATGTGTGACGGACAGACGGAGAGACGGACAGGACAAAAACAATATGTCTCCCCACAAAAGTGGGGGGAGACATAACTACTGTATGATCACTGCCATGATAACATTAGTGGTGATATACATTGTTTGTATAGGTAGAAGTAAAGAAAACTACTGTATGATCACTGCCATGATAACATTAGTGGTGATATACATTGGTTGTATAGGTAGAAGTAAAGAAAACTACTGTATGATCACTGCCATGACAACATTAGTGGTGATATACATTGGTTGTATAGGTAGAAGTAAAGAAAACTACTGTATGATCACTGCCATGATAACATTAGTGGTGATATACATTGGTTGTATAGGTAGAAGTAAAGAAAACTACTGTATGATCACTGCCATGACAACATTAGTGGTGATATACATTGGTTGTATAGGTAGAAGTAAAGAAAACTACTGTATGATCACTGCCATGATAACATTAGTGGTGATATACATTGGTTGTATAGGTAGAAGTAAAGAAAACTACTGTATGATCACTGCCATGATAACATTAGTGGTGATATACATTGGTTGTGTAGGTAGAAGTAAAGAAAACTACTGTATGATCACTGCCATGACAACATTAGTGGTGATATACATTGGTTGTGTAGGTAGAAGTAAAGAAAACTACTGTATGATCACTGCCATGATAACATTAGTGGTGATATACATTGGTTGTATAGGTAGAAGTAAAGAAAACTACTGTATGATCACTGCCATGATAACATTAGTGGTGATATACATTGGTTGTATAGGTAGAAGTAAAGAAAACTACTGTATGATCACTGCCATGATAACATTAGTGGTGATATACATTGGTTGTATAGGTAGAAGTAAAGAAAACTACTGTATGATCACTGCCATGATAACATTAGTGGTGATATACATTGGTTGTATAGGTAGAAGTAAAGAAAACTACTGTATGATCACTGCCATGATAACATTAGTGGTGATATACATTGGTTGTATAGGTAGAAGTAAAGAAAACTACTGTATGATCACTGCCATGATAACATTAGTGGTGATATACATTGGTTGTATAGGTAGAAGTAAAGAAAACTACTGTATGATCACTGCCATGATAACATTAGTGGTGATATACATTGTTTGTATAGGTAGAAGTAAAGAAAACTACTGTATGATCACTGCCATGACAACATTAGTGGTGATATACATTGGTTGTATAGGTAGAAGTAAAGAAAACTACTGTATGATCACTGCCATGACAACATTAGTGGCGATATACATTGGTTGTATAGGTAGAAGTAAAGAAAACTACTGTATGATCACTGCCATGATAACCATGATAGCCACAGCAGCTCCTTTTTACCTATAGCATACTGACTTATTGTTTGTAGACTTGTAGACTAATGTGATGGTTGTGTAACCAATATATTCTACCATATTAACTAGTAATCAATTAACTACAAGCACTGATCATTGTCTTTTAACTGATCATGTTTATGTTGTCATCAATTTCATGGAAGTTTGTAGTGTTTTAGAGTAGAAGATAATCTGTACTTCCCTGTTCATCGTTATCTGTTTTTACAAGCAGTGTTTAGTAATTAAGGTACAAAATATATACATTAATAACCGGGGAGTAAATTGGAATACCCACAATAGATGTGCACATAAGTGTGTGATTGATATAAATCTTTTACAATTAGATAGTACAGTACATCATATTAGAATTGTTATTTTAGGTCATTTAACATACATGTATGTAGTTAGACATGACATAGGCCGTCTAATGTCAATTTCATTCAACATAGGCTGCTTAATGTCAATTTCTCACTAAAAAGATAAGCCAGTTCCTATTTTTAGGGATGGAAGATATTCTTTTCTTGTACCCCCATACAAGACAAAAAAAAAATCACGCAATTTTTCTTGAAAAAAAAAACTAATCATAGCTCTTCACCACGGTTCAGACTTTATTCTTATCAATAAAACCATTTTCTACTACATAAGTATTTAAAAATTAATCTATGACGTCTATGTATCATATCTGCTAGCTAACAATCTAACGATATTGCACCTTTCACAGTGTTTGACTCTTTTTCTCACCCATTTCTACCGTGTCAATGTTTGTTTACATTGAGTAAATAATAAAGTGCTCTCCCTTGTTAATAACAAATGTAAAGAAAGAAATAACCTCCCTTTGACCAAAGTCAAATTAATTTTATTTTGTTACAGGTATTCATCACTGTTGTCATTGATAAAATACATTTAAAATACTGTCAAGACACAGATGTACATTTGTATATCAATAATTCGACAATTTACTTTAGCAATGGAAAACAATTTTGCAGAAAAACACTCAATGGAATGTAAATAAAACAAAGGTGCTTAGTGAGAAATCAAATCAAATACCGGAAAAACTACAAGGCAGCCCAGACGTAGGCTGTTGTAGATACCAATGTCTTTCTATGTAAGCCAGACACAGGTTGTTTAGTACAAATGTCATTCTATTGTAGGACAAACAAAGGCTGTTTAAACTATTATACTTACTTATCTAAATACTGAAATCCTTTAAGGTAGGCCATTACATTACAACTCTCTAAACTCGTAGGAACACTTCCTGGATCATATCTAGTTTGTTTTAATTCTGTCATGTTTCCCAAGCCTTGTGTGTTCATTATGTCATAGGCCATCTTTAAAATAAATCAAGATCCTTAAATATCAATGAATTCTGGAAGTTTAAATACAAGTTAAAACAGGTTTATAAATTTTAAAAGGTTTCTAGACTAAAAGAAATAGTGTGCATAGGACTAAATTATATTGTACATTGCTCATTAAGAATTATTTTTCTTATTACTGAAATTGTTTCTTAGAAGGGAAGCAAAACATATGAGTTTGAAGCTTACCTTGAGATCAAATATCTTGGTTCCATTCAAAATAATTTCAAACTTTTCAAAAAATGTGGCACATATTCTGGAAGTTAATCCATGAAACACCTGTAAAATATTGATATTACATTGTATATGTAAATAAATTAAATGCTTTTTTTATCATTTGAAATTAATAAAAAATATTCTAAGTATAAGAAAGTGACTAATGACACAAAATTTTAGATTTCAAATCAGTTGCAATACAAACTAGAGGCTCACCTGGTTGTCATTGTTACAAAAAATTCCATAATAAGTGAAAACAAATATTTCACAGAAGAAAACTATGACCTTAAAGGTAGTGTTGAACCAATTATGAAAATCAGTGAAGCAGTTCTTAAGATTTGTTGATAAACAGTTTTGATTCCATTGCATCATCAGTATCTAAGAAGCAGTCTTTTAACATTTTCCTATAGTTGCTATTTTTAGCAGCCATCTTTGGGTTTCTTATGAAAACAATAAAAACAAAAACAAAAAAAACACAAACCTTTGTAAAGGACCGTCAAATGAACACTCAAATATAGTTTGGTTTCCATCAGGTTTGCAGTTCCTGAGACAAAAGCTTTTTAAAAATTGTTCAAATGGATATTAGAATTGTTCCAATAGATTGGTATTATTAAATTTTAATTTTAATTCTATTGTTAAACTATGTAAGCATGGATGGTCATCAAATGTTTTCCTATTTAATGGAGAATCATCATTCAGGTGAAGTTGAGGTTCCATCAGTGGAACATTTACTAAGAAAAAGGCCTTTTAACATTTCGTCATGTGATGCTCAGCTTAATAAGGCCTGTGGTGGAGGCAATTTTGATTTTCTGATCAATACTAAAACACAAACTTGAAGAAAGGACAATTCAATTATCATCGAGCATGGTTCACATGGTAAGATTAATCATATACTACAAATCATATACTATTTTAGAGTATACAACACCACCGTTCACACCTAGTAATTTAATCTTATGCTATTTTTTATGAAGATGGCATGGTTGAAGCCTTATGTATCATAATTATATATCAAGGAGTTTCAAAGTTTAATTATATTGTCTACATAGTTTTGTTAAGAAAAGAGTTGTCATTATTGTATTTAGTTACCTTCCATGGCTCTTTACTATTAAAAAATTCTGCCAACTTTCCCTCTGACATAATATCTGGAGTCTTCTCTATATCAAAGATGTAAAACTTATCACTCACTGCACATACAATTTTATTGAAGGTGTCCTCTGATTGGTCACAATAAACAGCAACAACCTCTTGACCTTTTAGATAGTCTACAGCACTAACACTGGCTGGTGCATCTTCTATCACAACTACAAAATGTATATCATTAAAAACATATATGTCTCAAACAATATACTATTACTTAATTTTTAATCAATGAATGACTAAACTTCATCTAGTGTTTGCAGCCACCTTTATGAAACAATACTATGAGACTTACATTCAAATAATATAATTTTTGCATGTCCTTATTTTCAAAAGTGCAGGGTGATTGCTTTGGTTAGGATTATGGTGTTTAACGCCACTTTCAGTAATATATCAGTCATATCGTGGTCGTCAGTTTTATTGGTGGAGGAAACCGGAGTACCAGGAGAAAACCACCGACCTGCTGCAAGTCACTGACAACTTTATCACATATCGATCTCCAGTACACTTTGCCATGGACTGGATTCGAACTCACAACTTTAGTGTTGATGGGCACTGATTGCATAGGTAGTTATACACCCAACTACCATATGACCAGATTGCTTTGGTCATAAAGGTATATACTGTTTACTAAGAAACTTCCCACCATCAACAGCATTCACACCCTATGCCTTATTTGTTTAGTGAAAAGGTATTAACATGTTACAGAAAGTCTTACTTGGTTCCTCTATTACAGCTGAACCATCTTCAGCATCGTGAAAGTCATCGTCATGATCTTGAACTGCATCTTCATAATCCTCATCTTCATCCCATTTCTCTGGTGCTTTCTGCTCAGTCACTTCCATTTTTTCTACATTTTCTTCCTCTTCCTCAATCTTTTCTTCCTTTTGTTCTACAACGCTTTGTACATTTTCTTCCTGACCCTCAATCTTTTCTTCCTTTTTTTCTACGACTCTTTGTACATTTTCTTCCTGACCCTCAATCTTTTCTTCCATTTTTTCTACAACTCTTTGTACATTTTCTTCCTGACCCTCAATCTTTTCTTCCTTTTTTTCTACAACTCTTTGTACATTTTCTTCCTGAACCTCTATCTTTTCTTCGTTAAACAAGGATCCTGTATCTTCTATAGCACTATCATCAATTTCATTTTTTTCTTTCTTTGATTTTTTCTCTGTTCCTTCACCTTCCTCTTCATCTCCTCCTTTTCCTTTCTTCTTTTTCTTTTTCTTACTTTGACCTTGAGCCAAACTTTCTCCACCTACTGGTACTCTTGTTATTGTCACATTCTGATCGAATTCTAATCTCCGTCCTAAAAAAAAACATTAAATAAAGTTATAAAAGTCACCTGTCTTTTGTTACTAGCGTTTGTAACTTTAATATCATTGTATTATATGCATCTAGGGAGAGATGCTGATACGACATGAGTATCCCCTCTTTCTAAACCACACTAAAGATCTCTGACTGCTCTAGAAAACCATAAAATCAGTGTGATTATAAAAATATATAACAGGTGCAACACTAAACATCTGTTTGTGCTAGAAAATCATAAAATCAGTGTGATTATCAAATATATAACAGGTACAACACTAAACATCTGTTTGTGCTAGAAAATCATAAAATCAGTGTGATTATCAAATATATAACAGGTACAACACTAAACATCTGTTTGTGCTAGAAAATCATAAAATCAGTGTGATTATAAAATATATAACAGGTACAACACTAAGCATCTGTTTGTGCTAGAAAATCATAAAATCAGTGTGATTATCAAATATATAACAGGTACAACACTAAACATCTGTTTGTGCTAGAAAATCATAAAATCAGTGTGATTATCAAATATATAACAGGTACAACACTAAACATCTGTTTGTGCTAGAAAATCATAAAATCAGTGTGATTATCAAATATATAACAGGTGCAACACTAAACATCTGTTTGTGCTAGAAAATCATAAAATCAGTGTGATTATCAAATATATAACAGACACATGACTTGAGTTCGTTTAACAGAAAATGTGCAAATATAGTTGACTTCTATATAGATGTGTTAAAAACATTATACAAATTTATATTATAACATCGATACAACATTATGAAACAAAGTTCGGCGACAGGTCGTTGGTTTTCTCCGGTTTCCACAACCGTGGTAAATTCTTATTTATTTCTGTAATAACACATAAATTTGTTCATCAACGGACAATCACATTTCATGCTTAAACCAAAAGGAGACAACGGCAACATTTAATAAATGTCAGCATACAATATTTACTTGTATACAAAGATTAATTACAAGTAAGAAATTTATAACAATTATACAAACAACTTACTTGGATTTCTCAAAAATGCAGATTCAAAATAGGTAGGGGGAATAACTCCATCTTCATTTCCGGGACTAAGAATGACATTATTTGCTGACCAGAAGAATTTTAAGCCACCTGAATAAAGAAATGGTGTTGATAAATAAATTTATTAATTTGATTATATCTATATTACATTATATTTAAACAAAGTATTGCAAAATAATTTCGACAGCACAACCGTCTTCGTAACAAAATATTTCTTCATGGAGATTATAAACATATTTAAACAAAGTATTGCAAAATATTTTCGCAATACTTTGTTTAAATATGTTTATAATCTCCATGAAGAAATATTTTGTTTGATTGTATATTACATAAGTATAGACATATCTATCGTAGTATGTCTCGTCTGCCCCCTGCAATCTGTTTCTACCATATGCATGAAACTGTACCATCAAAGTGTTAACCAAATATGGTAAACCTAGGTTGTAGAAACTGATCTAATCACCAAAACTTGACCTAAATTTAACAATGTCAGTGGACCGAGAAAATGAGATAAAGGTCAGGAGACACGTGCCTGGCTGACATGCATCCTCCATGATCGATGTGTTGATCAAATATAGTGAACCTAGGTTGTATACGAAAACAGTCAGTAAACTGTGAAAATGAGATCAAGATCAGGTGACACATGCCTGCCTGACATGCACACAATATGATTAATGTGTGGAATAAGTATGGAGAAACTGATCTAATCACAATAATTGACATTGTTAACATTATCTCCACCGCCAACAGAAAAGCAACACCTATGTCTCGCCTTCAGCGACTTTGGTCAAAGGCAAGACAAAAATGAATAAAAACTTTTCTAAACAGCTTTTTAAGAAAATAAGATCAGATAAAAACATAAATAAATTCCCCAAAATTTGCTTCTGTTCACTCAAGTTACATGTTGTAAATTCTTAGAATCTTACATACCAAAATTTTAATTTTTAACTGCCTATAATTGAAGTGGAGATGATGTACATTTCCATGGTTTTCGGTTAATGTACAATAAAATATACCTTAACTTCAATGGCTTCCTGTAACTTATGTATATCAGACCTTAACTTCAAAGGCTTCCTGTAACTTATGTATATCAGACCTTAACTTCAAAGGCTACTTGCAACTTATGTATATCAGACCTTAACTTCAAAGGCTTCCTATAACTTATGTATATCAGACCTTAACTTCAAAGGCTTCCTGTAACTTATGTATATCAGACCTTAACTTAAAAGGCTACCTGTAACTTATGTATATCAGACCTTAACTTCAAAGGCTTCCTATAACTTATGTATATCAGACCTTAACTTCAAAGGCTTCCTGTAACTTATGTATATCAGACCTTAACTTCAAAGGCTTCCTGTAACTTATGTATATCAGACCTTAACTTCAAAGGCTTCCTGTAACTTATGTATATCAGACTTTAACTTCAAAGGCTTCCTATAACTTATGTATATCAGACCTTAACTTCAAAGGCTTCCTATAACTTATGTATATCAGACCTTAACTTCAAAGGCTTCCTGTAAGTTAATGTATATCAAACCTTAACTTCCACAAATTTGTTTTTGCTATTTAAGGTGCATTTGTATATCCTAGACCTTACCTTCTAAGGCTTTCTGTAAGTTGAGGCATATCATAACTTCACATGAGCTTCTCATTCCTGTAAAACAATAAATATGTAACAAAACATATACAATAGTCAATACAACAGAATTTGAGAAAGTAAATTTATCTTCCTCCTGCACCAGCTTTCTTTAGAATGATAATTGTCCAACAAATATCATTACTAAGTAGAATCTGTTCGAAAGAAGGAAAAACAATCCATTAAAATCAGACTTGCAACAAAAATTAAAAAAAAGTAAAAGCTACAACAAATCTGTCGTAATGTTACAGGCAGGAATGATAAACGAGCACACAAATCAGAATTTTGTTTTTATCATTGTGGGTCTGTCCTTTGTGGCTTCTGTTGACACTTTTCATCAGGGAAATTATATGAACAAAGTCAAATCCATTTGAAAAATGAAAGCAGAAAATCTAAGGAATCTAAAGAAAAAATCCTATTAAAATTAAACTTAAAATAAAATTTAAAATTTTGGATGTCACAGTCAGCCCCATTTGACAACATTATAATCTTGAAAAGGGTACATCTGTTGAAAACAAAATACTCCACAAGCAAAAAATATAAAACTTTTTTTTTACATATTGGCACCTCTTGTTTCTGCAATGGCTTCACAATTTTACAAAAAATAGTTATTAATATTGCAAAGGACCATCCAATCAATATTTCCACCAAGCTTGGTTTCAATTAGCCAAGCAGATTTGGACAAGAACGTCAAAATGTGAAAAGTTTACAGACAACGATGACCACAGCCGACAGAAAGTGACAACAATACCTGAAATGACCCTTTGGGTCAGGTTAGCTTAAAAAGTAATTATTGTTTACAAACCAACCTAATTTAAGCAACTTTGAATTTACCTTTCATCTCCATATGGGCTAACATTTTACATTATTATAATTCACTTTCAATCATATAAATCAAACATAACAAAATCATGTGAAAATTTACCCAGTAATAAAATAATTTGTTAAACAGTTCTATTCTTAACCCATTACCTCTTCCTTGGCAAGGACCTTATGCCATTCCAGTCTTGCTCTTAAACCAACAGAAAAAGATATTTGAAGAAAGAAGTGTATAAGACAAACTTACCACTAATAACACCGTTTTCCCCTGGTTCACCTGCTGCAAAGTGTATGTGATTTCTCCCCATTCTACTTAATCCCTGTAAAACATTCAAATATCAATACTTAATACATTTCTCTCATGTTACTCTATTATTCGGACAGAAGGTTATTTCTTAAGAACCTACAGTTTCTTCTTTTGTTCTTGGGTATATGATCTTGAACCTTTGTTTTGCTTGTTTGCAGCACTTATTTGCCACCAGCCTTCATATTCTGGCTCGTACACTGATATTATACAGTTATTTAATGGGTGTGGATGCAATAGACCAATCTATTTGTCCTGAGGTGCTGGGAATGACCAATTGTTCTATTGTATGAGGCCAACGGCCGAACGCAATAGAACACTTGGTCATTCCCAGCACCGAAGGACAAATAGTTTGGTCTATTCCATCCACACTCATTAAATAACTGTTTTATTTCCTAATTAAACAGAAGCAAGGTAGCGGACATGACTTAAATATATTCATCCATATATTGTAGAAAAACTGATGAAAATGATTTATTTGTTGAATTAGATAACAATAAACAAGTGGAATACAGAGTAAAAAGTCCTAAATTTTTATTACATGTTTTTCAATATTATTATTTAAATATTAAAATTTTGAAATTTTATGAAAACTGAAATGTTTGAAATTTTTTGAAAATTTTGAAATCTTATGAAAATTTTGAATTTTTTTGAAATTTGAAATTTTTGAATATTTTGAAGTTTTCACATATTTTGGAAAAAACAAAATTATTTAGAATTTTGTAATTTTTTGAAAATTTTAGAAATTTTGAAATATTTTGAAATTTTAAATTTTTGAAGTTTTGAAATTTGTTGTCCAATGAAAAAAAGGTTCAAAGATCAGTTCAATAGTCTGTCGTGCAATAGTCTCTTGAAGATACACAGGGGAGCAAAAAACGCAAAAATATCTTAAAATATGTAGTTACTTAATAAACAAGAAAAAATTTACAATTAGGTAATAATATAAGTTATTTATGTTCCTGGCCATAGATATGGAGATTTTAACACCCTTTTAAGTAGCCAAGTGCATCCTGAGGCACAGCCAAAGGGTGTACAGGCTACTGAAGGGTGTTAAAATCTCCATATCTACAGATAGGAACGTAAATAATGAATTTATCCCCGGTTATGGTTAAAATAAGACATTTCGGACCCCGATGGACCACGTAAAAGTGACGTTTTCTTTGATGTTTGAAAGAATAAGCAACAAATATGAAAGTTTCGAGTATTTTTTACCCGGTGTAGGGTATAGAACCCTACAGTTGATCAAATTAACAGCTCTATATTCAATATATGTCCAAAATCAACTAAATTTGATATAAGCGTGCAACGTCGCGAGCTTTGACGTCATGTATTTACCCTATCTTGAAAATTATAACAACTTTTGATTGGTTAAATGGCTAGTTACACCCGGTAATATGGCATAGCAACACCAGGGAATATGGCTTTTTTATGCCCTGGGTTTTAACCAATCAAAAGTTGCTATAATTGTCAAGTATAGCAACACGTTCAATAGGACAAACTCTAACATAGTGATAGATACAAGTAATAATGTATATCAACACCTTCATAGATATCGTTTTTCTAAATATATTTTTAACCATCCAGGAAACCATATGGATTGGTTTGGTTTATGGTGTTTAATGCCACTTTATATTTCAGTTATATCATGACTGTCAGTTGTATTGGTGGAGGAAACCGGAGAACCTGGAGAAAACCACCGACCTGTCACAAGTAACTGACAAACTATCACATAATGTTGTATCGAGTACACCTTGCCATGACAGGGGGTTTGAACCATATGATCATGGCCACGGCAGCCCCTAATAGATTTCTGACACACTCATATACATAAATATAAAACTTACTGTCAGTTTAATTTTTTCCCAGGAATTGTAATATGTGCCGTGGATAACTACGGGGGCCTTTTCATGTGATACCAATGGCTTCAAGTCTAGATTTTCTACCTGCAATAAAACCAAAAAAATCATTGTACAAAGATCTAAATTATATTTACAAGTACATTTGAATCTTAAATTAAACCTGGTTCTTATCATACATGGTTCAGTGATTTTTTATATAATTTATACAAATATACATATTAGTTTCAATTTTCTTTATAAAGGTTTATAAAATTATTCAAGTCTGTGATATTTGTGTTTGTAGCAAAAAAGTAAAGGCAAACAAAATATAGCAAAAATGAAGAGGTTAACATGTAAAAATAAATACATTATATTTCTGTTTGGCGGATGGAGAATGAGATATCAAGATGGTATGTTTATTCCACCACACATGTGTGCCTTTCCATAGCAAAGACATATCTAATTTGTTTCTTTTGTTGTCATTTCTGTGTTTAGGAAATTGATGTTTGACCGATCACATGGATGAGGAGTTCATATTATTGTTTTTGATTTTATTGTTGGCTATTAGTGTGTAGCTTTTTTTTTCTTTTTTTTTTAACAAAAATATCACAGATTTTATTTAGTAAATATCTTGTTACATTTTTACTTCAGAGTTCAAGTTCCTCTGAAGTATCCCTGTGAAATTCTGTTTTGAATATCCAGGGAAATACTCAAAACTATAATTACATATAAAACTATTTTATTCTAATATATTCTATTGCATAAGTTATGATCACAGTTTATTTAATATATGATTGAACAATGAATTCATTCCTAGTAATTTATTTTTCTTCATTTTTCTTTGAAATTCATTTTTAAATAACAGATAAACATAGTGTGTAGCTTTTTATTTTCAATTGTTTGTAGTCACTTCTCAAGTACAGGGTAATTATCCAAATATTGTTAATCTATGGTAGATTTTTCTTTTAAATAATAAAGATTTAAGAATAAAATAAATTTAAAAAATTATTTTGTCTTTCCATTTTAATGATGACTGATAGATTTCAAACATGATATTCTGTTTATAAAAAATTGTACATTAAGTGTGTCTCTGTCTTCATCATCATATTTAAACCAGGCTTCATCAGTTAGCAGATGCCAACACTAAAAGAGCGAATTACTGGTCACTAAGTGGAATAAATGAAAGGTACTTAGGAGTGGGTCTTCCACCCAAAGTTCTTTTTTTTTCTAAAAGAAACCATATTTGTGAATTCTGGGGGACTTAAATCCGGCCATTGTATTGCACATGTCCTTTTGACATTATCATCTATTCTTTACCAACATTTAGGAGGCATAGCAAATCTGATTATGGACAGAGGTTCATGTATTTGTGATTTGATTCCTATACTCCTCACAGAAGCAATAGACTAGTTCTGGAATCCTACTGATGATGATGTGAAAAAACATGCACAATACAATGGCTGTATGAATAACAACTATACATACTTTATTGAATAATTATCATCAAATTCATTATTTTTTCAGCAGATAAACAATTGCTGGTTATCAGTGGTTCAGCTGGAAATCAGTTATAGATGCAGGTCAGACATGCATGTCGCGTGTTTATTAGCATGTCTGAATTAGTATAATAACTTTACCTGTAAAGAATGACCTTGATTTGCCCGTATTTTCATTTTTCCAGTCTCTTTGTCTTCTTCCATAAAGAATCTTTGTTTGTCATTACTCTTGACTATCCTTTGAATATCCTCAAGATTATAATCCTGAAGATTTCTTTGTTTTTTTAGAATGTCATCCACATACAAAAATCCCCCTATAAAGTACATGTACAGACATTCAATTTAAATATATTTATTATGCAAAATGTTACTTAATTCAATTAAGATGATTATGGGTTAAGGTTAGGTTTATTGTGGTTAACACCACTTTCAATAATATTTCAGCTATATCGTGGCAGTAAGTTTTATTAGTGGAGGAAACCAGAGTGCCCAGAGAAAACCACAGAACTGTTGCAAGTCACTGACAAACTTTATCACATAATGTTGAATCAAGTACTCCTCGCCATGAGCTCACAACTTTAGTAAGATGATTATGTGTCAAGTGTGACATAATCTGACATTATTTTTTTTTGCTTACTCTATTTGTACAAATATATTTGAACACAAATATGACATTAGCAAATAGTAAATTTTACTGTTTTGTCTAAATTAGGCCATATTCATAATATTTTTGACATGCTGACAGCTGTATCCTGACTGGCCCATCAAAACTGTCCCATACCCAACAAAATTTATAACAAGTTTTACAGATTATATTTAATATTTTTATCTTGGCATTAAATTGGGATTTTTCAGATAACTGAAATAAAAAAAATAATAACTTGTCTATTTACCTACCCACTGAATACATGAACCAAAATGACCCCATACAGTGGTTAAAAATGTTAGTGTATCACCAACAAAAATTCTTTAAAAAGATACAACAAACATCTAATTTTAATTAGATTGAAATTACCTGGCATTAGTTTATATCCCTGCTTTTCTGCTCCATGTCTTAGTAAAAATGATAATGCTTTTGAAAGATGAAAATCAGACTTTTCATCCTAGAAAAGAAATGGAAACAAATTTATTAGAATAAATTATTAAATTAGTTTGAAAATTTTACTTTAAATGAAAAAAGTCCCACTATATATTAACAAGAAGTATTATTATACCTCATAGATATAAGAGTGTCTGTGATTAGTTAAAAAACGTCACATGTAAGGACGACTAAACTTCATGTATCCCTAGACTGCGTGCTCCGGGGAAATAAATATCATGTATCCCGCTACCGCGTGCCCCCATGGCGACGTCATATACAAATGGACACAAAAGAAAATTTCTCATGTCATGGAATGTTTAGTTTCAATCTTCATTTTTCGGATAACTGCAATGTAACCATCAACTTAAACAACTACACAAATTGAATAAAATGTTAAATTAGTTTAATAAATGTTTTGTTGTTGTGATATGAAGCTTTGTTTACCCTCAGAAGTCATATTTCTTCGGGTAAACAAACTTTCATATCTCCCTGCAACAAGGGCCATAAATGTATATTGTTCCTCATTACACTTTTGCTTTATCTTTCATGTGATAAGTACATGTAATATTAATTGACATTTTATAGTTTTTACCTTTGGCTCAGGTGAGCTATAATAAAATCCCTATCAAAATCAGACTTAAGACAAAAATTCAATTTTGATCGTTGGTCCACTTTGGTCACAGCATATCTTGGAGACGGTAAGAGCTACAACAAATCTATTGCCATACTCCAGACACAAATTTTTCAAAAGAATTAAATGGAAAACTGCATAGAAATCCACCTTAAAAAATATATATATCATTCTAGCTGTTGGACCCTTTAGGTCCCCTTTAGATCCCTTTTTCAAAGTAAAATAGATATTCTTAATGGCCCTTCAACAAATCATAAAGATAAAGTTTTGCAAAAATCTATATGAAAATTGGAAGAAAAATAATAACTTTTTGGAAAATGGCACATTTCAGTCAAGTTTATCTAAGAAACCATAACAGATGGAGGAAATATGTTCACATATTAACAAAAGCTCTCAACATGATCAATTCAAAGAAAAAACAACACCAAAATTGGATGAAAAATAAAAATTTGTATTATATACATTCCAAATATGCAAATTTCAGAACATGGACTCAATTTAGACCTTTTTCAAAATAAAATACAGTCAAATCTGTATATAAAGGGCACTCAAGACTACATGTTTAATGGCCCATCAATAAACTATATAGATGAACATTTTGCAACACATAAAACTGTATAAATATTGGAAGAAAAATAAAAAACTAACAATTTTGGGAAACTGGCATTATTTTCTTCCAATTGACCTGGCCTTATTCAGTTATTGAATAAAAATATTGATATAACTTTAGTGACCGATTACCACTATACACTAGCACAAGTGACATAAGTCATGTAATTTATAGTACACTTCATTAAGACACATTTACCCTGTTTCTTGGTCTCCTGTCCTTTGGGAATTCTTTCTGTTCATTGCCATCCCAATAACCATGCTGCTCTTGCTGGTTCCAGTTTTTATTATGTCTATAATTCAAATTGGAAGACTGTTGATTTCCATAAGCACCATACCTGCCTTGACCTTGACTACCGGTATAATTATGATAGCCCTGTTTCCCATAACCTTGTTGATAACCCTGGTCACTCTTCCCACGGTTTCCTTGATAATGTTGAGACTGACTCTGATTCCAGTTCATAGATTTATTATTTGTTCCACATTCTGCTCCCTGTATGTACTGTTCATTTGAACTACGATCTGGGCTTTGATCCCTTGCATGATCTTCATACTGCTTATCTTTAGGTCTGGCCCTATCATTTCTGTCTGGACTAGCATATCTCATATAGTCCTCTGCACGCTTATCATGATGTCTTGAACTATTACTGTTGTCATTCCTCTCTATATGTTCTTGATTTCTGGTGCCTGTATTTGGATAAGATGGACGACCAAAATCATCTCTAACATTACCACTATGGGGTCTGTTGTCATATCTGCCTCTACCCCTGTCATATCCTCTTCCTCCACCATTTCTGTTAGGTTGCCATCCTACACCTCTGTCATGTCGCTGTCCTCCACCTCCGTCATGAAATCTACCTTTTTGACTTTGGTCGTTGTCATATCTATATCTATCTCTACCCGATGAGTTTCCTTCACGATTTTCGCGGGATTGCGTATGTTCCATTAAAATTCTGGAATAAGAAAACAATTGTCGGGTGAATTTCGAACGCCACGTCTTATTTTCTGAAAATGCTTAACCTAATTTGGGAACTTCCAAGTTCGTTCTAATACACCAACTTTCGTTTTCACTTTTAATTTTATATAAATGCTTTCACTTTGGTAGAATTGGCAAAGTGTGTTCCAGAGTTGAAATGTATGTTATCTTACTACATATAAATTCCTTTTTGATGTTGAAACAGTATATACCATACCATAGAACTTATTCTCGCGTCATGCTTTATTCTAAAACTTGGAAACACGCAACAAATTATAGAACGGAAACAAAACCAAGGGAGTGAAATCCCTTTCACTTTCGTTTTGAGAGATCTATAATCTAACCAAGGACCAACAAGATATTTAACGCAGCACGTTGACGTCGGGATTCTAAATTATCATGTCAGGAACTGACAATTAACTTTTAATGCTGGATGTATCTGGTTAGGTTAGGTTAGGTTAGGTTAGGTTAGGTTAGGTTATCTGTGGACGCTGGCTTTCCGCCACTATATCCACCTCTACTTCTTCCTTGATACAACTTATTTCGGTGTGGTTTCCGGTGTTTTCCTTGTTTTGGATGCTGGCTTTGTACTCAAATTTTACATCTGGGTGTCCCCAGTATTTATCTGTATCTGTATCTTTAAAGTGCAGGAACCGATCGCGGTTATAAATGCACTGGAAGGAGAGCGGTTGGATTAGTTCAACTGTTGGAGGGCACTACTAAAGCCCTCTACTGTCTTTGCGCACACTATGCTGTCCTCAGGGTGGTTCCAATCGACTAGTCTTTGAAAAGAATGCATTTTTCCTGATGTCTGTCTTACATTGGATGAGTTCGAAGGATCTAGAGTTGTTCACTGTTTGTCGATCTATTATATTTGATGTTTCAAATCTTTCGTATTGTTTGGCTTTTCTCTTTCTTTTGTTCCTTTCAAATAATCTTCTGATGCGATGGCGGGCACCAGTCCCTCAACCACTTTGTAAAACATAGTTAATCGTATATGTATCCTTCTTTCCTAGAGTGGATTAACGGTTCTAGATCTTTCAGCATGTTGGTAACGCAGCTGCTTTCCCTGGACTTATAATCATGTTTGATGAAACGTGCGGCTCTCTTTTGTATACTTTCTAATTTATCTATTTCCTTGTTGGTATACGGATGCCATATTAAGCATCCATACTCGAGAGTGGATCTAACCATTGCCAAGTAAGCTAATTTGTTGCACTCTTGGGGGCATTGACGTAGATTCTTTCGAAGGAAACCAAGTGTACAGCTGGCTTTACTAGTGATTTTACTGATGTGGCTACTCCATTTCAAGTCGTCGGAGATGTTAAGTCCTAAGTATGGATTTGTCTTTACTTGTTCGAGAATGTGCTGATCTAGTTGGTAGAAGTAGCTCGATTTCTGTCTCATGCTCATTATGTAACATTTCTTTGCGTTGAATTTCATGCCCCATTTATTGGCCCAAAGTTCTAGTGATTTGAGGTCTTCTTGGAGAGTTTGATGGTCTTGTTGCGATTTTATTTCTCTGTATAAGAGGCATTCATGAAGGTCATTTATGTGGCATAAGAATAATACTGTGCCTTGTGTTACGCCCGAGTCTACATGGGCATTATCTGAGTGTTCGCCTTCAACTACTACTCTCATTGAGCGGTTTTGTAGGAATGATGATAGCCACTGATGTATATTTCCTTCAATTCCATAGCTGTGTAGTTTATTTAAGAGTTCTTTGTGTGGAACTGTGTCAAAGGCTTTTGAGAAATCTAGTTGTGGTTAAGGTTGGTCAATATTTTGTGGTTTTCCAAATGTACAACACACGAAGCACATACCAGCATTTTCGCACAGAAATTCTTTTAAAAAATATTATAATGTTTCATGAGTTTTATTGAAGCATACAGACACCGATGATTGCCATTGGTACTTTCTATTGGAAACAAATTCTACAGCCGTGAGCAACCACAGTCAAGTTAGAATTACCAACGCGGGCTTTTCATAAAACAAAATGGTGACCGCAAGTGTTAAAAGAAGAGTTTGAAGATACCAAAGGGGTAATCAGAATCCATAAATGAAGCAGGACAGACAACACAATGGCTAAAAGGAAAAGAAATGTCCGAAACAATTTTACCGATACTAATGAAGCTGAATGGGGTTGTTGAAAAATTTCTAGTAAAGGGAAATGATTTTTACCAGACCATAAGCTTAATAGTTTTTTTCAGTAGATATCCATGTTCCATGAAGGGCACTGACCAGAGATGGAAAAATCGTGGGATGCAAATACAGTACATCTCAAGACATTTCCTAATAAATGACAGGCATGCCTCATGTCTTACATCCAATGCCAGGTTTTTATTGCTGTCATAAAATTTATCTGGATACACCGCGTCCAACGGAGCATTCGGGGTGATTGCTATGTGAAGCGTGTGGTGTCCGTTTCGAAGCGGTTGATTTGCGAACATGGTAAGTTCATTTGCATTTGTAGTAATAAAGGGACCGAGTCTGATCAAAATTATTAGTGCACGGAATCAAGACATTATCATGGTTTATGAAGCTGTGATTAAAGTAGATATATACGGTGTAGGTTTAGCAAACACTCGCGCCCAACTCTAGTATCGGGTGCAACAATTAACAACATCACTCCTTTTGGGCCGATTACTTGCAACAAAAGCTTATCTTCAGAAAATTACTGATCCTAAACTTTCAAAAATATAAGACAAACCAAATTCTACAAGCTACGACAGAGAAGATACCATGAAGAAAGCGTCAGTCTCGAAAATGAGATGTGGAGTATGGGGTGTTAACTTTGTGTTCCTTACGGGGTGTAGGTTCTTGTTTTTTTCCATAGATTATGCCCAATAAATTACTAGAAATTTGTGCTCGAAATAAATAAAGCAAACCTGAACTGTTATTGGTCATTGTACAGAACACCCCTTTAATTTCACATATACCTGTATAAACAAAAATAAAGGAAATCATATTCAATGAATCAGGGACACGAAACATGTCAAATGTTTACACAAATATCAATGCTATATGCATGAACCATCAAAGTGAAAAATGAATTCCAAATCTACAGTAGGCGCTTATGTAGTTACTAAGAGAAAGTAAAATCAAGGGTAACCACGGTTAAAGCGAAATCCAAAACTCATGAGTCAAGGGACAAAGACGAAGTAATGAAAACGGAGACAAATACAACGAGAAGCACATATGAAATAAAAGAAAATACACATAAAACTAAAAGTAAATGAGGAACTTGACTCCTCCAAAAACGGGAGCAAGGACCAGGTGCACCTGTAGAGATGGACACACCATATTTGTCAACAGATTCAGTATGACGACCGTATGACCACCGTAGAACTTTTGAGGTGATGCCTTCAGAAGCGGATGGAGAGTTACCACAGACCAACGGGAAATTGATAATACGGAATAAAACGTCATCATGTTTGTCATAGAGCTTAGTAATAAGTGATTTCGAATAGTAGGTCAAGATACGAGGTAGACCTAACAGGGTCTGTGGTGTCCTTTAATTCACTAGTTCTTTTGGGATAGATGCGACGGAGATAGTCACCGAATCGAGGATTGTTCAGTGACAATACAACATCTATATAGCGAAAAGTGAGATTAAACGACCTGGCCAGATGCCGTTCTTTCATCTTGACAAGATCTATTAAGTCGACCTTGTAAAAGTGAGGAAACAAGTCGGTGAGTAGGACGCACAGTTCCTATTTTAATGCAGATCAAGTGTTGAAGCACATGCCCACCACATTGGACAAATATGTTGTCGATTAAAAAATTAAGCATCTTGTAAATATCGTCGTCTTGTATTTTGAAAGTGATTTGGTATTTTTTGTCACAAAATAAGTTGAGTACCCAGTGGCAGATTTAGAGGGGGCGTGCGCCCCCCCCCCCCCCCCCCCCCCCCCTAAAATTCGCAAAGCATATGCTATACAACGTTAATTAAGCAGTTCAATAAATAACTTTTTCATGAATGGTTAACTCGTGAACTGTAGTAAAATATTCCTACACATTGTAAATACACGTTGGGTGTGTTCGCTGATTCATATACAATATACGTACATTGTCGGTAAATATAAAATTTATTTGTACGAGCTTTAGAAACAGGCAGAATAGCGAGCCTGTTTCGCAGCGAGTACAAATTAATTTTATATTTACCGACAATGTACGTATATTGTGTTTATCCTGCAATGTCAAAAAGTCGGAAAACTTGTCAGATTTAGACAAAAAGGACAGAAACAAGCGTCATTCCTCGCCTTTCATAAATGTTGTCAAGGGTGTCTTCTTCGTGGTCCGCGTTACCAGTTTCATACTTGTCTAAATGAGGATGAAAGGAGGGTACTTACTAAACTAAGTTCAGAGTAAGTGCTCATAATCTAGAAATCGAAAAAGGAAGATATATAGGAGTAAAAACAGAAGATAGAATTTGTAAATTATGGAACACTGGGGTTGAAGATGAAACCCATTTTCTTCTTCAGTGTCCTGTTTTAGAAAACGAGAGAACCCAAATTATTAATAATATTAAAAATGTGAATACAAATTTCAATAATCTGCCAAATAAATCAAAATTAATATGGTTAATGTCATCAGAAGATAATTTTATAATTAAGAACACTAGTTCACTACTATGTTCTTTATTTAAAGAAAGAGATTTAGTTCTCAAAGGAGATTAAGATAGATTGAAAATAAAAAATAAAAATAATAATATTTAATAATAAATAAAATATTAATAATATTAATGAAATATATGTATACTATAACTATACTGAATAGGAGTCACTGGTGGTTCTCCCATACTAATATTAATATTAATAAAATATTACACTTATACATGGTGTGCAAGTAAATATCTGGAAATTATGTAAGATCACCATGCAGGGTCAGATTTTATTATTGTATTTATTCATTTGTTATATTGTCCTTCTTTCTTTCTTTCAATCAATATGAAATCAAATGTATGTAATTCACTTAATTGTTCTGCTCAATATATTGGGCGTCATGATTGACAAAAACAGATTTGTATTGTATTGTATTGTCTGCGACCTCCGCAGTACATAGCTACAGGATACCAGGAAAGTTTATTCGTAGGCTGAAAAGTTTATTCGTATAGTACGAAAAGTTTATTCGTCTAGTACGAATAAAGCAAAAAATTATTCGTATAGCATATTTGTATAGCAAATGTACTGATTGCAGGATAAATATATGTATTCGCCGTCAGTAATTCAAAGATTATTCCATTCTGATTGGTTCCGAGGTACCAGACATCAACTATTTTCTCACGCTAATTAAACATTATTTCTTCAGTCAATTTTACAACTACAAGAAAAACAAATCTTTACAGATCAAAGCATTTAGTAAACTTAAATCCTGATACTGACCCTTGGCAAGCAACTGGTAAACTTTATCACTTGCGGCTACGAGTCGAGTGCACTCTTTTTTTGTAATTTACAAAGCTGGGCGCGAACCTATTGGTGATAGCTAGGCTTGTATGAGCTGTTAGATCCAACGACCTAACTTATTGAGCCACCCAGGCCCCAGGAATGCGTTAAAACTAAACCAATAGTTCTTTGAAGGGTTAAAATATCGTGATCGATCAGTCATGAGTTGAACAATTCGCATCACGGTTGTTAAAAAAAAAAGTTTTACTTCAGGTTCTTATAATCTGACAAAATTAAGACTAAAAGTAAAGTTTTTTTGGTCTGATAAAAATAGTGTGGTTGGTTCAAATAAATGTATGTAATTCCTCAAGCCCCCAGAGCTTAGGGGGGGGGGGGTTTCGCCCCCTGGGCCCCCTACCAGGGCTCTGTCCTGGACACGCTGGGGAACCTTAAGCGATCCCCAGACCCCTCTCCTACTCACGTCCCCCTAATCCCAAATCCTGGATCCGCCCCTGGTACCCACCAACAACTGAGCCTTGGATAGGGTATATTGGGATACGGGATATTTGCCATTTTATTTTTAGGGATATGGGATATACATGTGTCCTCTGAATTACTGGGATATGGGATATTGCATTGTCATTTTGGGTATTTTTAGGGATATTTTTGGCTTTTGACCGAAAATCAATTTTAGGGATATGGGATATTTGCCTATCTTGTCTTAGGGATACGGGATATTGACCCCCCAAGCAAGGCTCACAAATATCCGAAATCACAGAAAGATAACAAAAGCTAACTACAAATTTTACCTTAAAAATATTTACAGATGAAAAACAAAACAAGCAAACAAAAGAAAACGAAAACAAAACAAAAATTGTGCCACGTTTTTGGTGTTATGTGATCTTGTTTTGTCTACAATAAAACAACATATATATGCAAAACCTGCTAAGTGGAGTGGCCGCCTTTTTCTAGACAACATAACTCTTATGTTCTTATTAAATTTCCAAGTTGAGGTGATTATAAATATGTTCATAAAAGAGAGCCTACACCCTGTAAGGAACACGAAGTTAACACCTCGGCCATACTCTAC
Organism: Bathymodiolus brooksi; assembly: GCA_963680875.1. Lineage (NCBI taxonomy): Eukaryota > Metazoa > Mollusca > Bivalvia > Mytilida > Modiolidae > Bathymodiolus > Bathymodiolus brooksi. The sequence continues at coordinate 30,762,218 of OY804576.1, read as the reverse complement.
ATCTAATTTTCGAGACTGACGTTTTGTTTGTGGTGTCTTTGGTGGCAACACCTGTAGAGTTTGGTTTGTCTTATAATTTTGAAAGTTTAGGATCAGTAATTTTCTGAACATAAGCTTTTGGTTGCATGTTATCGGCCTAAAAGGAGTGATGTTGTTAATTTTGCACCCGATATTAGAGTTGGGCGCGAGTGTTTGCTAAACCTACACCGTATATATCTACTTTAATCACAGCTTCATAAACCATGATAATGTCTTGATTCCTTGCACTAATAATTTTGATCAGACTCGGTCTCTTTATTACTACAAATGCAAATGAACTTACCATGTTCGCAAATCAACCGCTTCGAAACGGACACCCCACGCTTCACATAGCAATCACCCCGAATGCTCCGTTGGACGCGGTGGGATAGCTCAACCATAACTGTACCCTTGCTGAGCCATTAAAGAACATAGTGTCCATCTCTAATACCTGGGTGATACCTGTACCTGTACAGGTTAGACTGGTAGTGGTATTACAGTTGTGATCTTGGCTAAGATAAGCTCCGTGAGTTTTGACTTTGGTGGGAAAAGGGGGCAGACTTTATTTTTTTGTCTTTGTCTTTAATAGATCATAAATTAGTGTTATTGGATTTAAGTAATGACCAATGATGATTTACTCTAAGTTGCTAACGTAAAAACTAAAAAGTATATAAAAGTCTTGACATAATTTAATATTACCATTCGGATCTAGACTTGGCTAGCGGATACATCTCTACAGTGAGCAGAAATCAACTCAATTCAACAATGGACTTACCTGTCAAACTGGTTCAACTTCTCAAACACGCAGGGATCAATGGACAGAAAATAACTTGGGACCTGCAAGTTAATTCCAACGCTGTATCGGTCAAGCTGGTGTGGATCAAGGCTGGAAAACCCGTTGATAAAACAGGAGAAACTACCAGCCTGGCCCAAAAAAGAAGCACCTCTCACCTTCCACCAGGAGAAGAAACGCCCAACGTATGGACCAGTGGAAGGTGAAAAGGGAAGCCGTTGGTGACAATGCAACTTGTGTTCAAACACACAGCCGACATCAACCCCTCTACAGATGAAACAACGCAAACAGACCAGCACAATAGCGACGCCCAAGCCATCAACATTCCAACAGTATTGACAAAAAAAAGGAGCGATCGACACAGACAAGATGCACATATACTGGTTCGCTACCAAAACCAACAAAATTCGACCCGGACGATCCAGCACTCATCGATCGCTTTCCAGAGTATACACCTGATATAGATATTGGTGATAGACCACCAACACCAACACATGACATATGTAGCGGACGAAGACCCAACAAGAAGAAGAAATACTTGTCTGCAATACCTGAGCAGGGTAGACGGACGTAAAACCCCCACAAACATCAACATTAATATTACCAGTATTTAATTAATAAAGAGAAACTTATGATGATTTTTTTTATTATAAAAATCTCCTTTTTTTGGCTTTATATAATTAAATATATGGAACCAAATAGGTACAGATAGTAACCAAAGGTACAGATGGTCACCAATGTTACCAATGGTGAATATCTAGCCACTGGTAAATAAATAGCCGTACACAGTTTAAAGGCTACCAATGGAATCTTTGGCTGAATAGTACCGTTAGTAACCAATGGTAAGATCAATATTTTCACCACTGGTACAATTGTGAACGCATCCAAATATCAATGTCTTTTTTTTATATCAACCAAATGAGAAGAAAAAACTTATATATGCTACTCTTATTTGCCCGATGAAACATTTTTAGTGGTTTAGAAACGGGGTATGGAGTTGTCCTTACTGGTCTATATTTACTGTAATATATTTTGTGGTTGTTTGATATAGCTTTTGCCACACAGCGCACGCATGTCATTAATTTTATAATGTAATTGTTTCCGGTTTGAAAAATATGGTGAGTTTATTAAAGTATCCTCTCATTTTTTCCGAATTATTCCTTGTAAAATTATTGGTTTGTTCTTGATTTATATCAAAGCAAATTGATAGTAAGTCTCATACATAAGAGAATAATATTCATCACATTTATTCAATTGGTTTTCTGAATCACAGTTTCGCTCAATGATTCGACAAAATTGAAAAAAAAATGTAGTTTTTTTTTTACTGACTGTGCGTAGATATATCCAAAGATATATGCATATTGATTACGGGTGTTGGATCACTTGTACTTGGCGACAACAATACTCGTATAAAATAATAATTATATTCGAGTATTGTACAATACTCGTAATCGTATACCAGTATCGTCAATACTGACAATACAATAGTCAATATGAATAGACAATACATAATCAAATTGTATTTAAGTATTGAATTATTATTGATCTCAGGTAAAATATTGGAAAATAAAGTGTAAAAATTAAATTTTTGTTAAATATAATAATGGTTGACTGTCTCATGTTGAAGACCTAGTTTTGGATGAATCTGTCTGTAGGCACGCCATTCGTCGGAGTAAACAATTGAGCCAGGTCGCACCAGACTTCGAGTGAAGCGCAGCAGACAAGATGATGAAACCCAGTACCAATACAGGAAATGGAAAGCAGAGCAGGAAAGATTACAAACACCACAAGAGACCCAACAACCGGACGCCAGAGTGGAAAAAGCATTGTGCGTTAAGTTGGTTATGAAGAAGATAATGAAACTGACCAAAGAGGACTTAAAAAGTCAACTGAACGACAAAAAAACATCACTGGACAAACTATCGAAACATTAGCAATTGGATACAAGGACCATCGAAAATATGAGACTGTCATTGTTAGCAGTGGAAGTGTATGAACGATCATAATACAAATTAATTTTATCAAGGATTTATATAGTAAGATTTAAATCCTTAATTTTATTAAGCAATATAAAATGTAGTGCTAAGTTATGTAAATTTTCATGATGCAAACTAAATATGCATGTACAATAGAATAAATAAAAAATATACATGATATACTTATTTTTAATTTATGGCCCCAAGCTCTCATTGTTGATTAAAGTCAGACGTGTCAACCACAATAGACAATTACATGTTTACATAACAATGTAAATTTAGACTTACAACAAACTGTTATCAATAAAGTCATATTCTAAAATAAAACTTTTACTAGCTGAAATTAGGTTTACTCATGTTTGGGTGAATCAAGGTACATTTTCTAAGTCTAAATTATTACACTCTTTATCAATCAAACTAGAAGAGTAAAAAGAAGACAGATATATTAACCATTGGAAAAAAATATTGTTTAATGATGATAATAAAAATGGTGGTAATAAACTGCAAACTTATAGGAAATTAAAAAATAGTTACAAAATGGAGAAATTTAATTTTTACACTCTGATGTGGATAAATTTGCTTTATCTATATTTGTTAAAATTAGAATAAGCAACAGTAACCTGAATATTGAAAGGGGTAGATACATCAAACTTCCAGTGGAAAAGAGAATATGTCCTCTCTGTAATATAGAACCAGAGGATGAAATACATTTCATTTTAAAATGTCCCAAATTGGATGAGTGTCTTAAAGAATTATTTTCTAATATAAGTTCAGTGGTTCCTTCATTTAATGGTATGGATGAGTTCCAAAAATTTAAATTCATATTGAGTAGTAATGATCTTGATATATGTAAAATATGTATTTTAGGTGTGAATAAATTGTATTCTATCAATCAAGATCTGAAAGGGAAGTTATAACTTAATTATTATGCAAAATTATTATTACAGTATATACAGAATTATTTGAATATTTTTATATACATTGAGTGACACTGTTGTGTACAATGGGAGATAATCCTTATAAATATTGTAATCTTCAATGGGAGATAATTCATACACTCCTCAGCTGTGATAGCATCTTCTTTGTACATGTATTGTATGTATTTAGCTTAGTTCTGTTTTGTCTTTTGATGATTGTTCAATGTTTGGACTTTAAATCAATTAAATTATTATTAATATTATTATACAGGTAAAATAAAAAAAATCAATCAAAATATCATTTATTATCAAATATAATCCAAAAATTCTTTATTTCTATTTTCTATACAAGTATTGTAAAACTTACCTTTTTTTTTGAAAAAAAATCAACAATACTCGTATATATACAATACTTGTGCACTGTCGAAGCATATGGGTAATATGTGTATGAGGCTTAGAAACGAGGGAAAAGGCGAGGCTTTGCCGAGCCTTTTCCCGCGTTTCGTGCCGAATACACATATTTACCTATATGCTTCGACAGTGCACATGTATTGTATTTATCCTGCAATTTTAAATCGTAAATAAACGTTTACTGGACGATGATAAAAGTATTTGAAATAATTTTGTGTATGTATTTGAAAACAATATCCCCTGATGTGGGTGGAGCTTACATTTGTATGTTCTATTTATAATTGACCAATATGAAAAAAAATATTGGGCAGGTTATATTGGTCGGTAAATGCTGTCATTGCAGGATAAATAATTTTATACGAGTATTGTTGTCGCCAAGTACAAGTGATCCTGGGTGTCTAACGTCCGACTGACCTAATCAGGTATTGCGGACAGATTTCTCTTCTTTCTGCTAGCCTTTCGCTTGCATCTTTCATCCCGTTGTTGTGCGAGTGTCGGTGGTCTATCATCAAGGTCTGTATCTGCATTATAGTCTGGGTGGCGATCTATTAGTGATGGGTCGTCTGGATCGAATGACTCCGAGAAAGATACCGATCCGTCTTTAAATTCTGTCTTATAACATATTTTACCTCTCATGTACGGACTTCGTACAGATGTACATTTGCTCCAGGGTTTCTGGGATTCTTCAGTGTCAAGATATTTCGTAGGCATCAATTGCCTGCCTATGATTGTAGGTGAGGTCTGGGTCGATCGCTCCCTTCTTTGTGTTAATGTAGTTGGTTTGTGGAGGACTTGGTCGTGACTGTGTTGCTGGTCAGTTTGTGTCATTTCATCTATGTGGGAGTTACTATCGTCTGTCTGTGTTTGAGCGTATATTTTATTGTCACCAACAGCTTCATTCCTTTTCGCCTTCCACTGGTTGATGCGTTGAGCGTTTCGTTTCCTGGTGGAAGGAGAGAGGTATTTCTTTTTCTGGGCCTGGCTGGCAACTTCTCCAGTTTTTGCAACGGGTTTCTCAGTCTTGATCCAAATCAGCTTGACTGATCTGCACTGGCATTAGCCTGTAAGTCCCAAGTAAATTTTTTCCCATCTACACCTGCATGTTTCAGAAGTGCTACTAATTCAACAGGTAAGTCCATTGTTGAGTTATTAGTTGAGTTCTGTTCACTGCTGAGATGTATTCGCTAGTCAAGTCTAGATCCGAATGATATGTGCACCCTCAGCATTTGTAGCCCTTATCAAGGGATGATAACGCTTTTCTTGGCATATATGGATTTTCTAGACAAAGCGAGTCAATCTGTACGAAGTCGTCAATTGGTCAACAACTGAACAAAAGAAAATTTGGGCAATTTTATTAACACACAAGACATCTAACCACAGTCACTTTACACTATATCAATGCCTGGAAATTGAGGATTAGTATGTAGTCCTATGGTACTGTGCATGTGGTAATTATATTAAAAAGATTGAAAATTGTAGAACCTCTATTCACTGTGTCACCGAGTTACAAATCTGTTGAAACAGCCGAAAATGAAAACCAGGGGTTCAGTTTTTTTAAATTTAAAGTGAAAGGTTTTTCCTTGTTTGCTAGTAGTTAGTAACAACAATGGTAGTTCCCTTTGTGAACAAACTTGATAACTGTTTCAGTTTATTACCGGTGTCGTTAAATATCATTTCTAATGAAAATTTTAAATGAGCAGGTCCATGCAGAGCTTGACATTAACTTTTTTATCAACTTGTCCATTTGGACTAGTAGCCCCAAATTTTATTTGTTCGAAAGCAGGAAATATTTTCTGAATGTAAACTAATTCATGAATATGTCAGTCCATGTCAAATGTCGTTGGTCAGGTGGTCCTAACCTATACCGTTTTTTCATCTTTTACGGACCGAATGTTGGGTGCCGTCCAGGTCCGGCTTTTTGTATTATTTGATGTGGAACATGTGGGATCGAACTGGAAATAATAAAAAAAAACAATCGCAACTTCAGAATCCCGTGTTTACCTTGAAGTATGATCCTGGGTTTATTCCAGGAAAGCTGTTGAACAAAAAAAAAGGTTTCAACTCAAGCAAATATGAGGAGCATCGTCCTGACAGAAAATTTAACCGTGACTAGCAAGCAAAAATTCCCTGGCTAATGTTTGATGTCATAAAAAACAGCATGACATGTGCCGTTTGTAACGAGCATTATTGCACTGACGCTAATGTTTCTCAAAATTTAAAAAACCAGAATAAATAAATCACAGGCTGGACAAACTTTAGAATCTCTTCTGTCACTGATCACGAAACATGTAGCCGTTGATGTAGCTGCAGCTAACATTATTACAGCAATATCGAAGACATGATGATGATCTGGTGGAGTGAGATTGATTGATTTATTGTGTTTAATGCCACTTTCAGCAATATTTCAGCTACATGTATATCATGGTGACCCGTTTTAGTGGTGGAAGAAGCCGGAGTACCCGGAGAGAACCACCGACCATGGGCAAGCAACTGGTAAGCTTTATCACTTGCGGCTGCAAGTCGAGTGCACACTTTTTGTAATTTACACAGCCGGGCGCGAACCCAACTCCGAATTGGTGATAGGCTTGTATGAGTTGTTAGGTAATCCAACTACCTAATTCATTGAGCCCTTTAGTGGAGTGAGAAAATCTAGAACAATTATTTGACTATTTAGATAAAGATGTTGATAGATTTTGTGAGGAGTATGTTGGAGAGGAGAACAACTAGGAGGCAGTTTTCACCTTTGCACGTGACTGATTTAGAATCTTTATACAGTAGAACTTCGCTGCCTAAAATTCGAAGGGACTGTCAAAATGTGTTTGAGTTATCGGAAGTTCGAGCCACCGAGGTCTCATAATATCAGAGAGAGAAAAATCTGGTTATGACCAGGGACATTTTCATTACGCTATGATTACTGATGCACAGTCAAGTGGGCCTTTCTCATAAAAAAATATTTAATCCTTTAGAAAGTTCTCAAAGACCGGCTTCTGAATACCTATTAACGGCTATTTGGTATCTTCAAACGATCCTTAGAAATGTTTTTTCACTTTGTTCGCGATCTATTTTATATACAAGAAATACGAGGTCGGGTATTAACAATTAGATCGATATCTGTATAATGCTTGATAATTCGGATATAAAAAATTATATTTTTAATGGTCAATTTTCAAATTCTAGCCAATGATCTTTTTTTTTTAAATTTGAATTAGAAGCAATTATTTTTGGTATTATATAGACATAAAATTTGGGTTAATTGGAATTTCACTACTAGTAATTTAAAAAAAAATTTGGTGTTTAGATGAACCTTGAGATCACACAGTTTGATATTATTCGATCCCAGCAACTATATAAATTAAAAAAAAACACTCAATAATAATAGTTCATGTAATTACAATTTTAAATATTGTTTTAAATTTTTTTATTACAATTTTAAACATTTGATTGTTTTAATTATTTTCGAGTGTAGGCTCGCTTGATACAATCAGCGACATGAGTCTAGGGTTCAATATTCGTTCTTTATTAATCGTAATTAATGTTTAATAAACAAACCACAGCTGAATTTAATGACTAATTAGCACAAATTATGACAAGTTTATCCCTCTACCTGTAATCGTTAAGTAAACAATTATCTGTTGGTAATCTGACATTTATCACACTTTGCTGTAAGTACATTCAACTGTAACGTACATCTGTCAATTAAATTGCGATGTTCGAGTTTGGCATGGTAAAACTCGTGATTTTATTATTGACGAGTTCGACTGTCTGAGGTATCTGTTCGAGCAAAGGTTTTTTTTTTTTTATATATAAGGAAAATTGACGGGACTTTCAAATCAGTTCGAGCCATCGTGGTATTCGACCGATCCGAGTTCGAGGGACCGAAATTTGACTGTATTTGTACAACTGAAATAAAAAATAATAACAAATCACTAGCATAATATCCATTTTTTTCCCCGTCAGACAAAACCTACAAGACAGAATTTGGCATATAGACTGATATGTTATTTTGAAAACTGAGGACCTTGTAAAATTACTATTGTATTTGCTGTATTTAGTGTACATACATGCACAATTTTTAATTCTCATGTATTCAGATAAGTTTTTGGATTGAATTCTTAAGAATTCTTCTTGATGTTAGCTATAGGTAAATGGAAGTAGAAAGATTAGAATGGCAAACAAATTATAATGTTTATATTTTTGTTGATTTTTACTGCTTGTGGAAATAAGACATTTTTCAACAACAAAAAACTTCTGAAACTAATGAACCAGTTTGAACCAAGCTTGACTGGAATAGTCCTTTGCTGGTCCCTTTTCGAAAAAAGTATTTGATTGGTTCAAACTCCAACCAAAGGAGCCACCATTACAAAAGTAAAAATTTCTTGAATTTATCAAACTATCTTTATCTCAAGGCAGAATCTGCTTACATTTTAAATGTATGAACATTATTAAGAGATCATCCACTGTATTATGTAAAAACAACTTAATGAAATGTACAGTTGTCATCTTTTGATAATGGTTTGTTCAGGTGAGCCTCTAGTTTCTTTTTTTTGTATATATATATATTGTACTTATTCTTGCCTGAATATGCATGAAATATATCATATGCTGCTGGATATTAAAAACCAACAATGATGTTGGTATTATATTTAAAGCAAGGAAGGTAACTCTAATATTCACTGATGTATTTTAGGGACAACAACAGTCTGGTGGCCAAGGTGGACAGGGTGACAAGAAAGATGATAAGGTAACATTTTACACAAACAAAAATGATCAGGAATTAATTAATAATTGAATGTATCATGTTTAATAGTAGCTCCCTTAGACGAAAATGATGATATAAGCTATTGTAATAACTTCTTGTTTGTAATCAAAATTTATCTTTTAATATATTGATTTCTTCTAAAAAAAAATGTTTTTGCTAATAGAACTAAATATAGTAGTGATATTCTCTACAATAAAAATATAGATATCAATATAAGAGAACATCTCAACACTTCTCTGGAATACTGACAATCTTCATCAGATATGCTCTATATGAACAGATTGGAAAGTTAAATAATTTAAAAAGACAGAGCAAGAAAACTAAATGTTTTAAAAATTGTTTTACTTCAATAAAATATACTCTCTTGTATTTAAATATTTACAGATGCAAGTCTTTGATTATAAAGTCACAAATAAATTTGAATTTTTTAGTGTTAAAGGAGAACGAAATCATCCAGATATTTAATTAAAAATCAAAAGTATAGTTGTTTTGAGGTAATGTTCACATCAAACAAAGATAATATTTCATCTCCATAAAAAGTATAAGGGGATTAAAAAAACAAATTTTGAATTTCCTGCCTTATAATGGGATTAGACATCTTGTGGAACTCTCTAGAATTAAAGAGCACATAAAGTATATTGTATAACAGCACTCCATCTATTCCGGTTAACAGGTTAATAGCTAATGGACAAATAATAAATAAATGTTGAATAACACTTCAGAATAAAAACAAAAATAGAAACCCTTAAAATGTTTCATGTCATTTATAAATCAGTAAAACTACTTGCTTAAACTTATATTTAATTAAGTCTCCCAAACAAAGTTTGGGGGACTTATTGTTTTTGCTCCGTTTCTTATTATTAAGTCTCCTAAACAACGTTTGGAGACTTATTGTTTTTGCTACGTTTCTTATCATTATTTTTATTATTATTATTCTTATTCTTTCTTTCCGCGAAGCATGAACTTGTCCACGGCAGATCTCAGGAACTACAGGACAGAATTTCATGAAACTTGGTGGAGTTATAGATATATGTTTCTAGTTGATCCTAAAGTTTTCAGATTTGTGGTAAAGGGGGTCAAAGCCATATTTTTGAGGGTTCAAAGAGGGTGGGGGTTACTATAGAATCCTATGGGAAACTTGAAATTTCGTACATTAATGTTGATAACTTCTAACTGGATAATGATAGAGACATAAAATTTGACATAGTGATAGGTCACCATTAGAGGAGCAATTCTGCGTTTTCAAAATTTTCAAGATGTCTGCCATTTTCAAAATGGCTGCCAAAACACGGCATAAAAATGGGGGGTAAAATTTCAACATTGTCCGATATCATCAAAATTTGATATGTGGGTAGATAGTGTCAGTGGCCGGTTTGGGAGACTTCATAATCGTTAGATTATAATCATATCTTGTTATTATTATTATTCTTATTCTTCTTATTCTTTCTTTCTGTGCACCATGAACTTGTCCACAGCAGATCTCAGGAACTACAGGACAGAATTTCATGAAACTTGGTGGAGTTATAGATATATGTTTCTAGTTGATCCTAAAGTTTTCAGATTTGTGGTAAAGGGGGTCAAAGCCATATTTTTGGGGGTTCAAAGAGGGTGGGGGTTACTATAGAATCCTATGGGAAACTTGAAATTTCGTACATTAATGTTGATAACTTCTAACTGGATAATGATAGAGACATAAAATTTGACATAGTGATAGGTCACCATTAGAGGAGCAATTCTGCGTTTTCAAAATTTTCAAGATGTCTGCCATTTTCAAAATGGCTGCCAAAACACGGCGTAAAAATTCAACATTGTCCGATATCATCAAAATTTGATATGTGGGTAGATAGTGTCAGTGGCCGGTTTGGGAGACTTCATAATCGTTAGATTATAATCATATCTTGTTTCTACTAATATTCACCACATAAAAAAAAGTAACCAAAAAAAGGGGGGGTGGCCAGTAATGCCATCTATACTCTTTGTAAAATTGAATAGAGAAGACTTTACCTGAAGAAAATGTGTGGTAATGATTAATTTCAATAGTTCCTTCAGTGTTTGAACAGATAATATTTTTTTTTACAAAAATCGAAAATCTTGACCAATATCGGTACACATGAGAACACACAATTAAACATTGAAAGACATAAGCAAGATTCATTCATTTTGAGGAAGCAAAATTATATTTAAAATGTAATTATATGTTGTACATGAGTCGAGATGCATTTTTATTAAAAATAGCATCTTTACCTGTTGTTAAATTCATCGGGGGCATGACCACGTTGTCTTTTAAACATCATCATTTGAAAGAAAGCAATGGATAAAACGTCGGTATTAAGGATCAAAGTGTCGTAGCTGTCAAGTTGCGTGATGCATTCATGATCATCCAAATTAGGCAAAACAAAATCGGCTTCCTTACACATTACTCAGAGATCGGCATTTGTTGACAATTTCCACATGAGCACCATTCTTCCAATGTGCCAACTCCATCAACTGATGAAGCTTCAGCAATTGAATGTTGGATTGAATTTTGACTACGACTCATCATTTCTTCTTCTGAATATTCAGGTTCAAAATTATATGCAACTAACCCCATTTCATTAGAATTTCTATCCATTATGACGGAATTCCAAAAATGATATTATTGTTTTGATGCAGAAGCTGAACAGGTAAATCGGAATAGATGGAGTGATGTCACTGATAAGGGATGAATGGCAGCCTGTATGTTTAGCGGGAAATTTAAAATTAATAAGATATAAACGTGCTTTAACATCAGCCCTTGTAAAATTTTCAATAAAAACGTCATATTTTCATTTTTTTATTAGTTCTAAATTTTGTAAAACCCCAAAGCATCAGTTGGTTTCGTTCTTCTTTAATTTATTTTGCTTGCATTGCCAGTGGAAAAGTCGGGTCTAGGAAGGGATATTGGTCTGTTTCTCCTTTTTGTCATAAACGCTTAGATGGTACTTAATGTTTTTAATATATGCAACAGTTTTCATTCAACATTATTCAGACTTTGCTTAGTAATTGAAGATGTATACGGTATAATACCTATTTTTTGGACAGATTTGAACAATTTAAAAAAAATCCATGTGTGGAACTTAGTCATTTTTTGTCATCACATGCCATAGGGTATCTATTTTGTGCAATGTTCTGCAACAGTTTTCATTCAACATTATTCAAAAACTTTGGACATCGATTTTATACACATTGAAGATGGGTACCTCATCTCCCATCTTGAACAGATTTGAATTATAAAAAAGGTCCATGTGTCATTTTTGTCATCACGGTTACAATGTAGATACCAAACAAAAATGAAAAAGTAAAAAATGGATGAGTTAAAAATAATTTAATTGTTACAATAGGAGAAAAAGAGGAAGTATGAACCCCCAATACCAACACGTGTGGGTAAAAAGAAGAAGAAGATGAAGGGACCAGATACAGCTAGTAAACTTCCACAAGGTACTGTACTACACCTTAACAAAATAAACTGTATAGTCTACAGCCATATATAAGATGATACACACAGTTCATTATAGATTTATCTTGCTTGATTTAACAACTTTTATTTACACTATCCATGTGTATTGTATATTTATACAATTGTTTTTGTGATGTCATCTTATTTTTGAATGAATTTTATCCTTGACCAGTGCATTGTGTTCTGTTAACTTTCAGTATTCTAGTAAGACCTTCACCAAGAAAAAAGTACCTATATTTCTGCTAACATTCTTAAAAAGGATAGGGTATGCTAGGCAAAACTTTAAAAACAAAATTGCATAGGTTACACAAGACAGGGATAGGGTTTTTAATGGTGCTTGAATAAAAATGACAATAACATCTTTAGGGTAGGCACTAAAATTTTGGGTCGGTATGGTTAGTGGAAGCACACTGACTTACAATCTTTTTTTAACTTAAAAAAAAATATCAATAATCAAATTAATGTTAGTTTTAAAATCTATAGTTGGTGAACGTAATAAAACATTGAGGGGTGAACTAATGATCTTTCCACTAATACTACATTTTTTCTTGCCTTGACTGTTGTTTCCAAAATGATAGAAAATTAAGTTTGTCATATTAGAGTTAAAACCAGTACTGGAAACCAAGACTTTTATTTTGCCATACATAAAGTACATGTACATCACTGTGGTAATAAGTGTAGTTAAATTTTTATCAAATAATCATACCTGTGGTTAAACTACAAGAAGTCATGGTATACATGAATTGCTTCTTAATTCTACAGTATAAAATATTTTGTTATTTATAGGTACAAATACAGTATATTACATTAAAAAGATGTTGTTTAAGAAATAATTTATACCTTTGTTTGTTGATAGTGACACCACACACAAGATGTCGACTGAAGTTATTAAAACTTGAACGAATTAAAGATTATCTTCTGATGGAAGAAGAATTTATCCAGAATCAAGAGAGACTTAAACCACAAGAAGAAAAACAAGAGGTATATATAACATTGAAAGGCTATGGAGTAGTTTATGTTGTAGGCTTCTCAAAATATGGTAAAACTTGTGATTTCAATGCCAAGTTTAGCTTCAATGCTGACTCCTAGCCAACCAATCCTGACTCTTACCCCTTAATTCTACATGCTTGACAGCAAATATCAGTTTTACAGTCTTGTTTTGACGTGATCAGGTTTAGAAAGCAGTATCTTTGGCACTGGAGACGAGCATGCTCCTCATTCAGGACATTGTATCATCTAGACAGTCTCGTAGTTTTTTGTCATATTCTAATGTTGTAGAACACTCGCTGCTATGTATACATTCTGGTTAATATACTGTAGAGATTTATTCCTTACAATGTGTCCTAAACAAAAGAAAATCTTAACATTAAAAGAAATAATGTCACATGATAAATATAAGAAGTTATTGTAATCTATTTATAGGAAGAGAGAACAAAAGTAGATGAGTTGAGAGGATCACCTATGTCTGTTGGATCATTGGAGGAGATCATTGATGACAACCATGCTATTGTCTCTACGTCAGTGGGTAGTGAACATTATGTCAGCATATTGTCCTTTGTAGATAAGGACCAATTAGAACCTGGGTGTTCTGTACTACTTAATCATAAGGTAGGAAAATATAGAATGATTCTGTATTGTTGAAAGTGGCATTAAGCATCATAAACCAACATAAACCAACCAAACCTGTATCAATGCCATTATAGTATTAGTATTTATTTGTAGATCTACACATTTTTGGGTATTTAAGATGATTAGTTTCACTAACAAAGTAAATTGGGTCTTTTTGTAGTGATTAACGTTTTCAATATTTTTCATCCTTGCAAAGAGGGAGAGGCGTTAAGGTGCAAAATTGGCCCCATATTTTATAAAAAAAATAATGCTTGACATAGAATAAAAACAATTTACTAATTTAATTGTTATATTTACAAATTTTCAAAAAATATATTTTTCCGTGAGATTGGGTGCGCTATGACGTCATAATGACATCATGATTAGACGGATAATGCTAAAAATGGACTATAAACGACATATTCAATGTACATTTTAGCTATTTTATATACCTCCACAGTCTTCCACCAACACCAAATTGAGCAGTTGTTTTGAGTATAGAGGGTTAATGATTGTATCAAAATATTTCGTTGGTGGAGGATTGTGGAGGTTGTTAAATATTAATTTATTTATAACCTCGGCCAGACCCTTAAAATCAATATTTTCACTCTTCTGATTGTATATATGATACCATTATGTATATATACACAATCTCTGTACATTTTATGATTCCTTTCAAGTAATGAAATTCATCAGTAAATAACTTGTTTCTGTAAATAATTGTATTTATTTTAAATACAGTTTGTATACATTGAAACCAGGAGAAAAACTCAGTGCATGCAGTCCGGCGTCAACGCGATAAAAAGAACCGGGGACTATAAGTTCCATATATGGCCCCATATTTAATGAATGATTATCTTAGAAAATACTTGATTAAAATTTGATGTGTTTTATTTTATAGACGACATCATACTTTTGATGTTAAAACTTGTTTCCAACAAAATCGATACGTATTTGACGTCATTGTGACGTCATGAGCGTTATTTGTTTTCTTTATTTCGTGGAATTTTGCCCGCGATATTTCGACGGTTTTCGAAGAAATTAAGCACCTCCGTAGTCGTGCACCAGACAATATTTACAAGATTATTAAAATAAATAAAACACAACTACTGTTAAAGTATTTTTTTGGTGCACAAGGTGTTACATTTCTTGAAAAACGACGGGAAAATGTTCAAATATTACAAGCGCTTAGATGACGTTTTGATGTTTGAGAAGCAATATTTGCCGTAAAAAACGATGGTATGTCGGCACGTAGCAGTTAAATAACATAAAAATAAAAAAAAACACCACTTCATCCAAAATAGTTTTTTTTTCATAAGCCCCCAATTATTGATTATATATTTTCTTCCGGGATACTGAAATAGTTATTACTACTGGGATACTGAGGTAGGTTTAATGGTCTATCGATGCTACTTCTAAAATGAAGTAAAATAGTTTGATCCAAAAGGAGTAGATATTTTTTGGGCACAATCCAATATATCCTTAAGAAGAGTTTGAAGATACCACAGGGGCAATCAGAATCCGTATATGCGTTCTGTCATGTGCATAAGTTATTGTTTGCATGATTGACAGACAATATTCATCATATTGTTTTCTAGCTTCTGAACTGTCGATCGAGAAAAAAATAAAATATTCTAGACAGGCAGCATATAGCCAGTCAATGAGGTTTGCAATTAATATTTCGCATGCACAATAGCGACCCACCACCACAAGGTGTGGAAAATAGAAATATTCTTCTGTGGTTTAAATGCGTATTAACTGCATTACATGTAAACTGTATTATTCTGTTTGATAAAGTCCTTTAACTAGAACAGAAAAAAATTTACCCTTGAGTGAAATTGTGTTGTAATAAAATATCGTGAACGTGATGTAAAACTATGAAAGCATTTCAAGGTATATTTTAAATGAGGTTGAAACATGTCGCCATTTGATATCAATTCGGTTGTATTTCATTTTGACGATTTTAATTACGGAAGACGATCACAACCATATTTTTTTTAGCAATTGCAACTCAGCTGGGTTTTTTTCATAACATATAATCAAATGAAAAAATATATATCACACTGTCGGAACAGTTCCAACATTCAATAGAAAAATCGTAGAAATAATATCATTTAGTGTCCGTCGTCTGTTTCCCATAACTTTTCATATTAATATTTAATCTTTTTCTTAGAAACTGCAAAACCAAATGCTTTATTTTACGTTATCAAGTTCTCTCAACCCGCACCTTGGCATATTTTTTTTTTATAGATTTATGATGGTTGTCCGTAAAAATGTACTGGAATATATCATAACATTGGTTGTCGTTAAGAATAAAGTACGGTTAAAAAAGTGTTTAAACAAATTTCAAATATGACAAAGTTCTATTACTTCTTTAAGGTTAATACCAAAATTTCGACTAGTTTTCGACAATCAATGTTAATAAGTTTCTGAATTGATATGATCTCAATATGTACATTATCAATGTCATAGCAGACGATGAAACCAAAATTGGTCTGTATGAGATATATTTTTTAAATGATTAAAGCTTTGTTAAGGTGACGGAAAAATGAATTACGAAAAAATACAATTTGAACGTGAAATAATAGATGTGGTACGTAGTTCTTACATTTAAAGATGACATTGTTAGATCAGATTTCTTGAGATCATTCATGCAATTTCAGCATCATAATATAACCTCTGACAAATGAAGAAATCAAAATAATGAGAGATTTTATCACGTGGAACAAACCGTCAAAAATGGTGACGTTGCAACATTACTATTCGTTCACTTTAATTTCATAATACAGTTTCAGAACATGTTTTTATTCCTGAAATCAATCCACATTGCATATTAAGTGAAATTTATGCTTTGTTTATTGAGTTTTATTATGCTTTGTTTTTCTTTTTCTTTTTCTTTTTTAAAGATATGCATTATAATACAATGATACGTACGTTCTGTATTCTGAAAAAAATGACGTTCAGTGCTTTTCATTACCTGACTTTGTCGGTCCGCTGTGAGGAATTAGATGCACATATTAACTAACTGTATTTATTTATGAAAAGCACATATTGTGAATACATTTTGTAGAAAATTTTATCGACATCTGAGGTGGGGCCGATTTTGGCCCTTATAGCTCCCAGTCCTTTAACCAAAAAGGGTTGTTGTTTTTTTTATTAAACAAACTTTTTATAGAAAATTCCTTGAGTGGTTTCTTCAAATTGCTATATTTAAGGGTTCTACCAGTAAAATTTTGGTGAAAGTAATACTGAGGGATTTTGAGAATAACTTTTTAAAAAGGTTGATAATTTTGATGTATTTATCTAGAAGTTAGGATGTAGATGTTTATTATGTGAATATTTAAGTCTAGGCAATTCAAGTAGACCTTAATATTAAATATTCATATCAGTGATCTTAAATTTATATAGCCATTAAACGCTGTTGTATCATATATATTAAGTATGATTAAACTTGTCCAATTTTTAGGTGAAAAATATATTTTTAAGCTAAAAATTATTAATTTTGAATATTTCTTATACTTATTTTTTTTATTTTTTTTTAATGTATAAAACAGGTTTTTTTTTCATTTTATTTGAAAAGTAAGTGAATGGAAAAGAAATATGATGATTTGTGTGTGCTATACTGTAGACCAGACTTCTAGAGATCACAATCCATCCTTTGGGCATCACACTATTGTAAATTCACAACTCCACTTACCACACTTGATAGAATTTAGTCAAACTTTTCCAACAATCCTTATAGAATTTAATCAAACTTTTAACATTCCTGGTGGAATTTAACCAAACTTTTAAACATTCCTGATGGAATTTAATAAACCTTTTCCACATTCCTAATGCAATTTAACCAAATTTTACCACATTCCTTTTCATAACCTGGTAATATTCAACTCCTATTAGAATTTCCTAGATATTGATATTTTTGTAGGTTACCACTTGTTGATATTAATGGCTTTTAATTTCTATTTATAGGTACATGCAGTTGTAGGAGTGCTATCAGATGATACAGATCCCATGGTTACTGTGATGAAATTAGAAAAAGCTCCACAAGAAACATATGCTGATATTGGTGGTCTTGATCAACAGATTCAAGAAATCAAGGTACCATTTAGTAAGGAAGGATATAGATGTAAATGAACATGAGATACTACAACATAACAGGTAGTCAACAACATTTAAATGAACATGAGATACTACAACATAACAGGTATTCAACAACATTTAAATGAACATGAGATACTACAACATAACAGGTAGTCAACAACATTTAAAAACAGACAAATTGACAAAAATATTAAAATGACATTTTGTACATGGGTGCTGACTTCTTAGATTTTGATACCTTAAGATTTTGAGAGTTCTTTGCTGATTGTTTGAAAATAACGTTTCGGACATGACCCCATGTACGACCCTGCTATATCCAACAACAAAAATCTTACAAACATTTAATTTATTTGTGGATATTTGCATTCTCTGACATATTATTTAACTTGTTGAAGGCAGTCAGTATTTGGTATCTGACATAATATTTAACTTGTTGAAGGCAGTCAGTATTTGGTATCTGACATAATATTTAACTTGTTGAAGGCAGTCAGTATTTGGTATCTGACATAATATTTAACTTGTTGAAGACAGTCAGTATTTTGTAGATGTAGAAGAAGTAATTGTATGGTTTAAAATAATTTATTTTCAGCCCTATTGTATAGATTTTTCATTTTGTTGTTTAGGAATCAGTAGAGTTACCCCTAACACATCCAGAATACTATGAAGAAATGGGTATAAAACCTCCAAAAGGAGTCATATTGTATGGTCCACCTGGAACTGGTAAGAATACATATTATTTTCACACTTTATGAATGAGTTTTAGTTAATTCATCAACTTTGAAAATAAAAAATCTAATTTGAAAAAATAGTTGTTCATAGTACAATGCATAATACTATGTATTTATATATAATATGGTACCCAGTATTTGCAGTGAATTACGTACTGGTATTTATTCCATGTTAAAGTGTTCATGGTGAAATGCACTGTCCACAACTTTGTATTTGATTTAAATATAAAAAGTTTACTTGAAAAAAAAATATGTTTGATATAGTATGGCAAAAACCACTTATTTGCATTTAAATATTGTAATTGGAACTAATTATACAAAGTTTTTGTTAACGGATGTTAATTTTGATATAACCAAAGATGATTACATTGCTTTAGATTATCATAATGATGTAGAATCTAACAAATAAAATACATGACACATTATTTCTATATATTTTGTATTTTAGGTAAAACATTATTAGCAAAAGCTGTCGCCAATCAGACATCGGCAACATTTTTGCGAGTTGTTGGATCTGAATTAATTCAAAAATATTTGGTAAGTTTGAAAAGGTATCATTAAAAAGGAAAATCAATGGTACGAATAACTTTAACCAACTACAGGGGTATAAAAGGGATTGCTTCCCTTGATTTTCAAAACCGGAAAATATATTGACACTGTTCAGATCAAGGAAAGATTTTTTTTAAATAACACAGCATACAGTTGTTTCTTTTATGAATTCGTCATTAAATCCTTGTTGGTTAATTAAATTTAAAATGACTGTTTTGTACTATAATAATCAATTGTTGAAGTAGTGAAGTAAATTTTTGTCAAATCTTTATTGTTCATGATATCAGAATATGGCTGATCAGATATTGCTGAATTATTGACATGGAGAAGTACGAAGACATAAAATAGAAGATTTTAATTGATATTCTGGATAATAGTGGAAAATACAAATAGTCTCTCTCACATATTTAAAGTGGAAGAAAGTTGATCAGTTGCTTAACATTTGTGCATTTTGTTGTAGTTTTTTTTCCTTAGAAATTTCCTGCCTGTATTTTTCAAAGATTTGATCTAGCTCTTATGGTTTCCAAGACAAAAGAGGTTAAATGGAACCAAAAACCCAGAATAATATTCTGTTTTTATATTAAGTCCAATTTGTTTGAGTATTCCAATAAATACTGTTGAAAAATTCCTCTCTGTAGTTTGCAACAGATTTGTTGTAGCTCTTCCTGTTTCAAAGATATGAGGGAACGAAAAGAGACTGATGTCCAAAATTTTTAATTTATATTTTGAAGTCTGATTTTAGTGGGTTTTATTTCTCTAATTTCTTTCCCGTACTTTTCAAACAGATTCTACCTCATCGTGACTGATGGACAATATTCGTTTTCAGTTTTATTTGTTACCTCTATAAAACTGGTGAGCGATACAGGCTCCTCAGAGCCTCTGGTTTCTTTTGAAATTACCTGAAATATATTTGCTCCAGCTGATGATGGTAATAAGGACTTATAGTTTACTTTTATTTCAGTGTATTTGACTTGTTAATTATAAGATTTTTGTATCTATTTAGGGTGATGGTCCTAAGTTAGTCAGAGAATTATTTAGAGTAGCAGAGGAACATGCCCCATCAATTGTGTTTATAGATGAAATAGATGCTGTTGGCACAAAAAGGTATGATTTAATAATGAAAAAAATACTCATTGTTTGCACACAAATATAAGGTTTGATGAAGAAAAAACATTCATTGTCTTCACAAAAAGTAAGATTTAATATGAAAATAATACTCATTTGTGGCACAATAAGGTAAGGTCTGATGAAGAAAGAAAAACACTCATCGTCAGCATAACAGACGATGAAAAAATATACACTTGCCACAAATAGGTAAGGTTTTATGACAAAAAAATACTCATCATTAGCACAAACAAAAATATGCATTATAAAAGTTACACTTATAAAGTATTTGGTATATAAGCAGAGAGTTGATATAGACTCGGGCATGCTTCAGATGTACAAATTATTAGTTACAAATCCAAAATAATTTTTATCAAAATTGATATTTACAATTTTCTAATATGACGTCCTTCATTGGGTATATAAACAATGTCTTGTTTAAAGTTCCAATACATTTTAATTCGCACATGTGTATTGTCGATGCCCACACTGCTAGTTGCCAAAGGTATTAAGTTTTACACAAGTCCATCAGTATTTCTATCCATCCATTCTCAAATTTATATAACAAAACCTGATATTGTTATGTTGTTATATTAAATAGGTATGAATCAAATTCTGGCGGTGAAAGAGAAATCCAGAGAACCATGTTAGAACTTCTAAATCAGCTGGATGGCTTTGATTCTAGAGGTGATGTCAAGGTAAATATAAATAGTATAAATAGATTGTGTCGACAACCTTAAAAAGATTTCATTATCAAATTGTATAAAAGTAGCTTGATAGAGACTGACAATCACTCACCAGTTTCTGAAAAAAATGTGGTAGATCATTTCATTGCAGAACACCATTGAGTGACATTTAAAAACAATGTAATTGAAAAAAGGCTGAAAATATTCTGGATAAAAATTACCACGAAAAGGGGAAAAAATGATGAAATATTATCTATGCATTTACCTTCAATAGATTTATTCTATTGTATATGTACAACTGCATCGGTGGTGTAATGGTTAGCGTGTTTGCAGAGAGTGTGGTAGATGATGTGTTCTAGTCCTGACTGGATCAAACTAAAGACAATAACATTGTTATTTACTGCTTCTCTACTTAACATGTAGCATTAATGAGTAAGAGTAAATACTGGTTGGCTCGGAATCAAGATAATGTGTCCCAGTGAAGCGACATGTCTACCTGCAGACTTTGTTTCAGTGAGCTAGCACTATAACAATCCAACTCTGCATGTTGGTCTAGTATAAAGTGGACACCATCGTTGTCTCATTGAATGTGACTTGTCATCAATGATATAGCAGAACAATTGCTCACCTGGTATTAAACAACATTTGCTCTGTATCCAATTGGAAAAGTGACAGATAATGTTGCATGTGAATTATGAACTAATTTTGCCATAGGGAATCTATGGCAAAATTAGTCCATAATCTTTTATCACAATGTAATAAAAGTTTTGTCAAACAGCAAATGTTGTTGATCAATATGATCACAGACGACCACCAACAGTACACTCGACTTTAGAACTCCTGTCGTTTTGACGTAAATTTTGTTCAGAGATGTACAAAGTTAGCTATAAAATAGAATGGTAGTCCACCTCATTGAACATTGAAACAAGCAAAACATTTTTAATGACAGTTTAAGTATTATGAAAACATTTATGTAAAATTTAAAGAATAACTAATATGAGATTTAAATATTTAAGAAGCAAAAGAAACAAATGCCAGAACTATTCACCAACAAAAATACAGATTTACATACAAACATATTCTTTGATTACTTCTAGGTTGTTATGGCTACCAACAGAATTGAAACTTTAGACCCAGCACTTATACGTCCAGGAAGAATAGACAGAAAGATAGAGTTTCCACTCCCTGACGAGAAAACAAAAAGACGAATATTTAATATACATACTAGCAGAATGACTTTAGCTGAAGATGTCAACATTGATGATTATGTCATGGCCAAAGATGATCTCTCTGGGGCTGATATTAAGGTTTGTAGATGATTATGTTATGGCCAAAGATGATCACTCTGGGGCTGATATTAAGGTTTGTAGATGATTATGTTATGGCCAAAGATGATCACTCTGGGGCTGATATTAAGGTTTGTAGATGATTATGTTATGGCCAAAGATGATCACTCTGGGGCTGATATTAAGGTTTGTAGATGATTATGTTATGGCCAAAGATGATCACTCTGGGGCTGATATTAAGGTTTGTATTATATCATTCAAATGTAGGACAAGTTGGAATTTGAGATATCTGACATTGGTAGTTTCCATGTTGTGCCCCTTTATTTATGCACAAAATAGTGTGTATTGCTTTCCAAACATTACCTCAAGTTCTACATTTTAGATTGACTTGAAATTTGTCCTCAACATTTTAATTAATTTTCGTTTCATTCAGAAATTCAACATGGCTGTCACATTTTGACTCGATAATATTAATATTTATACAGTAAAACCTATATAAATAACCTTGAAACCAACATTTTTTTAAACATGTATTCATAGTAGACAGATAAAACTCTTTAAAAAATTCCAGACTGTTACAAAAATTTGTAGGTTCTAGGACAAAAGCCCCCTGACAAAAAGCCCCCAATAATGAATTGTACAAGTTATTTATATATTGGTATCTTTGCACACATTTTAGACTTATTGTACTTCTATTTATGGGTTAACATTATTTTAAGTTATTATTGGAACTTATAATAACCCTCATCAAAGAAAGTAAAATTAAAGTAATAAAATTGTTTTATCTTAAAATTTTTTTATTATAGTATATCAAACAGGATGAGAGAATAACTCACTCAATACTGTTTATAACTTCAAAGGTTTTATCAATAAAAACAATTCCTGATTAACTTTACCTGATTAATTTCAATTTAAACAATTAAACAGAGTTTTTTTATCTACACTTTATAAATGACCATAGCACTGAAAAATTATGTTTTTAAAATATTTAAATTTTTTTGTATTAATTTCCCCACTCCTCCTTTTTGATAGCAGTGGGTTTTGATCTTTGAAATATCTTAAATATCAACATCAATATAAAAAAAGATTCTATGATTATTTCGAGTCTATGACAATAGCCCCCCAAACAATTGCCCCCCATCCCCCAATTTTTTTATTTTCTTTATTTGAAAACATTTTTTTTTTAAATGAGAAATAAATATGTTCAGAACTGTGGTAACCGTCATGTGTTGGACTTTCTTCGTGGTGTTACTTACAATATTCACATGTAAGGACTTTGGTCAATAGACATTAGTGCTTGACAATAACTGTAGTGCATTATGAACTAGTAATCTATTTGTTCTTATGTAGTGCTTTGTACTTCTCTATATTGTTTTGTTTGTTTTAATATAAAATTTGAGAGGATAAACATAATAAATATAAATAAAGAATTCTTCTCTTTTTTATTAATCAAAATCAAATTTAGTGTACAGTAATTACCACTCTACCTAGAGAATCTATATCTAATACAATGACAAAACAGAAAATCATCACAACTACACCCAATCAACAGATTCTATGGAGTATGGTGTATCTGAATACAATACCAATAAGAAACTTATCACATAGAATTAAAAACGGAAACAGTCGAAGCATAGAGTGTAAAACAACATTAAGCCACCGAAATGAAACTGAAAAAAATTTGTTGGGGGCTGTTGTCCTGCTCCCGATTATTTCATGATGGTGGACTTTTTTTCCTGGTGGGGGGTTTGTCCTGTTCCCGTTTGATTTACATACAATCCTACGTTATTCTGAATAGGTTTAGACATATTTCATATTATCAATTACTTGATTTGGGAAAGAGCAAAGACTGGTTGGCTTGGAATCAGGATAATGTGTCAGAGTGGGGTGAAATGTCTTATCTGCAGACAATTGTTTCAGTGAGCTAGCACTATAAAAAATCCAACTAAACATGTTGGTCTAGTACAGAGCGGACCTCATAATCATCTCATTGCAAATTAACTTGTTCTCGCCATGATATAGCTGATAAAATTGCTTAATTAATTTAAATATTTGTATTTATTGCTTAATTAATTTAAATATTTGTATTTTAGGCTATCTGTACCGAGGCAGGATTGTTGGCATTAAGAGAAAGGAGAATGAAAGTAACAAATGAAGATTTTAAACAGGCTAAAGAGAATGTATTATACAGGAAAAATGAAGGAACACCAGAAGGACTTTATTTATAATTATATATTGACATTGTATTGTTGTCGTTTTTCATAATGAAGTAAAACAAAAAAATATTGTTTTTGTTATTACTATTTTTTCTTGTGTATTACTTGCAGAGTTCACGAAATTCATCAGCCCTGTCACACATGACCAGCAAAATTTGGGTAGATTTTGCCAAGGATTGACACAAGATTGGTATTGTGCAATAGAAAATTAATGAGGACTGACATTTTTTTCACTAGGACCGCCAAACCCATATGCAATTTTGTGAACCCTGTTACTTGTATTAAAAGGAAAGAATGTTGATAAATATTACAGAAAAGCAAATATTGATATGCATGACCTGTGGCAGACCATATTAGATTTTGATTAGCTGAAATGTGTAAAACATATTTATACTTCTGAGCCATTAAATTGAAACCTCCATTGAATGGTGTAGAGGTTTTTATGAAAAGTGCTATTTATACCCTCTGTGACTGTCCTTCTGTCTGTCTACAAGCCTGTCATCACATTGTGTCCAGCTCACAAAACATTATTACATAATTCTACTTTTACTATTATAAAGCCTGATGTGTTGTTGGTATTAAATACTAGTAATTAAATGTATATTTTAATACTATTAATGGTCATTTTTTGTCTATAGAGGGGGTGAATTTCTGTATTAATGGTATCTAGCTTGTGCAGCCTACTCCTCCAGCAGTTTTCTTCTCAATTTTTCCCCTCGACATGTTACGCTCACTTAGTTAAGATGTCCATGTGATCATGGGAATGAATTATTTATTTTCCACAGAATTCTGCATCATAGATTTTGAACACACTTTTGTATAAAGAGTACAGTTTTCCATCAATTTCTATAATGTGATTTGTCGTAAAGAATAATGTATATTTGCTCCCTTAATATTTTACTGAAGTCTTTGCAAGTTTTACCCTTATATGATATCATCACTTATTGACTTCTTATCTATCAATCTTCTAAGAAATTGTTAGGTTATTTGAACCGAAACTGCAAAAATTATATAAACAAAAAACTTCCTTTAGATCTGATCCAGAATTCAATGTCTGCCGTTTGACTGAAATACAAAAAAACATCTTGGGGGCCTCATTTAGAACTGCAACTTCTCAGGAAATAATTTCCTCGTTTCACTCTAGTTCAACCTCAATATGGCTGTTATTGGGTACATGACTTTCTACTTGGCTGATAACTGAAAAATATGTTATCTACAAATACCACATGAGCATTTGAACTGAGAGACTTGACAGAACTAATCCATGGATGATCTTCAAAGCAGGTGCATTTAGTTCTGGTCTGACATTCAAAATAGTTGTCATAAAGCATAAAATGGTATCTGATTGGCTGAAACTGCTTAAATTTTAACTATAAGAGCACAATTAGGAGCTGGTTCTCAGTTAAAAACCATAATGTACTGTACAATTGTCATCTTCAAATAAAGGTTTTTTCAGGTGATGTATCCAGGCTCTGGTGAGCCTCTAGTTTCTTTGAAATATTAATTGATTTCTCTGTTCCTTAATTTAAATATAAACTTTCTAAATAATTGTCTTGTCAAATATAAACTATCATCTCTGAAACCATTGGAACAACTGAACCAAACTTGACATAGCTGTTGGTTTGCTGATCCTCTATCAAGTTGAAATCCAACTTGACTGGATAGGCATCTGTCTGAAAATAAATCATGTCTTATAAGAAATGACTTGTTTACAAATTTAGTTATTGATGATGTTCAGAAATTCAAGATAGCTGTTGCTGTAAACTCAATTTAAAATCAGATTCTATGGGAAATTCATTTATAAATGGTACTAAGATGTGACATTTGAAAATAAAATCAGAAGCTGTGAGTATTTGACCTTGTTTTAATGAGTTATCAATGTAATATTTATTTGATACTTCAAGCAATTTTAAGTCCATTAAGTGTTATATGATCTGAAATATGTTCTCTGGATTTCTATAAGTACAAAACTGATCAAGTTAAACAAGTACATGTAGATCATTGGATTCTTCTTTACAAATACATGTACATGTACACTGTATTGTGTTTATGTGTTGATTGGAAATCTGAGATTGCTACCACCACAGAACATAGTTCATTATGGGATTCAATGGTGAAATATTCTTGAATCAACACATTACAAGAATAATCATTTGATAAAAAGGTATAATCATAAAGACTGCCATATGGAAAATTTTCTGAAACCAATAGTTTTTTATATCCACCAGAAATCTAAGATGACCATCCATAATCTATCAGAGGTCTACATATGGAATGTTTGGTCAATTTTCTTTTTCTTTAAATTGGATAAGGGATAGATGATCTTGTGAACGAGCTTCAGGCTCTTCATAAACATTCAAATATTTAAAACCCTAGGATTAAAAAATATCTGGCAGTTTATTTTTTTTAAAGGTTATTCAAGTTAAGACTTACTTTTCTTAAAGTTTTCCTAAATTAAATATTTGAATTGAAATCGTTGATTTGTTTAAAGATTAGGTCTCTAAATATGTCATCATTGGCAATTACACTGTCGTCAAAGAGCTCCGGTCGGAATTGTTCTGTCATCTTCCGGTACAAGTCAATTTGGCATGTTTGACATACAGGCGACGACAAAATGTAAGTATTATGATCATATAGTTTTATTATATCTTGAATCCAGAAGATGTCGTTATCGGTCGATTATTTTTGCTTGTTTTTACCTATATGTTTCTGTGGTTAACTTAATCGATTACTCAGATATAGATAAAATGATGGACATAAACAATGAAAAATGCTAATAATGAGATTGAAATCATCAAATAAAGCTATAAAAAGTAGTCTATATGTGTAATTAAAGTACACAAACCCTTTGTAATGCTTATATACATGCCACCATGAATAGTTTTAGACTTGCTACAGTAAAAAACACGATGCTTATTTACGTACATTCGTTCCGGCTCTGTCAGCCACTACTTTCCGGTTGGGTCCCAAAAAAAAATTTCAGTAGAATTTTGTCTATGTAAAAAATTGAAAGAATAGCGAAAACAGCTCAATATCACAATTATGTTTCCTTTTTGTAATTTATTTAAGGTTCATTATAACACTTGTCAAGGATATGTTCGACTTGCAAATTGATAAAAAGAAAAAACAAAAAATTGTCTTCAATGAATAAAAGTTGTGAAAAAAAAACCAACAGCACATAGTCAAAATATTTTACATGTGGATGTTTTGTATAACATTAAAAGAAAGAAATACCAAACGGTTTGTGCAGAATTGGCATTCGCCAAGTCACCTTCGACAGAATGGTCATGATTTTGTATAGAACTTGTAATTCGTTTTCTTTATTTTCTATGCAGTTGGATTATTGCAATATTCAAAGAGTGTTTGAACAAAAGTAGGAACTCTCACTTTTTATATAGATATCAAGTAACTCTTATTGTTTTGGATTAATTTTTGTTTTCAAATAATATATTGAAGGACAATAAGAAATTTTGATTAAAAAAATAATAAAAAGAAAATAAAAATAGGGAACTACATCGTCGTCTGTCGTCCATTAACTATTCACATTTTAATCTTCTCCTCTGAAACGCCTCAACCAAATGAAGTGAAACTTAGTAGGAAGCATCTATGGAAGGTCCTCTGTAATGATTACTCATTTCGTCCCGATCCGTTAAGGGCTGTTTCATAAAAAATGGCTCCAACATTTGAAAAAAATGTCCAAATTAAACTCGCTCCTAAGAACTTTCTGCTGATAATTTTCAATGTTGTATACATTGAAGTAAATGAAACAAGAAAGAAACTATGAACAGATAAGCAATAAATTTTTAAGAACCTTTAATTGAACACAAATTGGCATAAAAACCATGTAAAACACATACTTATTCTATATCAGTTAAACAATCTTTAGTCTCAATTATTTTGTATAATGGTTTCTCAAACAATGCAACTGATATAAATGACTTTTTGTGCAAAATATTGGGTTATTGGTAGTTGTAGTTTTTCTTAAAAGCTATTTTTTATGAAAAATTCTCAATATTTTTGTCCAATCTACCTGATAAAGTTTTTATTATCAAAATAATAATGAATATTTTTACTTAAGACAGCAAAATTTTCAAACTTTAAAGATAAGTAGCTATTTGTAAAAAAAATAATAACATTGATTCTTTGAACATTGCAAAATAATTGGTTGTAGAAAAAACATTTTGTCTATTTTTGTTGCACTCCTGACATTTTATAAATTTATAATAAAGAAAAAAAAAGAAGAAAATATCACATTTTAAAATGCCAACATTGAACAGTGATGTTACTGTTAACTCATACAATAATTTTTACCTGTTTTCAATGAAATATTTGTACAGAAATGACAGTATTTGGAAATTTGTAACAATTTTTTGCCATACCACTTCTTTAATACCCAGTTTTAGCAGCAATATTTTTAATTATGTACATTTGAAAATTTGTATTATACCACTCTAATATATTAGATAAATTATAAATAAATAATTAGAATATTTTTATAGGCTAGAAAAGGCAATTTATTATAAATTATCATTATTTTATCAATGGTACTATTTTATCAGGATATATTGCACTCCCGACATTATATTGCCATCAAGAAAAAGAAGAGTTATTAACTTAAAAACAATTCACAGGGGAAAAAATCAGTTGGTGTTCTTTCAAGCATTAGTTTTACCAAGTTTTAATGATAATTGTTTCTTAAAGTAATATTTTTCTAGTTATTTGTAACTTGTTTACAGCCATACTTCTCGAAAATTCCAACTTATTTTTGAAATATACTATGCAAAAACATTTAAAACATGTATTAATCTAAATTAATATTGAAAATAGATGTTTAATGTACAATTACAATTATTTTTTTCATACTAAGAAAATTAATTATATCAAATTTCAATGATTTTTAAATATTTATGTCAGGAGTGCAACATTTACATGGTTAACCATAAATTATCTATAAGAAAATAGATAAATGCATTTATCATAAACTTTATCAAGTCAATTAATCTCCAATAGCTAACGAACCTAGAAAACATATTCCCTTGTCAGAGAATGTCTCTAGTATTAATACCACACAATCTTTATTCTCATAAACCATCGTAATACATTGGTATAGAGATACAATATATACAATATATACAGAAAATAAATAAATACAATAAATACAATAATAACAATAGTAATTACCCAGGAGGTAGTAAACTAGAATTAATGTTTCTGATCAACTGACAGAGTTTCCTTAATTTTGATTGTGTTTTACTACTTATTATTTCTTTAAATTTCAAAACATTAATTCTAGTTAAGTACCGCTTTTCAATGCATGATTCTCTTTTGTCATGGAAATAACTGCATCGCATTATATAATGAAATTCGTCCCCAATTTGATTTTCTTGACAGAGTTGACATTTTCTATTTTCCCTTGCGATAGTATTCCATCTTCCAGTTTCTATGGGTAATTTTGTATTGGTGGTTCTAAATTTGCAAAAAGTGAAAATGTCTTTATTTTCTAAAATATTAAAATAGTTTTCAAATTCGAATATTTGTTTATAAAGTCTGTAGTTCAATGCCTTTGGGGAATTTTCTAAATTGCTATTCCATTCTTGTAAAAAATGATCTCGGAGACGTAATTTCACATAAGCGATCACCCACTCAGTATTAAAGTTTATATTCTGAAATGTCCATACATTTGATAAGCCACAGTTATCCAATATATCTTTTGCAAATTTTACCCAAGGGGCAGATATATTTCCATTACAAAAAAAACTATGCAAAAGTTTATAAGATATGGCCGACAGCTTGGAAGCTTTTCCAGTAAGTAATTTACACCAATAAGATATTACTCTAGTTTTTATATCTATGTAAAGTGGAAAGTGACCAAGCTCGCCGTATATCATAAAATTTGGCGTGCTTTGCTTCAAGTGAAGTATTAATTTGCAGAATTTCAAATGAATTTTTTCAATTACATAATTATCACTAAATCCCCAAACTTCACAGCCATATAGTAATATAGGTTTTACAATTTTGTCAAATAAATCTAACAAGCATTCGATTGATAGATTATGTCTTTTTCCCCTTCTGATAACTTCATACATGGCTTTTGTAGCTTTTTCAACATTTTTTTGTTTTGCTAATTTAAACTTTCCATTTTTTGTAAAAGTAACACCTAAATAATTAAATTCGGTCACAGTTTCAATTTCTTTTTCATTATACAGGAAGTGTACATTTTCTGCAGTTCGGCTCGTGGAAAAAACCATAATTTTTGTTTTGTCAATGTTTACTTTAAGTTTCCACAATTTACTGTATTCATAAAAATTATTTAGTAAAGTTTGTAATCCGTCAGAAGTCTCTGACATTAGAACAGTGTCATCTGCATATAAAAGGGCGAAAATTTTTAAATATATTTCCAATTGTGCTTCTAGTTCGCTAGAGATACTTTCTAAACCTGTAATATTCTTGTCTTCCATAAACTGTTCAAGGTCATTTAAAAATACTGCAAATAAGAAAGGGGACAAGTTTTCACCTTTCACTTGAAAAGAAATCTGACTTGTTATCATTATAAACAATACATGATTTAATACTATTATACATATTTACTATGAAATTATACATTTTTCCATTTATTTTATTTAATAACAACTTATACCACAATGCTACCCTCCAAATATTGTCGAATGCTTTTTCGAAGTCTACGAATGCGCAGCACATTTTCTTTTCTTTTTTTTTTATTATCTCAAAAAAGGCATGAATACT
The DNA here is from genome assembly GCA_963680875.1 of Bathymodiolus brooksi. Taxonomy (NCBI): domain Eukaryota; kingdom Metazoa; phylum Mollusca; class Bivalvia; order Mytilida; family Modiolidae; genus Bathymodiolus; species Bathymodiolus brooksi. Next base: position 30,730,847 of record OY804576.1, on the reverse strand, counting down.
ATATATACAATCTAAAGTAGAATAGCCTTTACGGAAACCACATTGATTTTCATTCAACAATAAGAAACTTTCTGAATAAGTATTTAATCTATTATTTAAGATTGCAGTGAACAGTTTACCCAAACAGCTGAGAATTGTTATCGGTCGATAATTTTTGGGGTCATTTTTGTTACCTTTATTTTTATAAAAAGGTTTTATAGTTCCTAATAACCAGCTTTCCGGAATAATCCCGGTTTCAAAAATTAAATTAAAAAGCTTTTCGTAAATATCAACAAACTGGTTACTAGTAGTTTTCATATATTCATTGATAACTTGGTCATCGCCAAAGGCTTTATTGTTTTTAAGGTTTTTTATCCCTTTAAAGATTTCATCTTTCGTAATGGGAGAATTTATATTTTCATTTAATTCGGCTGTGATTGTTGGATCAAAGTTCAATGTGTTTTCCGGTTCATTGGTTTCCTTTTTAAAGTATTCAAGTCTTTGAAGAAATTAAAAAGTTCTTTAAATTCAATATCGGGTTGTTTAGTAGACTTTCCAGTATTTAAAATTTTCCAATATTCTTTCGGATCAATTTTTCGTAAAGTTTTCATACGCCTAGACATTTCCTTCCGGTGTTTTTTCAGATTGCAGTCTAATGTTTTTTTATAGTGTTTTTCAGCGTTATTTACTTCTTCAGATGTAATTTGCCAAGGGTATAATTTTTTCTTTCGTTTTAATTTTCGGTAATTTTGTCGCGCAAATTTGCAATCTAAATTGAACCACGGTTTATCCCCCTTTCCTCTATTTGGTTTTCCCTTGTAGACGGAACGAGTTCCAAATGTATTCTTTGCTGCCGAAATAAATAAGTGGCATAAATCTGAAGTGCAAGTGTTAATGAAATCCTGGTTTATTTCTTCCGGATTAATATTATTGAGCTTTTCAGAAAGATCATTGAAATTGTTGACATTTATGCTTTCTATGAATTCTTGGGCCTTTAACGGATTCCATTTTTTAATATTTTGTAAGTTTTTAAAACTTTGATTATTTGTTGAATCTGTTTTTTCTTCCCTAATCGGTTGAGACGGATTAATGCTAACACGAAACGGTGAATGGACATCGGAAAATAGCCTTGAAAAATCTAAAATACTCATATTTACAATGTTTTTTAAAAATTCTGAGTTACAGATAGTATAATCTACTACGCTTGCATTTCGACATGTTAAATTACCTTCTTTATTGTCACCTATTCTTCCATTTACAATAAACAAATCATTCCCCCTACATAAATTAAGTAAAAGATTGCCATAGGGGTTTTTACCTTTGTCCACATTGTTTCGTTTTAAAGGTAAATTTAACTGCTGTAGCACATTTGGGGCATTTTCAATGAAACCATCAAAGGTTTCAAAGAGAGTATTTTCATCTAATGTAATAAATTCGTCATCCTCTGCTGTTCCTGCATTAAAGTCCCCGATTAGACAAATATTTTTAAATTTTTCAGTAAATTCTAAGTATTCGTTTTCAATACCTAATATATATTAAAGCATGAGACCATTTAAAATGAGCAAAAATACTTCATTACATAAAATTAAAAGTACATAAAATGCTATTGGCACTTTTAATTTTTTCAAACATTATTCTAAACTAGACAGAATCTCATTTTATTTAAATCATCCATATAAAAAGCTATAATTTAGACTGTGTAGAAGATCACTTAAAACTAGTAGCACTCCTGACATGAATCAAATGCTTCTGTGAGAGATATTTTATGTATCTCAAACAGGTAAATGGGTTTTATCTGTTCTCTTCGTCAGTCTCTGTTGAAATAGAAAGACAAATGTGATTTTAGTTACATTTAAAAGAAAATATGTCGAAGAAAATATCAAATGCTGCACTCCTGACATTTGAGGGTGCTGCCTTTAATGTGACATTCTTGGCCTTGCTACTGATTTTAGTGTATCCTTTAACTATGGTTTTGAAGCAGCAATGATGTATTAAGATTTATTTATACCCCATATCTTTGAAAACTAAAAGACAACATTTCTACAATGTAATTTAGGAAAACTTGCATAAATGTTTGTTGCACTCCTGACTAGGTACATCGTTTTTACAAAGCCATATTTTTATGCAATAATAAATTTGAAGCATGATCTATTGCTATCTTAAAGTATGTCAACATATCAAAGTTTGTGATGAAATAGATTTTGATAACATATTGTTTAATTTAGCACTGTGGTAGTTTGTTGAAAATTAAGGATTTTTTAAAGTGTCACAAAAAAGGGTTGCAATCCTGACAATTTTGACATGTTTTTTGGACATATTTTTTTTGTTATTCTAGATATCTTAAAGATTTTTTGCAGTAACAAACATCAAATCATTATAGATCTTTTGAACTATTTAGATCCAATAAAATCATAAAAATTAATAAATTAGACAGCTATAGCAGTAGGAGCCATTTTTTTTTTAAACTGCCCTTAACAAACATGGTCGCCACAAGCGATTCTTACTACTCGGCCATTCTCGCTACCCTACAAATAACCACGTACATAGATAGTAGAAATTCTTCTTAAATTGTTTGCCGGAAGTTAAGTTAAGTTAAGCCGCACAAAAATATAGTCCACGAAAATCCAATATGGAAGACATACTAAGTAAAATCTAATCATGCAAAACTAATCAAAACTTTTAACTTTCATCCATGAAAATAATTGAAATATAGAAAATTGTTTAAAATATAACTTTATCAAACTTTCATGTAACTGACATGTGAAAAGTAGTGCGATTTATACGCCTAATGCATACAAGATTATTTGTAGGGTAGCGAGAATGGCCGAGTAGTTACGATTGGCTATTCTTGTTTCTGATTGGCAGATTAAAAGCAAAAATCTTCTCCTCTAAAAGTTCTTAGCCAAATGAACCGAAACTTGGTATGAAGCAACTATGGAAGGTCGTCTATAAACTTTTTAAATTTCATCCCGATCCATTAACAAACATGGTCTCCACAGATAATTCTTGTTTCTAATTGGCCGATTTAAAAAAAATCTTCTCTTCTCAAACTGCTTAGCCTAATGAACCGAAACTAGGTAGGAAGCAACTATGGAAGGTCTTCTATAAAGATTGCACATTTCATCCCGATCCGTTGACAAACATGGTCGCCACAGACAATTCTTGTTTCTGATTGGCCGATTTCTAACAATCTTCTTCTCTGAAACATTAATCGAGTACACCTAACATTTTCTTTGTATACAAACTGCCAAAATCGACCGTGCGGAAAGAAATTCAATACTACAGCCTTTTTTAATTTGCTTATCTGTAATGTAATGTAAACATTATACTGTGAAGAAACTTAAATATCGTATTCATGAAGTTATTTCCAGAGTGACTTACTTCGTTATCAACGAGTATAAAATTAAAATATTGCGTTATAAAAAGAATCTCCCACTACTCAATTGATGCGCCTGGACAACTACTTAAAGTGAGTGTAGCGTATTGAGCACCAATCGTGATATCAGTGCCACAAAAAGCATTAAAAAAAATCAAGTGTTCGCGACAGTAGCAATTTAACATAGAAATAACGATTCTTTTATTGTTCAAAGTAGCTGAAATTAGCAGCCATGGCGAATATTCATACTATGGATCAGTATTTATCGCCTTTGAGATATTTCCTAATCATAGCTATTGTTAAATTGCAATATAATGCTCAATTACAATAAGATCAGTGGTATTTACATACTGACAAACCCGGTTATTTATAAATGACCCAACCGGTTTGTATACATGCTTACATTTTGACCAAGTCGGATTTCAAAAACATCTGTTGACATCATGTTTTAGGGTATAACTAGTTACTAATTGACTTTTCATCAACAAAATAGTATTATTAGGTAAAATCAATCATTCATCAATATTTGTTTCTTTTTGGGCAACATTTAATTCATTCGTAAATGCAAGATATAGCGATATTTCAGCTGATTGTAATGATTTTGAAGCCGGATTCCTTATAACTTATAGAAAAATAAAATTTTACACTGCAAAAATAAATGATATTTGGACAAAAAATGAAATTAATAATAACAATCATAAAGCATCATAATTCAAAACATTATATACACAGTATATTTATAAATACTTACGATAATTATCCGTGTCTGCTTTAAAAATACCGCTTTAAAATATCCCGGATGTTGACCAAACATTTTCGATTGGAGCTCTTTGACGACAGTGAATTAGGGATGACATGTTTTTTTGTGTATCTTGTTGACAAAATTATATCCAAGTCAATTTTAGATTTAACTTATTTCATTTACTTGACCTTGAATTTCATATTTTCAAGTATTTGGTGCATCTTAAATATCAAAGGGGTAATCAGAAGATGTAAGTCGAATAACAGACAATACAATGACCAACAGAGAAATAAGACGAAAACATGGACAATGGTCCTCAAAACATTACATGGAAAAATAAAGATTGAACAGCACAAACGAAAAACCGGAAGTGAACTCAGGTGCTCCGGAAAGGTAGGCAGTTCCTACTCCAGTAATGGCACCTGTGATGTTACCTTTAATCAACACGAACATCATATGATATGGAAATAACAAAGCATGAACCTCCCACAAGCATTACAATATATATTTCTTCTCTGTCTAGTAATCTACGTTTCAGATGTAACAATGACTATGGTAGAATTGATATCTAGTTTTTTGTTTATTGACCTGTGTGAATTTATTACTGAGTTATTAATATTTGCACTCGACATAAGGTTCAACTACGTATACCTATATATGTTAATGGAATGTATAGGGGTTTTTTTTCTTTAATTATTGGAATTTATTGAATTTCGTGCTGGTGGTAAAGTTTAATTTAATTTAAATGTCAAAAGGGTAATAAAATAATCACCATTGCGGACATGTGTAGCTTACAAAGGGCAGTGATTAAGCAGCTCTGTTGGCAAGGTCACTTAAAGTTTATTGCTCTCGGTGTATAATTGTTATTAATCTGTAACATCATTCATTGTGATTTATTGTTGTGTATATAACCTTGTATACCTGTACTACAAAGTTCTCAAAACATTTCAACAATTCATTGTTCAAACTATTCTATTTATTGGAGACTGACCCGCTCCACAAGTGTAATGGTTAGCGTGTTCGCCTGAAGTGTGGTAAATCGTGGGTTCAATCCACTGTTATGTTAAACCAATGACCATAAATTGGCATTTGCTTCTTTTCCACTAAGCAAGCGTTGTTAAAATAAGAGCCGGTATAATGTTTGCGAGTGAAGCGACGTGTACGCCCGTGGTAGCAAGCGTTGTTAAAATAAGAGCCGGTATAATGTTTGCGAGTGAAGCGACATGTACGCCCGTGGTAAGCGTGTTGGTATAGTACAACACGGATATCCACATTATCGTCTCATTTAATTTGTTCTTATCGTGTCTCACCATGATATAGCCGGGAAAAAACGCTCACTTGACCTTAAAAAACAACCAACCATTCACTCGGAGACGGACGATACATTTAAAATACTAGTACCCAGTTAATATAAAGGACTGTCTGTATTTTTAGTTCGTGTGTGAGCGAGCTACCGCATCTAGTTCCCGTCGCCACCGTCTGTTGTGAGACAAATGGGTAAAGCCAATCATTACTTTCCATGAATTATCAATGAATGGTCCTAAAAACCAGTTTTTTTTTTTCTTAATATGAAGTATGAAATAAAAAAAATATATAAAAATTTAAACTATTTGAACCACTTGAACAGAGACTTTGCACGATTCACCAATATGTTACCCTGGTCACTAACAAGGACATATTCATGAGACCTCCATTCAATATATTGTGTCAATAGTAGAGAGAGTGATGGAAAGTTGTACTGGACAGTGTACATAATGTGATAATGGCTAACTTCACATGATAAGAATTCAATGATTTTAAATAACTATTGAAAATAATAAAGCCCATTTGCAGTCAAAAATTAACCAATGTTAAGCAAAGATCCATCTTATTTTCATTATAAATAAACGTTAAAGAAAACGGATGGTGCAATTATCAATGGACAATCCAGAGACACTAGCAACAGTGAGGTGAGTGAGCACACAAAACAAAGGACGAAAACAAACAAAACAAAGGACGAAAACAAACAAAACAAACAAAAACAAAATATAAAGCAAGCTAACAAACTCACACACACAACACAACATAGAAAACTAACAAGCAACACGTTCTCAACCCAAATCCGGGGGTGCTCACGAAGGGTAATGTCATCACTTTAACATGTGACAAAATGTTATTTCAAACCAACTTCAGTATTCCCAGCGTTTTTAGCTCACATTGTCAAAGGCAACGTGAGCTTTTGCCATCACTTGGCGTCCGTCGTCCGCTAACTTTTCATATTTTAATCTTCTCCTGTAAAACCACATGGCCAAATAAATTGAAACTTGGTAGGAAGCATCTATGGAAGGTCCTCTATAAAGATTGCTAATTTTGTCCCTATCCGTTAACAAACATGGCCGTCACAGGCAATTCCTGTTTCTGATTGGTTGATTTTTTTAAATCTTCTACTCTGAAACCGCTTAGCCACATGAACCGAAACTTGGTAGGAGCATCTATGGAAGGTCTTCTATAAAGATTGCTCATTTCGTTCCGATCCGTTAACAAATATGGCCGTCATGGTGGGGAAAACAGGAGTATCCAGAGAAAACCACCGACCTGTAGCAAGTCACTGACAAGCTTTATCAAATAATGTTGTATCGAGTACACCTCGCCATGAGCGGGATTCGAACTCACAACTTTAGTGGTGATAGGCACTGATTGTACTACCATATGATCACGACCACGACTGTCCGTTTCTTTTTCTGTCACGAAACCCTGGCGTCAGTGTATCGCCAAAGAAAAAATATACAACAAACATCTTATTAGATCGCGTTTCTAGTTTAATTCTGTTGCAGTAAAACTGGTGCAGGGGAAACCGTTCTCGACTTTCCGCTGTCGTAATATGATGCATCCGTTGTATACAGCCCTTTACTTTCGTTACTAACTTATATTGTTTTGTTACACGAATGTTGTATTGATTCTGTACTGCAGTCGACATGTTTAATAACGTGGGCTTGTGATGTATTTTAAATATATGGGTATGAATAATAATAATAATACCATAACAGGGGCGGATCCAGGATTTCAAGTTAGGGGGGGGGGGCGCACTTTAAAAAAATTGCGCCGAGCGGAGGGAGGCGCGAATTTTTTTGGGGTATTTCGTGTGTAAAATCACGATTTTACGCCAAAAAATCTTATTTTTTCCAATTTTAGGGGGGCGCCCCCCTGGATCCGCCCCTGCATAAAAACTCCCTGTGTGTTCACAGGCGCTCGTGGCACGGACCACCCCCCTTTTTCTAACTTACTGTTTACAAATTTATTTTCAATAAAATTTCTTTATTTCTTTATTATTTCATCTCTTTTTCCTTATTTTAACTTGTTCGTGTCAATATTCATACAATCTTATGTCAACATCAAATTGCATGTGTCGACCCTATATATTGAAAATAAATTTGTAAACAGAAAGTTAGAAAAAGGGGGGTGGTCCGTGCCACGAGCGCCTGTGTGTGTGATTAGTCACTTGTGTTTGAGTGCGTGTGTTTTTAAGGTATGTTCCTACATGTGGGACAATCTAGTGACATATTTATTAAGTAGCGTTAATTCTCCTATTATTATGACGTGTCTTCGGTAATTTGGAGATTATCATTAAAATTATATACGCTTTCGTCATCACATGCCACGGTATATACCCATTTTCACACTACAATTGACATTTGATCAGCTGTCATCTGGATATTGGTCACGCCTCTCCGGGTATTCACTATATTGTGAAATTTGATTGGTCTTTGCTTCTGGGTACCTGTAGCTGTTATTGATCACGTAGAAGTTACCGTGAAAACATGTGGTTTTGTTTATTTACACTCACGTCACACAAATAAATGATGAATTTTGGATGATTGTGGACCAAATATAGAACATATATCGGAAATATATATAAAATAAAAAAGACGGATATTTGGATTTAAATTGTCGGTATCTATTGTGTGAAGACGGACATGCCGGGTGATAGTGTGAAAGTTGCAGTACGCGTTCGACCGTTTAATCAGGTAATACATTCTAATTATAACTATATATAAATAATTGATCTAACAGACACACACAAAAAAAGATGGCATCTAAGACATTTAATACTTTTTAAAATATATATTATCCCCTTAATGTCTTTCTTAGCATCGGACTTCATGGAAACTTAAAAAGTACTGAATTGGATTAAAAAAATATAGGATTAAACAAAATTTATAAAACTCTAAACAAACGTGTAATACATTGTAATATCTTATTGTCAAACCCATTATAATGATTTGTTTGTTTCTAAACAACTTTTATTCAAATAATCCTACAACATTGACGTAAGACGTTGGAATTCCTAGATTGGCATATCATTAAAAAAAATTGTCTATCATGTCAGAAACCCGGCATGGATAGAAACTACTGCTTGATTGTATTTATTGTATATATGTCATACAGTGATACATAGAAAGTTGCAAAATGTTGTTTATATGAAAAAAGTCGATGTTAAAAAAAAAAAAAAAAAACTTAAAAAAAAAATAAAGGGAGCAACATAGGGTCCTGTCCACAAGTACCTGTGATTAATATTTGTGATTTAATTTCATTGATATAAAATCACGTTGTCATTTCAAAGTAACAAAAATTAATGACTATGTCATAATTGTGTATTACATAGTATACTATCTATTTTGAATGTCATTGTTACTACACATATATACAATGAAAAATATGATTGGTTGTGGAAAAATGCAAATTACATGAATTGACAAAAAATGTAATATTGAATAAAATCATCTAAGTTATTACATGATGCTTATATATGTAGTAAAAATGTTGCTAATGAAGGCAAACAATCATGGTTTTTATTTACTGAATTTTTTTTTTAAGTTTATTGGTATTCAGGATAAAATTAGATTTTTTAAATTTCACAAATTTACAAAAACTTGTAAAAAACTGTTACATGAAAAATATGTAAAAAATTGAAAAATAGTTTTTTGGGTGGTAAATTAACCACTTATTTCAAATTAAAGCAACATTTTGGGTTTGAGAGATACCTTTCATTTACTAAAAATTTTGAATATAGGAGATCTATTGTGTAAATTACTATTTTTTTTTAGTTTATGATGATTTTATTTGTTAAATTAACAAAAGGGATAGGACACAAGTTTTACCAACTTATGAAGTCTTTTCCCATTTATACAATAAATTCACATAGTATAATAATCATTCTGAGCATGCATATAATACATATTGTAAATAATTAACGAATTAATAAAAAGGTTGTGTTGGATGGATGCGAGGTTGGAGAGTAGATAAATTATCGGGTAATTATACTACAAGGAATCTTTTTGAAGATTTAATAAAATTGAAAACGTGTTTGATGATATTAATATTTTCTTCATGTTAAATCATCCGACCCACAGGTTAGTAGATTCAAATTCAAATCGCTTGTCTGTACCCAATTTAAGTTGTTCATCATAATACGTCTTATTTCAGTATAGTTAGGACAGGTAAAAAAATAATGGAATGCATCTTCCCGTGGAGCTCCACAGGAACAAGCAGCATCATTTACTATATTAACCAGGAGCGGATCCAGGATTTGTGGTTAGGGGGGGGCGTGAGTAGGCGAGGGGTCTGGGGGCCGCTTAAGGTTCCCATCGGGTCCAATGCAGAGTCCTGGCAGGGGACCAGGGAGGCGAAGCTCTGGGGGGTTTGAGGAATTACAGACATTTATTTGAACGACAATTTTGAACCAACCACACCATTTTTATCAGACCAAAAAAACTTGACTTTGAATCTTAATTTTGTCGGATAATTGTTAACAGTATGTTTTTGTCAGATTATAAGAAGGCATGCCTTATAAGAACTTAAAGTAAAACTTTTCTTTAACAACCGTGATGCGAATTGTTCAACTCATGACTGATCGATCACGATGTTTTAACCCTTCAAAGAACTATTGGTTTAGTTTTAACGCATTCCTCATTTCACTAATTGATCTTTACTTTCGGTGCTTGTCCTTTCGGGTGGTTCTAGTTAATGCTGCCCGTCCGGATGGAGCTTTTCTTTTTGTCGTTTGATTCATTCATTGAAAACGTATGATTCGACCGTTCTTGTTTATAGACAAACAAAAGCGGAAATTGTCAATACATGAACTTGTTGTTGATTTCTGATAAGCTAACGTAACTAAATTAGATGATCAGAATCGTTTCATGCAGCATTAATGTTAACATATTAGCCTTTGTTTGTCTATAAACAAGAACGAATCATACGTTTTCAATGAATGAACCAACGGCAAAACGAAAAGCTTCATCCGGACGGACAGTATACTGATCATTTATCAATGGGTAGAGCTTTTTAGAATGATATCCCAAATTTACTCCTAATATCATTACTATTCATTTTGACTTACAGGTCACGAGTTAACCATTCATGAAAAGGTTGTTTGTTGAACTGCTTAATTAACGTTGTATAACATATGCTTTGCGAATTTTAGGGGGGGGCGCACACCCCCTCTAAATCCACCTCTGTTAATCTTTGATAGATCGTAATTTAGAAAGGAATACGAGTTACGAAGTTGAGTAAGAATAATATTAAGTTTTCTGAGACCATAATAAAAATGTTTCGGGATACGTTTTGTGTTATCTGACTGTTCCTTTCGAATGGCTTTTTTGAATTTAGTTAATGTGTCAAGATTACGATCAAATTGATCTAGCCGGTTCCAGAGTTTAACAGTAGATGGAATAAAAGATTCAGTTGTAATCGAGAGTCTACAAAAAGGTATTATTAAATCCGAACCGTTTCTTAAGGGGTAAATAGTTGTGCTTTGTACAGTAGGAGGAATAAGTTCTCTAAGATAATTTGGTGCATGTCCATTCTTTATATTAAAAAATAACTGGAGTTTCCTATTATGCCTTCTACTAGAGAGAGTAGTCCATCCTGTTTCTGAGTATAATTTATCTGTTTTTGTGAAAATTGGTGATCCAGTTACAATCCTTGCAGCATCTAGTTGCAATTTTTCAAGTTTGGTTGAACAACACACTCCACAATTATTCCATATTTCACAGGCATATTCAAAAATTGGGCGGATATATACTAAGTACAGTTTTTCTAGATTTTGTCTACTTAACCTATATTTTAATTTTCGCAGAATACCTAAATGTCTTGATACCTTAAAATTATATTTTCAATGTGGTTATTCCATTTAGCATCGCATGACAAGGTTATACCCAAGTGTTTATGGCTCATTGTTATAGGGATATTGTTTCCATTAAATGTGAAATTAAAATTATATCTAACATCTGTATTGGAAAATAACATAATCTCAGTTTTGTCTGGATTAAAAGACATTAACCATTTTGTGGACCAGGCATTTAGTTCACACAAGTCATGATTTATAACATTTTCAATTTCAACAACATTTTGGCTTGAATAACCTAAAGAAGTATCATCTGCAAAGAGTCTACTGAGAGAGAGGAGCTTCTCTCCAATATCATTTATATAAATTAAAAATAGCAAAGGGTCTTTTTATACCATAAGAATTCATTTTATGTATTAAACCCCTGTGCCAAACTTTATCGAAAGCTTTGGAAAAGTCACAGAATAAAAAACACAACTAAATTCTTTTTTTTCTAGTGAATTGAGTATAGAGTTGTATAGTTCTAACAACTGGTGGATAGTAGAATGTTTCGGAAGAAAGCCATACTGATACTCATATATAAGTTTGTTTCTAACAAGATAATAATAAACATTTTTATAAACTACTCTCTCCATAATTTAACCAACACAACTTATCAAAGATATCGGACGGTAATTTGAAGGAACTATTTCAACCCATAAATTAAATATAGAAGTTGGGCATTATAATAAGACTCCTAGAAATGAACGTTTCTGCAAAAAATGTAATACGTGAGATAGAAGATGAAATGCATTTTTTACTTTTATGCAATCATTTTGAAACTGATAGGGAAAATATTTGAGATTTAGTGGCAGGTGAAGTTAAAAATTTCCATACACTCAGTTGTGAGAACAAATTAATTTTTTTAATGAATAATGAAAATATCTCAATACTAAATACAGTGGGAAAATTTATCAAAGATAATTTGTATTAATGACAGCAATCTAGCAACAAATACAACATGGTTATTGTTTATTACTTTTAATGTGTTGTGATAAATATGTCATTGTGTAGCTGTACTCTATATAATTATGATTCTTTCTTTGTATGTTTATACTTTTAATGCCCTTAGGGACCGACCATTTAACTTGAAGGGGGGGTTATGGTTTTTTGTTTCGTTCAGAAATTAGTTAGAATATTTTTTTTTGTCGCGAAAAGTGCGAATTTTTTTCCAGAATTTAACATTAGGTTATATGACAAAAACTCTGAATCAGATTATTTTTTTTTTCTGCACCAAAATCAGAATATTTTTTTCAGCAACATTGGGAATCAGAATATTTTTTTTAGAAAAAAAACATAACCCCCCCCCCCCCTTCAAGTTAAATGGTCGTTCCCTTATGGGGCCCATGATTTGGAAATAAAATATCTTGTATCTTGTATCTATATTTTCATTTTAAACATATTTTATTCATAAATAAATGAAGTGGATTGGATAGCAGGCAATAGCCTACCAGGTATACATTGTGTATGTATCAAAAGAAATTAGAATAATGACTGCTCCATTAATCATACTCCAAATAAATGTTGTTTGTGCATCTGAAAGTTTATTAGAATAAATGTGTGTGAAACACAACATAAACATAAAGTATCTTCAAAAAGCCAAAATAATGAATTGAAATAACATGATAAAATTACACTGCATACAACATAAAATGATTATTGGCACAATGCATACTACTATATATTATTTTTGAAATGCCTCATATTAATTTGTTTTGTAAAAACCATTCATATATGTTGAAGAGGGTAACATTTTTATTCCATCATTTTTCCATAGAGTGAGTGTGTCATTGAAATCACGTAATGATGTAATTTAAAACAGTATACAACTCTGAATAAATGATTTTATATTTTAATACTTATATTGTATATGAGTTGATGTAATTAAAGCAGCATGTCAGCATTTCACAGTTAAGTAATATTTAATGTGCCTGTCTATGATAAAGAAACCATGTTGATAAGAGTTGAATATAAAATTAAAAAGCATAGAAGAAATGATGGTTATAGATATTTAGTTATATATAGATCTATATAACTTAGTATTCATACTTTATTTAAAAAAGTATCTGAGATGTCTTCCAAATAAAATTCACAAATACATTTTTCAAAATGTTCATTTGCACAAAAAATAAAAAATGAATGAATAGCACACTTTAATTACAATTACCAGATAACCATGATATTTACAAAATTTACTTTGATTATTTGATAACAAAAGTTTGTGATTTTTTTAATTGTTTAATGTAGATTGAATGTGACAAAGTTTAAAAAAATGTATTAATGAAGATTTATAAAAAAATAAAAGGTAAAAACTAATTTTTATATTATTTTAGATTTATTATTTTTTGCACTAAAATATGTTTTGAGTGTGTCCATGTTTTTGATTCTTCTTAACTTTTAACACAATGATCCTTGGCAAAGAATAAAGCTTCAGGTTGATCTTACAGTCATTCCCAAGGTCCGTCGGATATGTGGCAATATCCATTAAAAATTGGTTTGGTCCAGTAAAAGGTTATTCATTACTGAACAAAATGACCAGTAGTAATCTGAGCACCTCCTCTGTGGAGTATGTGAATGTCCTGTAAGCTTGGTGCTGGGTCCAGTAATTCGTACTTCAATTTGCCTTGGGAAACACTGATCTTGGGGATTCTAAGTCCAGGTCTACCCGTTTCCCCCCCCAAAAAAAATATGCCAAAATGCTTGGCTTGCTGGTGTCATACCATGCAGTGGTAGCCTTCATTGGTTTTGGAAGGATGTAGTGTGTTAACCATTTCTATTTTACATTTCAGTTTTCAATACTAACATTCTAGGACATAATTTTAACTATTTTTGAACTGTTTGTTCCAAAAATGATGTATTGTATGTTCCTTGAATGTATTACTAAACTACTTTAAGGGTACATGTAGTTTTCAATTAAAAATAAGATATTTGTGTTTATAAGTAAGAGAACAAACAAGTTAGACAGACAACATAATGAATTGACACTGTATATATATACCCTAACAATAATGCCAATATATTGTTAGATTGGTTTTCTTTCTAATGGTACTTTTAAATGAATTTATAGACCGTGGAAGGAATTTTAGTTATAATATATTTACAACCTAATTAAAATAGTTGGGATCCATCCTGACCTGTTGGGGGTAGAAATAATTTTAAAGAGTTTTAAGATTTTTACAATAACTCAGGTACTCTAATGGTGCATACTTTATGATTTATTTGAAGGAAGTAGGTTCTAAATCTAAGGACTTGTATACTTATACCTGTATACTTTCAAAAAAGAAATAAATACCTGTAAAACATTAAATGCTATTTTTTATTTTTATATTGAACCACTCACAAGTATTTCAAATATATTCAACGAACAAATAAAATGAACAAGAATTTCATATACTTATTTTTTTCTTGAAGTTTCCCCTTATTTATTTCCAGACAAATGTATACATTTTATTACATTACAAGTAAATTAACTTTAGAACTTTTACCAAATCTGCTCTCTCCAGTTCTCAAAAATAATAATAATAGTTCTACTTGAAAATGAAGGAAAGAACTAATTAATAAAACACCTGATACATTTCAATCTAATTAAAATTTTATACTTGCTCACTTTTTTATGCTTGGTTGCTGCATGGGAGATCTAACAACATCCCATTAGAATTAGTGTCAAAGGTCAAAATTTGAATAAGGTCACAACCTTTATGGACTAATGCAAAAAAATAAATGTTTGTTCATGTATACCATTACATTTGTTCATGTATACCGATACATTTGTCCATGTCCACTAATACATTTGTCCATGTCCACTGATACATTTGTCCATGTCTACTGATACATTTGTCCATGCCCACTAATACATTTGTCCATGTCCACTAATACATTTGTCCATGTCCACTGATACATTTGTCCATGTCCACTGATACATTTGTCCATGTCCACTGATACATTTGTCCATGTCCACTAATACATTTGTCCATGTCCACTGATACATTTGTCCATGTCCACTGATACATTTGTCCATGTCCACTGATACATTTGTCCATGTCCACTGATACATTTGTCCATGTCTACTGATACATTTGTCCATGTCCACTGATACATTTGTCCATGTCCACTGATACATTTGTCCATGTCTACTGATACATTTGTCCATGTCCACTGATACATTTGTCCATGTCTACTGATACATTTGTTCATGTCTACTGATACATTTGTATGTACATGTATGCTACTGGAGATGTCAGTTTGATTTTGAACACATTTTGCCTGAACAGTAGAAATTCCAGATTTACTAATCATCTGTATCACATTAACTTGTGCAATAAAGAAAGACATGAATCACAGAATAACTTGATTATTATTTCATTTTTTCTTAATATGTTTCAATTTGTGTGACATCTATTAGAAATTTTTAACTTACTAATTAGTCTTAACCAGATATAAATAACACCAGCAAGGAAGATAACTCTCCCACTTGTAATTGTAAAGTTGCAATTATTTTTATGAATAACAATTTCTGAATAAATTTGAAGTGTAAAGACATAACAATATTTATACTTGATATTTGTCAATAATTTTTTCACTATTATTCAAACCATAGCAAAAAAAACCAAAGAACAAACTGCAATAATTTTGTATTTACTTGTAAAACTATCATCCAAATACTCTGATTTAAAATCGATAAAAATACTTCTTTTGACTAAGGTATTGATTAATTAGGCTTTGAGTTTCTTCCAATATTATAGCATTCATACCCAATCTAATTAAAATTAGATCTACGCACTTGCTCCCTAGTTTCTATCGGTTTTTTTTGGTCGCCACATAAGTGTAATGTTGGATAGTCTCTCATGTTCCTTTACTTTAATTTGTGCCTAAGTGTATTGTTGGATAGTCTCTCATGTTCCTTTACTTTAATTTGTGCCTAAGTGTAATATTGGATAGTCTCTCATGTTTCTTTACTTTAATTTGTGCCTAAGTGTATTGTTGGATAGTCTCTCATGTTCCTTTACTTTAATTTTTGCCTAAGTGTAATGTTGGATAGTCTCTCATGTTCCTTTACTTTAATTTGTGCCTAAGTGTAAAGTTGGATAGTCTCTCATGTTCCTTTACTTTAATTTGTGCCTAAATGTAATGTTGGATAGTCTCTCATGTTCCTTTACTTTAATTTGTGCCTAAGTGTAAAGTTGGATAGTCTCTCATGTTCCTTTACTTTAATTTGTGCCTAAGTGTAATGTTGGATAGTCTCTCAAGTTCCTCTACTTTAATTTGTACCTAAGTGTAATGTTGGATAGTCTCTCATGTTCCTTTACTTTAATTTGTGCCTAAATGCAATGTTGGATAGTCTCTCATGTTCCTTTACTTTAATTTGTGCCTAAGTGTATTGGTGGATAGTCTCCCATGTTCCTTTACTTTAATTTGTGCCTAAGTGTAATGTTGGATAGTCTCTCATGTTCCTGTACTATAATTTGTGCCTAAGTGTAATGTTGGATAGTCTCTCATGTTCCTGTACTATAATTTGTGCCTAAGTGCAATGTTGGATAGTCTCTCATGTTCCTTTACTTTAATTTGTGCCTAAGTGTAATGTTGGATAGTCTCTCATGTTCCTGTACTTTAATTTGTGCCTAAGTGTAATGTTGGATAGTCTTTCATGTTCCTGTACTTTAATTTGTGCCTAAGTGTAATGTTGGATAGTCTCTCATGTTCCTGTACTATTATTTGTGCCTAAGTGTAATGTTGGATAGTCTCTCATGTTCCTTTACTTTAATTTGTGCCTAAGTGTAATGTTGGATAGTCTCTCATGTTCCTTTTCTTTAATTTGTGCCTAAGTGTAATGTTGGATAGTTTCTCATGTTTCTTTACTTTAATTTGTGCCTAAGTGTAATGTTGGATAGTCTCTCATGTTCCTGTACTTTAATTTGTGCCTAAGTGTAATGTTGGATAGTCTCTCATGTTCCTTTACTTTAATTTGTGCCTAAGTGTAATGTTGGATAGTCTCTCATGTTCCTGTACTATTATTTGTGCCTAAGTGTAATGTTGGATAGTCTCTCATGTTTCTTTACTTTAATTTGTGCCTAAGTGTAATGTTGGATAGTCTCTCATGTTCCTTTACTTTAATTTGTGCCTAAGTGTAATGTTGGATAGTCTCTCATGTTCCTTTACTTTAATTTGTGCCTAAGTGTAATGTTGGATAGTCTCTCATGTTCCTGTACTTTAATTTGTGCCTAAGTGTAATGTTGGATAGTCTCTCATGTTCCTTTACTTTGATTTGTGCCTAAGTGTAATGTTGGATAGTCTCTCATGTTCCTGTACTTTAATTTGTGCCTAAGTGTAATGTTGGATAGTCTCTCATGTTTCTTTACTTTAATTTGTGCCTAAGTGTAATGTTGGATAGTCTCTCATGTTCCTGTACTATTATTTGTGCCTAAGTGTAATGTTGGATAGTCTCTCATGTTCCTGTACTATTATTTGTGCCTAAGTGTAATGTTGGATAGTCTCTCATGTTCCTTTACTTTAATTTGTGCCTAAGTGTAATGTTGGATAGTCTCTCATGTTCCTGTACTATTATTTGTGCCTAAGTGTAATGTTGGATAGTCTCTCATGTTCCTTTACTTTAATTTGTGCCTAAGTGTAATGTTGGATAGTCTCTCATGTTCCTTTACTTTAATTTGTGCCTAAGTGTAATGTTGGATAGTCTCTCATGTTCCTGTACTTTAATTTGTGCCTAAGTGTAATGTTGGATAGTCTCTCATGTTCCTTTACTTTGATTTGTGCCTAAGTGTAATGTTGGATAGTCTCTCATGTTCCTGTACTTTAATTTGTGCCTAAGTGTAATGTTGGATAGTCTCTCATGTTTCTTTACTTTAATTTGTGCCTAAGTGTAATGTTGGATAGTCTCTCATGTTCCTGTACTATTATTTGTGCCTAAGTGTAATGTTGGATAGTCTCTCATGTTCCTGTACTATTATTTGTGCCTAAGTGTAATGTTGGATAGTCTCTCATGTTCCTTTACTTTAATTTGTGCCTAAGTGTAATGTTGGATAGTCTCTCATGTTCCTGTACTATTATTTGTGCCTAAGTGTAATGTTGGATAGTCTCTCATGTTCCTTTTCTTTAATTTGTGCCTAAGTGTAATGTTGGATAGTCTCTCATGTTTCTTTACTTTAATTTGTGCCTAAGTGTAATGTTGGATAGTCTCTCATGTTCCTTTACTTTAATTTGTGCCTAAGTGTAATGTTGGATAGTCTCTCATGTTCCTGTACTATTATTTGTGCCTAAGTGTAATGTTGGATAGTCTCTCATGTTCCTTTACTTTAATTTGTGCCTAAGTGTAATGTTGGATAGTCTCTCATGTTCCTTTTCTTTAATTTGTGCCTAAGTGTAATGTTGGATAGTTTCTCATGTTTCTTTACTTTAATTTGTGCCTAAGTGTAATGTTGGATAGTCTCTCATGTTCCTTTACTTTAATTTGTGCCTAAGTGTAATGTTGGATAGTCTCTCATGTTCCTTTACTTTAATTTGTGCCTAAGTGTAATGTTGGATAGTCTCTCATGTTCCTGTACTATTATTTGTGCCTAAGTGTAATGTTGGATAGTCTCTCATGTTTCTTTACTTTAATTTGTGCCTAAGTGTAATGTTGGATAGTCTCTCATGTTCCTTTACTTTAATTTGTGCCTAAGTGTAATGTTGGATAGTCTCTCATGTTCCTTTACTTTAATTTGTGCCTAAGTGTAATGTTGGATAGTCTCTCATGTTCCTGTACTTTAATTTGTGCCTAAGTGTAATGTTGGATAGTCTCTCATGTTCCTTTACTTTGATTTGTGCCTAAGTGTAATGTTGGATAGTCTCTCATGTTCCTGTACTTTAATTTGTGCCTAAGTGTAATGTTGGATAGTCTCTCATGTTTCTTTACTTTAATTTGTGCCTAAGTGTAATGTTGGATAGTCTCTCATGTTCCTGTACTATTATTTGTGCCTAAGTGTAATGTTGGATAGTCTCTCATGTTCCTGTACTATTATTTGTGCCTAAGTGTAATGTTGGATAGTCTCTCATGTTCCTTTACTTTAATTTGTGCCTAAGTGTAATGTTGGATAGTCTCTCATGTTCCTGTACTATTATTTGTGCCTAAGTGTAATTTTGGATAGTCTCTCATGTTCCTTTTCTTTAATTTGTGCCTAAGTGTAATGTTGGATAGTCTCTCATGTTTCTTTACTTTAATTTGTGCCTAAGTGTAATGTTGGATAGTCTCTCATGTTCCTTTACTTTAATTTGTGCCTAAGTGTAATGTTGGATAGTCTCTCATGTTCCTTTTCTTTAATTTGTGCCTAAGTGTATTGTTGGATAGTCTCTCATGTTTCTTTACTTTAATTTGTGCCTAAGTATAATGTTGGATAGTCTCTCATGTTCCTTTACTTTAATTTGTGCCTAAGTGTAATGTTGGATAGTCTCTCATGTTCCTTTACTTTAATTTGTGCCTAAGTGTAATGTTGGATAGTCTCTCATGTTCCTGTACTTTAATTTGTGCCTAAGTGTAATGTTGGATAGTCTTTCATGTTCCTGTACTATTATTTGTGCCTAAGTGTAATGTTGGATAGTCTCTCATGTTCCTGTACTATTATTTGTGCCTAAGTGTAATGTTGGATAGTCTCTCATGTTCCTGTACTATTATTTGTGCCTAAGTGTAATGTTGGATAGTCTCTCATGTTCCTGTACTATTATTTGTGCCTAAGTGTAATGTTGGATAGTCTCTCATGTTCCTGTACTATTATTTGTGCCTAAGTGTAATGTTGGATAGTCTCTCATGTTCCTGTACTATTATTTGTGCCTAAGTGTAATGTTGGATAGTCTCTCATGTTCATCTAAATTCATGTCCTTTCTTTAATGCTACTTGGATTGATGATGCAATCAGTGCCTATTACCACTAAAGTTGTGAGTTTGAATCCTGCACATGCGAGTTGTACTCAATACAACATTATGTGATAAAGTTTGTCAGTGACTTGCGACAGGTCGGTGGTTTTCTCCGGGTCCTCCCGTTTCCTCCACCAATAAAACTGACTGCCACAATATAGCTGAAATATTGTTGAAAGTGGCATTAAATACCATAAACCATAAACCAAACCTGTAATACTACTACTAATAAAATTGTGTATGATTCAGTACATTTGTACTTATTGCAATCCTTCTGTACTGTTGTAAAATAATAAAACAAGCAATATTTGAGTACTTTGTACTATAATTGTTATTTTATTTATTATAAACCAATAAGATGATTGTTTGGTATACTTGTAACATCAAAGTCAATTACCTTGATTTGATTACCTCCCCTTAAAACTACATTCCTTTGATATGACATTTTCCAGAACTTTTCAAAGAATAGAGATGATAGTGTTTTCTTTGAGGGAAACCTTTATTGTAAATTCTATAAATCTTTTCAAGATCTCCTGATGACCATCACATGTTGAACAATGTGATGGGATTATGAAATAATTATACATATACAGTCAAACCTGTATTAAGAGGTCATGACCTTTGGGACAAAGAAAAAGTGGTCTTATAAGACAGGTGACCTCTTAAAAGAGGTTCAATTCATATGAAATTTTCTGTGACAGGACAAGAAAAAGGTGACCTTTTAATACAGGTGACTACTTAAAAGAGGTGGACCACATGGGTAGGTTTGACAGTATATAGACATTCTATTTATTACCCTGCATACCAAACACAATATGGATGACTTTGCCCGTCATTGTTTTTGTGATCTAAAGTGAACAGTATCTTATCTATATTCATGACGAGGACACTTAGAACAGTTTGAAGATACTAAAGGGGTACTAATTAGAAGCCATATATCAAAGAAGGACAGACAATACAATGGCCAAAATATAAAGTACAAAATATAAAGTACAAAATGATCAACAAAACACTACACAGAATTTAACTAGAGTATGAACAACAAGAATTCCACAACAAAACACTACACAGAATTTAACTAGAGTATGAACAACAAGAATTCCACGATAAAACAGTACACAGAATTTAACTAGAGTATAAACAACAAGAATTCCACGATAAAACAGTACACAGAATTTAACTAGAGTATAAACAACAAGAATTCCACGATAAAACAGTACACAGAATTTAACTAGAGTATGAACAACAAGAATTCCATGATAAAACAGTACACAGAATTTAACTAGAGTATAAACAACAAGAATTCCACGATAAAACAGTACACAGAATTTAACTAGAGTATAAACAACAAGAATTCCACGATAAAACAGTACACAGAATTTAACTAGAGTATGAACAACAAGAATTCCATGATAAAACAGTACACAGAATTTAACTAGAGTATAAACAACAAGAATTCCACGATAAAACAGTACACAGAATTTAACTAGAGTA
This sequence comes from Bathymodiolus brooksi, assembly GCA_963680875.1. Classification (NCBI taxonomy): domain Eukaryota; kingdom Metazoa; phylum Mollusca; class Bivalvia; order Mytilida; family Modiolidae; genus Bathymodiolus; species Bathymodiolus brooksi. The sequence continues at coordinate 30,709,214 of OY804576.1, read as the reverse complement.
TAAACAACAAGAATTCCACGATAAAACAGTACACAGAATTTAACTAGAGTATAAACAACAAGAATTCCACGATAAAACAGTACACAGAATTTAACTAGAGTATGAACAACAAGAATTCCATGATAAAACAGTACACAGAATTTAACTAGAGTATAAACAACAAGAATTCCATGATAAAACAGTACACAGAATTTAACTAGAGTATAAACAACAAGAATTCCACGATAAAACAGTACACAGAATTTAACTAGAGTATGAACAACAAGAATTCCATGATAAAACAGTACACAGAATTTAACTAGAGTATAAACAACAAGAATTCCACGATAAAACAGTACACAGAATTTAACTAGAGTATAAACAACAAGAATTCCACGATAAAATAGTACACAGAATTTAACTAGAGTATAAACAACAAGAATTCCACGATAAAACAATACACAGAATTTAACTAGAGTATAAACAACAAGAATTCCACGATAAAACAGTACACAGAATTTAACTAGAGTATGAACAACAAGAATTCCACGATAAAACAGTACACAGAATTTAACTAGAGTATAAACAACAAGAATTCCACGATAAAACAGTACACAGAATTTAACTAGAGTATAAACAACAAGAATTCCACGATAAAACAGTACACAGAATTTAACTAGAGTATGAACAACAAGAATTCCACGATAAAACAGTACACAGAATTTAACTAGAGTATAAACAACAAGAATTCCACGATAAAACAGTACACAGAATTTAACTAGAGTATAAACAACAAGAATTCCACGATAAAACAGTACACAGAATTTAACTAGAGTATGAACAAGAATTCCACAACAAAACACTACACAGAATTTAACTAGAGTATGAATAACAAGAATCCCACAACAAAACACTACACAGAATTTAACTAGAGTATGAACAACAAGAATTCCACGATAAAACAGTACACAGAATTTAACTAGAGTATGAACAACAAGAATTCCACGATAAAACAGTACACAGAATTTAACTAGAGTATAAACAACAAGAATTCCACGATAAAACAGTACACAGAATTTAACTAGAGTATGAACAACAAGAATTCCACGATAAAACAGTACACAGAATTTAACTAGAGTATAAACAACAAGAATTCCACGATAAAACAGTACACAGAATTTAACTAGAGTATAAACAACAAGAATTCCACGATAAAACAGTACACAGAATTTAACTAGAGTATGAACAACAAGAATTCCACGATAAAACAGTACACAGAATTTAACTAGAGTATGAACAAGAATTCCACAACAAAACACTACACAGAATTTAACTAGAGTATGAATAACAAGAATCCCACAACAAAACACTACACAGAATTTAACTAGAGTATGAACAACAAGAATTCCACGATAAAACAGTACACAGAATTTAACTAGAGTATAAACAACAAGAATCACACAACAAAACACTACACAGAATTTAACTAGAGTATGAACAACAAGAATTCCACGATAAAACAGTACACAGAATTTAACTAGAGTATGAACAACAAGAATTCCACGATAAAACAGTACACAGAATTTAACTAGAGTATGAACAACAAGAATTCCACAACAAAACACTACACAGAATTTAACTAGAGTATGAATAACAAGAATCCCACAACAAAACACTACACAGAATTTAACTAGAGTATGAACAACAAGAATTCCACGATAAAACAGTACACAGAATTTAACTAGAGTATAAACAACAAGAATCCCACAACAAAACACTACACAGAATTTAACTAGAGTATGAACAACAAGAATTCCATGATAAAACAGTACACAGAATTTAACTAGAGTATGAACAACAAGAATTCCACGATAAAACAGTACACAGAATTTAACTAGAGTATAAACAACAAGAATCACACAGCAAAACACTACACAGAATTTAACTAGAGTATAAACAACAAGAATCCCACAACAAAACACTACACAGAATTTAACTAGAGTATAAACAACAAGAATCCCACAATAAAACACTACACAGAATTTAACTAGAGTATGAATAACAAGAATCCCACAACAAAACACTACACAGAATTTAACTAGAGTATAAACAACAAGAATCACACAACAAAACACTACACAGAATTTAACTAGAGTATGAATAACAAGAATCCCACAACAAAACACTACACAGAATTTAACTAGAGTATAAACAACAAGAATCACACAACAAAACACTACACAGAATTTAACTAGAGTATGAACAACAAGAATCACACAACAAAACACTACACAGAATTTAACTAGAGTATAAACAACAAGAATTCCACGATAAAACAGTACACAGAATTTAACTAGAGTATGAACAACAAGAATTCCACGATAAAACAGTACACAGAATTTAACTAGAGTATGAACAACAAGAATTCCACGATAAAACAGTACACAGAATTTAACTAGAGTATAAACAACAAGAATCACACAACAAAACACTACACAGAATTTAACTAGAGTATAAACAACAAGAATCACACAACAAAACACTACACAGAATTTAACTAGAGTATAAACAACAAGAATCCCACAACAAAACACTACACAGAATTTAACTAGAGTATGAACAACAAGAATTCCACGATAAAACAGTACACAGAATTTAACTAGAGTATGAACAACAAGAATTCCACGATAAAACAGTACACAGAATTTAACTAGAGTATGAACAACAAGAATTCCACGATAAAACAGTACACAGAATTTAACTAGAGTATGAATAACAAGAATCCCACAACAAAACACTACACAGAATTTAACTAGAGTATGAACAACAAGAATTCCACGATAAAACAGTACACAGAATTTAACTAGAGTATAAACAACAAGAATCCCACAACAAAACACTACACAGAATTTATCTAGAGTATGAACAACAAGAATTCCACGATAAAACAGTACACAGAATTTAACTAGAGTATGAACAACAAGAATTCCACGATAAAACAGTACACAGAATTTAACTAGAGTATGAACAACAAGAATTCCACGATAAAACAGTACACAGAATTTAACTAGAGTATAAACAACAAGAATCACACAACAAAACACTACACAGAATTTAACTAGAGTATAAACAACAAGAATCCCACAACAAAACACTACACAGAATTTAACTAGAGTATAAACAACAAGAATCCCACAACAAAACACTACACAGAATTTAACTAGAGTATAAACAACAAGAATCCCACAATAAAACACTACACAGAATTTAACTAGAGTATGAATAACAAGAATCCCACAACAAAACACTACACAGAATTTAACTAGAGTATAAACAACAAGAATCACACAACAAAACACTACACAGAATTTAACTAGAGTATAAACAACAAGAATCACACAACAAAACACTACACAGAATTTAACTAGAGTATGAATAACAAGAATCACACAACAAAACACTACACAGAATTTAACTAGAGTATGAATAACAAGAATCCCACAACAAAACACTACACAGAATTTAACTAGAGTATGAATAACAAGAATCCCACAACAAAACGCTACACAGAATTTAACTGGAGTATGAATAACAAGAATCCCACAACAAAACATTACACAGAATTTAACTAGAGTATGAACAACAAGAATCACACAACAAAACACTACACAGAATTTAACTAGAGTATAAACAACAAGAATACCACAACAAAACACTACACAGAATTTAACTAGAGTATGAACAACAAGAATCCCACAACAAAACACTACACAGAATTTAACTAGAGTATGAATAACAAGAATCCCACAACAAAACACTACACAGAATTTAACTAGAGTATGAATAACAAGAATCCCACAACAAAACACTACACAGAATTTAACTAGAGTATGAATAACAAGAATCCCACAACAAAACACTACACAGAATTTAACTAGAGTATAAACAACAAGAATCACACAACAAAACACTACACAGAATTTAACTAGAGTATGAACAACAAGAATCCCACAACAAAACACTACACAGAATTTAACTAGAGTATGAACAACAAGAATCCCACAACAAAACACTACACAGAATTTAACTAGAGTATGAATAACAAGAATCCCACAACAAAACACTACACAGAATTTAACTAGAGTATGAATAACAAGAATCCCACAACAAAACACCACACAGAATTTAACTAGAGTATAAACAACAAGAATCACACAACAAAACACTACACAGAATTTAACTAGAGTATAAACAACAAGAATCACACAACAAAACACTACACAGAATTTAACTAGAGTATGAATAACAAGAATCCCACAACAAAACACTACACAGAATTTAACTAGAGTATGAATAACAAGAATCCCACAACAAAACACTACACAGAATTTAACTAGAGTATGAATAACAAGAATCCCACAACAAAACACTACACAGAATTTAACTAGAGTACAAACAACAAGAATCACACAACAAAACACTACACAGAATTTAACTAGAGTATAAACAACAAGAATCCCACAACAAAACACTACACAGAATTTAACTAGAGTATGAATAACAAGAATCACACAACAAAACACTACACAGAATTTAACTAGAGTATAAACAACAAGAATCACACAACAAAACACTACACAGAATTTAACTAGAGTATAAACAACAAGAATCACACAACAAAACACTACACAGAATTTAACTAAGAGTATAAACAACAAGAATCCCACAACAAAACACTACACAGAATTTAACTAGAGTATGAATAACAAGAATCCCACAACAAAACACTACACAGAATTTAACTAGAGTATGAATAACAAGAATCCCACAACAAAACACTACACAGAATTTAACTAGAGTATGAATAACAAGAATCCCACAACAAAACACTACACAGAATTTAACTAGAGTATGAACAACAAGAATCCCACAACAAAACACTACCCAGAATTTAACTAGAGTATAAACAACAAGAATACCACAACAAAACAGTACACAGAATTTAACTAGAGTATGAATAACAAGAATCCCACAACAAAACACTACACAGAATTTAACTAGAGTATGAATAACAAGAATCCCACAACAAAACACTACACAGAATTTAACTAGAGTATGAATAACAAGAATCCCACAACAAAACACCACACAGAATTTAACTAGAGTATAAACAACAAGAATCACACAACAAAACACTACACAGAATTTAACTAGAGTATGAACAACAAGAATCACACAACAAAACACTACACAGAATTTAACTAGAGTATGAATAACAAGAATCCCACAACAAAACAGTACACAGAATTTAACTAGAGTATGAATAACAAGAATCCCACAACAAAACACTACACAGAATTTAACTAGAGTATGAACAACAAGAATTCCACGATAAAACAGTACACAGAATTTAACTAGAGTATAAACAACAAGAATCACACAACAAAACACTACACAGAATTTAACTAGAGTATGAACAACAAGAATTCCACGATAAAACAGTACACAGAATTTAACTAGAGTATAAACAACAAGAATTCCACGATAAAACAGTACACAGAATTTAACTAGAGTATGAACAACAAGAATTCCACGATAAAACAGTACACAGAATTTAACTAGAGTATGAACAACAAGAATTCCACAACAAAACACTACACAGAATTTAACTAGAGTATGAATAACAAGAATCCCACAACAAAACACTACACAGAATTTAACTAGAGTATGAACAACAAGAATTCCACGATAAAACAGTACACAGAATTTAACTAGAGTATAAACAACAAGAATCCCACAACAAAACACTACACAGAATTTAACTAGAGTATGAACAACAAGAATTCCACGATAAAACAGTACACAGAATTTAACTAGAGTATGAACAAAAAGAATTCCACGATAAAACAGTACACAGAATTTAACTAGAGTATGAACAACAAGAATTCCACGATAAAACAGTACACAGAATTTAACTAGAGTATGAATAACAAGAATCCCACAACAAAACACTACACAGAATTTAACTAGAGTATGAACAACAAGAATTCCACGATAAAACAGTACACAGAATTTAACTAGAGTATAAACAACAAGAATCCCACAACAAAACACTACACAGAATTTAACTAGAGTATGAACAACAAGAATTCCACGATAAAACAGTACACAGAATTTAACTAGAGTATGAACAACAAGAATTCCACGATAAAACAGTACACAGAATTTAACTAGAGTATAAACAACAAGAATCCCACAACAAAACACTACACAGAATTTAACTAGAGTATGAACAACAAGAATTCCATGATAAAACAGTACACAGAATTTAACTAGAGTATGAACAACAAGAATTCCACGATAAAACAGTACACAGAATTTAACTAGAGTATAAACAACAAGAATCACACAGCAAAACACTACACAGAATTTAACTAGAGTATAAACAACAAGAATCCCACAACAAAACACTACACAGAATTTAACTAGAGTATAAACAACAAGAATCCCACAATAAAACACTACACAGAATTTAACTAGAGTATGAATAACAAGAATCCCACAACAAAACACTACACAGAATTTAACTAGAGTATAAACAACAAGAATCACACAACAAAACACTACACAGAATTTAACTAGAGTATGAATAACAAGAATCCCACAACAAAACACTACACAGAATTTAACTAGAGTATAAACAACAAGAATCACACAACAAAACACTACACAGAATTTAACTAGAGTATGAACAACAAGAATCACACAACAAAACACTACACAGAATTTAACTAGAGTATAAACAACAAGAATTCCACGATAAAACAGTACACAGAATTTAACTAGAGTATGAACAACAAGAATTCCACGATAAAACAGTACACAGAATTTAACTAGAGTATGAACAACAAGAATTCCACGATAAAACAGTACACAGAATTTAACTAGAGTATAAACAACAAGAATCACACAACAAAACACTACACAGAATTTAACTAGAGTATAAACAACAAGAATCGCACAACAAAACACTACACAGAATTTAACTAGAGTATAAACAACAAGAATCCCACAACAAAACACTACACAGAATTTAACTAGAGTATGAACAACAAGAATTCCACGATAAAACAGTACACAGAATTTAACTAGAGTATGAACAACAAGAATTCCACGATAAAACAGTACACAGAATTTAACTAGAGTATGAACAACAAGAATTCCACGATAAAACAGTACACAGAATTTAACTAGAGTATGAATAACAAGAATCCCACAACAAAACACTACACAGAATTTAACTAGAGTATGAACAACAAGAATTCCACGATAAAACAGTACACAGAATTTAACTAGAGTATAAACAACAAGAATCCCACAACAAAACACTACACAGAATTTAACTAGAGTATGAACAACAAGAATTCCACGATAAAACAGTACACAGAATTTAACTAGAGTATGAACAACAAGAATTCCACGATAAAACAGTACACAGAATTTAACTAGAGTATGAACAACAAGAATTCCACGATAAAACAGTACACAGAATTTAACTAGAGTATGAACAACAAGAATTCCACGATAAAACAGTACACAGAATTTAACTAGAGTATGAACAAGAATTCCACAACAAAACACTACACAGAATTTAACTAGAGTATGAACAACAAGAATCCCACAACAAAACACTACACAGAATTTAACTGGAGTATGAATAACAAGAATCCCACAACAAAACACTACACAGAATTTAACTAGAGTATGAACAACAAGAATCCCACAACAAAACACTACACAGAATTTAACTAGAGTATAAACAACAAGAATACCACAACAAAACACTACACAGAATTTAACTAGAGTATGAACAACAAGAATCCCACAACAAAACACTACACAGAATTTAACTAGAGTATGAATAACAAGAATCCCACAACAAAACACTACACAGAATTTAACTAGAGTATGAATAACAAGAATCCCACAACAAAACACTACACAGAATTTAACTAGAGTATGAATAACAAGAATCCCACAACAAAACACTACACAGAATTTAACTAGAGTATAAACAACAAGAATCACACAACAAAACACTACACAGAATTTAACTAGAGTATGAACAACAAGAATCCCACAACAAAACACTACACAGAATTTAACTAGAGTATGAACAACAAGAATCCCACAACAAAACACTACACAGAATTTAACTAGAGTATGAATAACAAGAATCCCACAACAAAACACTACACAGAATTTAACTAGAGTATGAATAACAAGAATCCCACAACAAAACACCACACAGAATTTAACTAGAGTATAAACAACAAGAATCACACAACAAAACACTACACAGAATTTAACTAGAGTATAAACAACAAGAATCACACAACAAAACACTACACAGAATTTAACTAGAGTATGAATAACAAGAATCCCACAACAAAACACTACACAGAATTTAACTAGAGTATGAATAACAAGAATCCCACAACAAAACACTACACAGAATTTAACTAGAGTATGAATAACAAGAATCCCACAACAAAACACTACACAGAATTTAACTAGAGTACAAACAACAAGAATCCCACAACAAAACACTACACAGAATTTAACTAGAGTATGAATAACAAGAATCACACAACAAAACACTACACATAATTTAACTAGAGTATAAACAACAAGAATCACACAACAAAACACTACACAGAATTTAACTAGAGTATAAACAACAAGAATTCCACAACAAAACACTACACAGAATTTAACTAAGAGTATAAACAACAAGAATCCCACAACAAAACACTACACAGAATTTAACTAGAGTATGAATAACAAGAATCCCACAACAAAACACTACACAGAATTTAACTAGAGTATGAACAACAAGAATCCCACAACAAAACACTACACAGAATTTAACTAGAGTATGAACAACAAGAATCCCACAACAAAACACTACACAGAATTTAACTAGAGTATGAATAACAAGAATCCCACAACAAAACACTACACAGAATTTAACTAGAGTATGAATAACAAGAATCCCACAACAAAACACCACACAGAATTTAACTAGAGTATAAACAACAAGAATCACACAACAAAACACTACACAGAATTTAACTAGAGTATAAACAACAAGAATCACACAACAAAACACTACACAGAATTTAACTAGAGTACAAACAACAAGAATCCCACAACAAAACACTACACAGAATTTAACTAGAGTATGAATAACAAGAATCACACAACAAAACACTACACATAATTTAACTAGAGTATAAACAACAAGAATCACACAACAAAACACTACACAGAATTTAACTAGAGTATAAACAACAAGAATCACACAACAAAACACTACACAGAATTTAACTAAGAGTATAAACAACAAGAATCACACAACAAAACACTACACAGAATTTAACTAGAGTATGAATAACAAGAATCCCACAACAAAACACTACACAGAATTTAACTAGAGTATGAATAACAAGAATCCCACAACAAAACACTACACAGAATTTAACTGGAGTATGAATAACAAGAATCCCACAACAAAACACTACACAGAATTTAACTAGAGTATGAACAACAAGAATCCCACAACAAAACACTACCCAGAATTTAACTAGAGTATAAACAACAAGAATACCACAACAAAACACTACACAGAATTTAACTAGAGTATGAACAACAAGAATCCCACAACAAAACACTACACAGAATTTAACTAGAGTATGAATAACAAGAATCCCACAACAAAACACTACACAGAATTTAACTAGAGTATGAATAACAAGAATCCCACAACAAAACACCACACAGAATTTAACTAGAGTATAAACAACAAGAATCACACAACAAAACACTACACAGAATTTAACTAGAGTATGAACAACAAGAATCACACAACAAAACACTACACAGAATTTAACTAGAGTATGAACAACAAGAATCCCACAACAAAACACTACACAGAATTTAACTAGAGTATGAATAACAAGAATCCCACAACAAAACACTACACAGAATTTAACTAGAGTATGAACAACAAGAATCCCACAACAAAACAGTACACAGAATTTAACTAGAGTACAAACAACAAGAATCACACAACAAAACACTACACAGAATTTAACTAGAGTATAAACAACAAGAATCACACATTAAAACACTACACAGAATTTAACTAGGGTATAAACAACTAGAATCACACAACAAAACACTACACAGAATTTAACTAGAGTATAAACAACAAGAATCCCACAACAAAACACTACACAGAATTTAACTAGAGTATGAACAACAAGAATCCAACAACAAAACACTACACAGAATTTAACTAGAGTATGAATAACAAGAATCCCACAACAAAACACTACACAGAATTTAACTAGAGTATGAATAACAAGAATCCCACAACAAAACACTACACAGAATTTAACTAGAGTATAAACAACAAGAATCACACATTAAAACACTACACAGAATTTAACTAGAGTATAAACAACAAGAATCCCACAACAAAACACTACACAGAATTTAACTAGAGTATGAATAACAAGAATCCCACAACAAAACACTACACAGAATTTAACTAGAGTATGAACAACAAGAATCACACAACAAAACACTACACAGAATTTAACTAGAGTATAAACAACAAGAATCCCACAACTGGGAAATACATCATGTAGGCATAACATACTGCTGTGATTGACCTATTTGGGAGGGAGCAATTTTATTGTCAAAAGAAATAGAAAAATGTAAAGAAAATAAATGATGAGATGATATTCATTAATGAGTATCTTCTACATAACAGACATCCTTGTAGGATAAAATTATTATGAGTCCTAACCTAAAAGTCATGAATCTGACTAATACATTCTTGTTATTTTGTTAAAATGGCAAGGGTGTGGCATTCTTCAGACAGGAGACAGCCATTTCAAGGGTTTCAATATTTTTTAAGTGCATCAGTACTATGTATTAAAATTTTAACATTTTCATGAATATCCTATGTAACACTCTTTAAAATTAGAAGGTACCTTTAAACTGGTAAAAGTACCTGGTACCACTCTTATTGAATGGCTTGCTGTATATGACTTCATTAACAGACAAGTAGTGTATTTGGTACATCTTGACTAGTATAATCTGTTAATTCCCCTGTAGGAGGGAGCATACTCAACCAGACAGAATTGCTACATGTAGTTCATGTTTCTATCTACTAGACATATTTTTCTAACTTGAGCTTTGCCCTGAAAGTGGTCATCATATTTTAAAACTTTTATCTATAATTTCTCAGAAATCACTGATCCATTTTATAGTGTGTTTGACAGAAATGTTGCTTGGTCCTCTACAAAGTTTTTGTGTGAATTTGAAATCAAAGATGGCTATACAGCTGCTGGCTTAGTTTAATACATAATCACATAGCTCTAGGAGAAAATTATCAACAATCGGAATGAATCTTTCTTGTAATTGTACATGAATTCCTACTCTGACGCACTACTTTTAGAGGTCTAATAGGGATACCTACTCATGGTCTTGGTCTTGCATACTATCATCCAACTTAGATAAATATTGTAAGGAATTATAGGTGATAAAAGGCTATATATGTTTTTAGAGAGACAATGAATAATCCTGATTATTCTTTTAAAAAAAATATTAGAAGGAATTTTTTTTTTATTTTACAACAATATTTTACAAATAAGTTCTGTGACATTATTGAAATATTTTCTAATTGTGCCCTAACTGTATTTTTCAGTTTTTATTAAATTATTGATTATTGCTTAATATCCACCAAGCAGTATTTCAGCTATATATTCAAGAAGATTTTTGAGTATTGTAGTTGAAAACATATTTATCATCTTAAAGAAAAGTTTGAAGATACCAAAGGGATCATCAGCAGGATAGACAACACAATGGCCAAAAGTAAAATGACGAAAGTACAAACAACGATCTACAATACATTACATAGAAAACTATAAATCAAACAACATGAACCTCGCTGAAAACCGGAGATGAACTTAGGTGCTCCGGAAGGGTAAGCAGTTTCTGCTCCACATGTGGCACCAGCCGTGTTACTCTTGTTACAAACCTGATGAAAAAAGTCATAAATGATGACTGGATTGTGATTACAGAACTTATCCATGGTCATTTGTGATACAGATAATAGGCCTTAAGGATCAGTACAAGAGATGGGTAAAAATAACATTAAAATTAAAGTAGATTTATATATTTGGATATTGTATTCTTAGTATCATTTTAATATTAATAAATACTAACATATCTATAATTAACTTTTTCAGAGGGAAAATAATGCAGGGTCAAAATGTATCATTTCTATGTCTGGTCAATCAACTACCATAAAAAACCCAGAAACTGGTGAAAACAAAGTGTTCTCTTTTGATCATTCCTACTGGTCACATGCTGATTATGATGAAAGTGAACAAGGAATTTATGTACCAAGTCCTGAGTCTAATTATAGTGATCAGGTAAGTTTAAAGTCAGACCTAGAGTGAGCAAGGAATTTATGTACCAAGACCTCAGTCTAATTATAGTGATCAGGTAAGTTAAAGTCAAACCTAGAGTGAACAAGGAATTTATGTACCAAGACCTCAGTCTAATTATAGTGATCAGGTAAGTTAAAGTCAGATCTAGAGTGAACAAGGAATTTATGTACCAAGACCTCAGTCTAATTATAGTGATCAGGTAAGTTAAAGTCAGATCTAGAGTGAACAAGGAATTTATGTACCAAGACCTCAGTCTAATTATAGTGATCAGGTAAGTTAAAGTCAAACCTAGAGTGAACAAGGAATTTATGTACCAAGACCTCAGTCTAATTATAGTGATCAGGTAAGTTAAAGTCAGACCTAGAGTGAACAAGGAATTTATGTACCAAGACCTCAGTCTAATTATAGTGATCAGGTAAGTTAAAGTCAGATCTAGAGTGAACAAGGAATTTATGTACCAAGACCTCAGTCTAATTATAGTGATCAGGTAAGTTAAAGTCAGATCTAGAGTGAACAAGGAATTTATGTACCAAGACCTCAGTCTAATTATAGTGATCAGGTAAGTTAAAGTCAAACCTAGAGTGAACAAGGAATTTATGTACCAAGACCTCAGTCTAATTATAGTGATCATGTAAGTGAAAGTCAGATCTAGAGTGAACAAGGAATTTATGTACCAAGACCCCAGTCTAATTATAGTGATCAGGTAAGTTAAAGTCAAACCTAGAGTGAACAAGGAATTTATGTACCAAGACCTCAGTCTAATTATAGTGATCAGGTAAGTTAAAGTCAGATCTAGAGTGAACAAGGAATTTATGTACCAAGGCCTTGAGTCTAATTAAAGTGATCAGGTAAGTTAAAGTCAGATCTAGAGTGAACAAGGAATTTATGTACCAAGACCTCAGTCTAATTATAGTGATCAGGTAAGTTAAAGTCAGACCTAGAGTGAACAAGGAATTTATGTACCAAGACCTCACTCAGTCTAATTATAGTGATCAGGTAAGTTAAAGTCAGATCTAGAGTGAACAAGGAATTTATGTACCAAGACCTCAGTCTAATTATAGTGATCAGGTAAGTTAAAGTCAAACCTAGAGTGAACAAGGAATTTATGTACCAAGACCTCAGTCTAATTATAGTGATCAGGTAAGTTAAAGTCAGACCTAGAGTGAACAAGGAATTTATGTACCAAGACCTCAGTCTAATTATAGTGATCAGGTAAGTTAAAGTCAGATCTAGAGTGAACAAGGAATTTATGTACCAAGACCTCAGTCTAATTATAGTGATCAGGTAAGTTAAAGTCAAACCTAGAGTGAACAAGGAATTTATATACCAAGACCTCAGTCTAATTATAGTGATCAGGTAAGTTAAAGTCAGACCTAGAGTGAACAAGGAATTTATGTACCAAGACGTGCCTCTAATTATAGTGATCAGGTAAGTTAAAGTCAGACTTAGAGTGAACAAGGAATTTATATGCCAAGACCTCAGTCTAATTATAGTGATCAGGTAAGTAAATGTCAGACCTAGAGTGAACAAGGAATTTATATACCAAGACCTCAGTCTAATTATAGTGATCAGGTAAGTTTAAAGTCAGACCAAGACCTCAGTCTAATTATAGTGATCAGGTAAGTTAAAGTCAGACTTAGAGTGAACAAGGAATTTATGTACCAAGACCTTAGTCTAATTATAGTGATCAGGTAAGTTAAAGTCAGACCTAGAATGAACAAGGAATTTATGTACCAAGGCCTTAATCTAATTATAGTGATCAGATAAGTTAAAGTCTGACCTAAAATGAACAAGGAATTTATGTACCAAGACCTCAGTCTAATTATAGTGATCAGGTAAGTTTAAAGTCAGACCAAGACCTCAGTCTAATTATAGTGATCAGGTAAGTTTAAAGTCAGACCAAGACCTCAGTCTAATTATAGTGATCAGGTAAGTTAAAGTCTGACCTAGAATGAACAAGAAATTTATGTACCAAGGCCTTAGTCTAATTATAGTGATCAGGTAAGTTAAAATCAGGCCTAGAGTGAACAAGGAATTCATATACCAAGACCTCAGTCTAATTATAGTGATCAGGTAAGTTAAAGTCAGACCTAGAGTGAACAAGGAATTTATGTACCAAGACCTCAGTCTAATTATAGTGATCAGGTAAGTTAAAGTCTGACCTAGAGTGAACAAGGAATTTATGTACCAAGACTTCAGTCTAATTATAGTGATCAGGTAAGTTAAAGTCAGACCTAGAGTGAACAAGGGATTTATGTACCAAGACTTCAGTCTAATTATAGTGATCAGGTAAGTTAAAGTCAGACATAGAGTGAACAAGGAATTTATATACCAAGACCTCAGTCTAATTATAGTGATCAGGTAAGTTAAAGTCTGACCTAGAGTGAACAAGGAATTTATATACCAAGATCTCAGTCTAATTATAGTGATCATGTAAGTGAAAGTCAGACCTAGAGTGAACAAGGAATTTATGTACCAAGACCTCAGTCTAATTATAGTGATCAGGTAAGTTAAAGTCTGACCTAGAATGAACAAGAAATTTATGTACCAAGGCCTTAGTCTAATTATAGTGATCAGATAAGTTAAAGTCAGACATAGAGTGAACAAGGAATTTATATACCAAGGCCTGACTCTAATTAAAGTGATCAGGTAAGTTAAAGTCAGACCTAGAGTGAACAAGGAATTTATGTACCAAGACCTCAGTCTAATTATAGTGATCAGGTAAGTTAAAATCAAACCTAGAGTGAACAAGGAATTTACATGTATGTACCAAGACTTCAGTCTAATTATAGTGATCAGGTAAGTTAAAGTCAGACCTAGAGTGAACAAGGAATTTATATACCAAGGCCTTGAGTCTAATTATAGTGATCAGGTAAGTTAAAGTCAGACTTAGAGTGAACAAGGAATTTATGTACCAAGAACTCAGTCTAATTATAGTGATCAGGTAAGTTAAAGTCTGACCTAGAATGAACAAGGAATTTATGTACCAAGGCCTTAGTCTAATTATAGTGATCAGGTAAGTTAAAGTCAGACCTAGAGTGAACAAGGAATTTATGTACCAAGACCTCAGTCTAATTATAGTGATCAGGTAAGTTAAAATCAGACCTAGAGTGAACAAGGAATTTATGTACCAAGACTTCAGTCTAATTATAGTGATCAGGTAAGTGAAAGTCAGACCTAGAGTGAACAAGGAATTTATGTACCAAGACCTTAGTCTAATTATAGTGATCAGGTAAGTTAAAGTCTGACCTAGAATGAACAAGAAATTTATGTACCAAGACCTCAGTCTAATTATAGTGATCAGGTAAGTTAAAGTCAGATCTAGAGTGAACAAGGAATTTATGTACCAAGGCCTGAGTCTTAACTATTTCAGATAAGTCATTGTGAACAAAATGTTCAAGGGGAAGGAATTAGCGATATGGTAAGTAAATGAATTACCGGTATTACAAAAGGAAACATATTTATTTGTAACCAGTTCTTTAAGGTACATTTTGTTCTAATTATATAAATTGATGGGTTTTTTTTAAATCAATGTTAACTGTAGTGAGAATATGATCTGTTATTAAGGTTTTATTACAGTTTTACATTGTTTAATTGTATATTGACATACAATGCAGTCCTCACGATGAGCTCCATTCCAGGGTCCTTCTGGCCCAAAACAAGTAATACTTTGTTCAGATCAGTAAAATGTTTCCAGTTTTTATTTAGAACTACCTATAAAAATAAATTAAAGAATTTGATTCCAACCAATAAATTTAAATTTTCATTTCAAGGACTGCAGTGTATACATATATTTAATTAAACTTATTTCACCTGTTATCAGAATGTTACAATCTTTTGTGACTGACAGTTTTAACTTTTTTCGGTCACCTTTGAAGTTGCCAAACTGCCTTATCAATAAGAAATTCAGTGATAATCTTTTTTAGCTTTTCAAGGTTTCTCTGACCCTTGAAATCTAGTATTTGTTTAAATGTGAAATGCCCTAGTTATCTGTTTCTCTCTATTTAAGTAGAAAATATAAGATTACAGACTTTATTGAATATGAAGTATAGAAACAGTATACAGTAAAATGTAGGGTTAGGGTTATGGTGTTTAATGCCACTTTCAACAATATTTCGGTTAAATTGTGGTGGAGGAAACCAGAGTGCCCGAAGAAACCAACCTGTTGCAAAACACTGGCAAACTTTATCACATAATGTTGTATCAAGTACACCTCCCCATGATTAGGATTCGAACTCACAACTTTAGTGATGATAGGTACTGATTGCACAGGTAGTTGTAAATCCAACTACTATACAATCATGACGACAACAGCCCCTCTGTAAAATGTAAGGACATCAACAAATTATATTTCTATGAATAGTGAGGGATAGCTATCAGTTTTTTTCAATGATTTATTAATAACTCCCCATACAATTGGTATAATTCCTACTAACGATCACCTTGTTGGAATTATGTCAGATTGACATTTTTTCTTGACCCACACTATTTTTCTTTATCTATAAAACATGTCACAAAAAAAAAATGATGTTTTCAATAGCAATTAATTTTTTGTTAAATATAAAATTGTTGCTAAAAAAAATGTAAAAATTGTTCAACGAAATGTGTGTTAGACATTATATGGCAAGGATACAATGCAGCCCTGTTTTGCCTATTGTCCAAGTCCGGAGTAAATTAACATGTAACATTTTTATTTTTATTTATAGAGACAAGTTTTCAATGACCTTGGGAAAGGTGTGTTAGACAATGCCTGGCAGGGATACAATGCAGCCCTGTTTGCCTATGGTCAGACGGGGTCAGGGAAGAGTTATTCTATGATAGGTTATGGACCAAACAAAGGAATAGTTCCCATCACATGTGAAGAACTGTTTAAAGCAGTGGAACAAAATACAGATACGAGTAGACAGCTTCAGGTGAGAGGTGTAATGATACAGAATACCAAGTTTTTAATGAGAGGTGTAATGATACAGAGTACCAAGTTTTTAATGAGAGGTGTAATGATACAGAGTACCAAGTTTTTAATGAGAGGTGTAATGATACAGAGTACCAAGTTTTTAATGAGAGGTGTAATGATACAGAGTACCAAGTTTTTAATGAGAGGTGTAATGATACAGAGTACCAAGTTTTTAATGAGAGGTGTAATGATACAGAGTACCAAGTTTTTAATGAGAGGTGTAATGATACAGAGTACCAAGTTTTTAATGAGAGGTGTACTGATACAGAGTACCAAGTTTTTAATGAGAGGTGTACTGATACAGAGTACCAAGTTTTTAATGAGAGGTGTACTGATACAGAGTACCAAGTTTTTAATGAGAGGTGTACTGATACAGAGTACCAAGTTTTTAATGAGAGGTGTAATGATACAGAGTACCAAGTTTTTAATGAGAGGTGTAATGATACAGAGTACCAAGTTTTTAATGAGAGGTGTAATGATACAGAGTACCAAGTTTTTAATGAGAGGTGTAATGATACAGAGTACCAAGTTTTTAATGAGAGGTGTAATGATACAGAGTACCAAGTTTTTAATGAGAGGTGTAATGATACAGAGTACCAAGTTTTTAATGAGAGGTGTAATGATACAGAGTACCAAGTTTTTAATGAGAGGTGTAATGATACAGAGTACCAAGTTTTTAATGAGAGGTGTAATGATACAGAGTACCAAGTTTTTAATGAGAGGTGTAATGATACAGAGTACCAAGTTTTTAATGAGAGGTGTAATGATACAGAGTACCAAGTTTTTAATGAGAGGTGTAATGATACAGAGTACCAAGTTTTTAATGAGAGGTGTAATGATACAGAGTACCAAGTTTTTAATGAGAGGTGTAATGATACAGAGTACCAAGTTTTTAATGAGAGGTGTAATGATACAGAGTATCAAGTTTTTAATGAGAGGTGTAATGATACAGAGTACCAAGTTTTTAATGAGAGGTGTAATGATACAGAGTACCAAGTTTTTAATGAGAGGTGTAATGATACAGAGTACCAAGTTTTTAATGAGAGGTGTAATGATACAGAGGATCAAGTTTTTAATGAGAGGTGTAATGATACAGAGTATCAAGTTTTTAATGAGAGGTGTAATGATACAGAGTACCAAGTTTTTAATGAGAGGTGTAATGATACAGAGTACCAAGTTTTTAATGAGAGGTGTAATGATACAGAGTACCAAGTTTTTAATGAGAGGTGTAATGATACAGAGTACCAAGTTTTTAATGAGAGGTGTAATGATACAGAGTACCAAGTTTTTAATGAGAGGTGTAATGATACAGAGTACCAAGTTTTTAATGAGAGGTGTAATGATACAGAGTACCAAGTTTTTAATGAGAGGTGTAATGATACAGAGTACCAAGTTTTTAATGAGAGGTGTAATGATACAGAGTACCAAGTTTTTAATGAGAGGTGTAATGATACAGAGTACCAAGTTTTTAATGAGAGGTGTAATGATACAGAGTACCAAGTTTTTAATGAGAGGTGTAATGATACAGAGTACCAAGTTTTTAATGAGAGGTGTAATGATACAGAGTACCAAGTTTTTAATGAGAGGTGTAATGATACAGAGTACCAAGTTTTTAATGAGAGGTGTAATGATACAGAGTACCAAGTTTTTAATGAGAGGTGTAATGATACAGAGTACCAAGTTTTTAATGAGAGGTGTAATGATACAGAGTACCAAGTTTTTAATGAGAGGTGTAATGATACAGAGTACCAAGTTTTTAATGAGAGGTGTAATGATACAGAGTACCAAGTTTTTAATGAGAGGTGTAATGATACAGAGTACCAAGTTTTTAATGAGAGGTGTAATGATACAGAGTACCAAGTTTTTAATGAGAGGTGTAATGATACAGAGTACCAAGTTTTTAATGAGAGGTGTAATGATACAGAGTACCAAGTTTTTAATGAGAGGTGTAATGATACAGAGTATCAAGTTTTTAATGAGAGGTGTAATGATACAGAGTATCAAGTTTTTAATGAGAGGTGTAATGATACAGAGTATCAAGTTTTTAATGAGAGGTGTAATGATACAGAGTACCAAGTTTTTAATGAGAGGTGTAATGATACAGAGTACCAAGTTTTTAATGAGAGGTGTAATGATACAGAGTACCAAGTTTTTAATGAGAGGTGTAATGATACAGAGTACCAAGTTTTTAATGAGAGGTGTAATGATACAGAGTATCAAGTTTTTAATGAGAGGTGTAATGATACAGAGTACCAAGTTTTTAATGAGAGGTGTAATGATACAGAGTATCAAGTTTTTAATGAGAGGTGTAATGATACAGAGTATCAAGTTTTTAATGAGAGGTGTAATGATACAGAGTACCAAGTTTTTAATGAGAGGTGTAATGATACAGAGTATCAAGTTTTTAATGAGAGGTGTACTGATACAGAGTACCAAGTTTTTAATGAGAGGTGTACTGATACAGAGTACCAAGTTTTTAATGAGAGGTGTAATGATACAGAGTACCAAGTTTTTAATGAGAGGTGTACTGATACAGAGTACCAAGTTTTTAATGAGAGGTGTAATGATACAGAGTACCAAGTTTTTAATGAGAGGTGTAATGATACAGAGTACCAAGTTTTTAATGAGAGGTGTAATGATACAGAGTACCAAGTTTTTAATGAGAGGTGTAATGATACAGAGTACCAAGTTTTTAATGAGAGGTGTAATGATACAGAGTACCAAGTTTTTAATGAGAGGTGTAATGATACAGAGTACCAAGTTTTTAATGAGAGGTGTAATGATACAGAGTACCAAGTTTTTAATGAGAGGTGTAATGATACAGAGTACCAAGTTTTTAATGAGAGGTGTAATGATACAGAGTACCAAGTTTTTAATGAGAGGTGTAATGATACAGAGTACCAAGTTTTTATTGAGAGGTGTAATGATACAGATTACCAAGTTTTTAATGAGAGGTGTAATGATACAGAGTACCAAGTTTTTAATGAGAGGTGTAATGATACAGAGTACCAAGTTTTTAATGAGAGGTGTAATGATACAGAGTACCAAGTTTTTAATGAGAGGTGTAATGATACAGAGTACCAAGTTTTTAATGAGAGGTGTAATGATACAGAGTACCAAGTTTTTAATGAGAGGTGTAATGATACAGAGTACCAAGTTTTTAATGAGAGGTGTACTGATACAGAGTACCAAGTTTTTAATGAGAGGTGTACTGATACAGAGTACCAAGTTTTTAATGAGAGGTGTACTGATACAGAGTACCAAGTTTTTAATGAGAGGTGTACTGATACAGAGTACCAAGTTTTTAATGAGAGGTGTAATGATACAGAGTACCAAGTTTTTAATGAGAGGTGTAATGATACAGAGTACCAAGTTTTTAATGAGAGGTGTAATGATACAGAGTACCAAGTTTTTAATGAGAGGTGTAATGATACAGAGTACCAAGTTTTTAATGAGAGGTGTAATGATACAGAGTACCAAGTTTTTAATGAGAGGTGTAATGATACAGAGTACCAAGTTTTTAATGAGAGGTGTAATGATACAGAGTACCAAGTTTTTAATGAGAGGTGTAATGATACAGAGTACCAAGTTTTTAATGAGAGGTGTAATGATACAGAGTACCAAGTTTTTAATGAGAGGTGTAATGATACAGAGTACCAAGTTTTTAATGAGAGGTGTAATGATACAGAGTACCAAGTTTTTAATGAGAGGTGTAATGATACAGAGTACCAAGTTTTTAATGAGAGGTGTAATGATACAGAGTACCAAGTTTTTAATGAGAGGTGTAATGATACAGAGTACCAAGTTTTTAATGAGAGGTGTAATGATACAGAGTACCAAGTTTTTAATGAGAGGTGTAATGATACAGAGTATCAAGTTTTTAATGAGAGGTGTAATGATACAGAGTACCAAGTTTTTAATGAGAGGTGTAATGATACAGAGTACCAAGTTTTTAATGAGAGGTGTAATGATACAGAGTACCAAGTTTTTAATGAGAGGTGTAATGATACAGAGGATCAAGTTTTTAATGAGAGGTGTAATGATACAGAGTATCAAGTTTTTAATGAGAGGTGTAATGATACAGAGTACCAAGTTTTTAATGAGAGGTGTAATGATACAGAGTACCAAGTTTTTAATGAGAGGTGTAATGATACAGAGTACCAAGTTTTTAATGAGAGGTGTAATGATACAGAGTACCAAGTTTTTAATGAGAGGTGTAATGATACAGAGTACCAAGTTTTTAATGAGAGGTGTAATGATACAGAGTACCAAGTTTTTAATGAGAGGTGTAATGATACAGAGTACCAAGTTTTTAATGAGAGGTGTAATGATACAGAGTACCAAGTTTTTAATGAGAGGTGTAATGATACAGAGTACCAAGTTTTTAATGAGAGGTGTAATGATACAGAGTACCAAGTTTTTAATGAGAGGTGTAATGATACAGAGTACCAAGTTTTTAATGAGAGGTGTAATGATACAGAGTACCAAGTTTTTAATGAGAGGTGTAATGATACAGAGTACCAAGTTTTTAATGAGAGGTGTAATGATACAGAGTACCAAGTTTTTAATGAGAGGTGTAATGATACAGAGTACCAAGTTTTTAATGAGAGGTGTAATGATACAGAGTACCAAGATTTTAATGAGAGGTGTAATGATACAGAGTACCAAGTTTTTAATGAGAGGTGTAATGATACAGAGTACCAAGTTTTTAATGAGAGGTGTAATGATACAGAGTACCAAGTTTTTAATGAGAGGTGTAATGATACAGAGTACCAAGTTTTTAATGAGAGGTGTAATGATACAGAGTACCAAGTTTTTAATGAGAGGTGTAATGATACAGAGTACCAAGTTTTTAATGAGAGGTGTAATGATACAGAGTACCAAGTTTTTAATGAGAGGTGTAATGATACAGAGTACCAAGTTTTTAATGAGAGGTGTAATGATACAGAGTATCAAGTTTTTAATGAGAGGTGTAATGATACAGAGTATCAAGTTTTTAATGAGAGGTGTAATGATACAGAGTACCAAGTTTTTAATGAGAGGTGTAATGATACAGAGTACCAAGTTTTTAATGAGAGGTGTAATGATACAGAGTACCAAGTTTTTAATGAGAGGTGTAATGATACAGAGTACCAAGTTTTTAATGAGAGGTGTAATGATACAGAGTATCAAGTTTTTAATGAGAGGTGTAATGATACAGAGTACCAAGTTTTTAATGAGAGGTGTAATGATACAGAGTATCAAGTTTTTAATGAGAGGTGTAATGATACAGAGTATCAAGTTTTTAATGAGAGGTGTAATGATACAGAGTACCAAGTTTTTAATGAGAGGTGTAATGATACAGAGTATCAAGTTTTTAATGAGAGGTGTACTGATACAGAGTACCAAGTTTTTAATGAGAGGTGTACTGATACAGAGTACCAAGTTTTTAATGAGAGGTGTAATGATACAGAGTACCAAGTTTTTAATGAGAGGTGTACTGATACAGAGTACCAAGTTTTTAATGAGAGGTGTAATGATACAGAGTACCAAGTTTTTAATGAGAGGTGTAATGATACAGAGTACCAAGTTTTTAATGAGAGGTGTAATGATACAGAGTACCAAGTTTTTAATGAGAGGTGTAATGATACAGAGTACCAAGTTTTTAATGAGAGGTGTAATGATACAGAGTACCAAGTTTTTAATGAGAGGTGTAATGATACAGAGTACCAAGTTTTTAATGAGAGGTGTAATGATACAGAGTACCAAGTTTTTAATGAGAGGTGTAATGATACAGAGTACCAAGTTTTTAATGAGAGGTGTAATGATACAGAGTACCAAGTTTTTAATGAGAGGTGTAATGATACAGAGTACCAAGTTTTTAATGAGAGGTGTAATGATACAGATTACCAAGTTTTTAATGAGAGGTGTAATGATACAGAGTACCAAGTTTTTAATGAGAGGTGTAATGATACAGAGTACCAAGTTTTTAATGAGAGGTGTAATGATACAGAGTACCAAGTTTTTAATGAGAGGTGTAATGATACAGAGTACCAAGTTTTTAATGAGAGGTGTAATGATACAGAGTACCAAGTTTTTAATGAGAGGTGTAATGATACAGAGTACCAAGTTTTTAATGAGAGGTGTAATGATACAGAGTACCAAGTTTTTAATGAGAGGTGTAATGATACAGAGTATCAAGTTTTTAATGAGAGGTGTAATGATACAGAGTACCAAGTTTTTAATGAGAGGTGTAATGATACAGAGTATCAAGTTTTTAATGAGAGGTGTAATGATACAGAGTACCAAGTTTTTAATGAGAGGTGTAATGATACAGAGTACCAAGTTTTTAATGAGAGGTGTAATGATACAGAGTACCAAGTTTTGAATGAGAGGTGTAATGATACAGAGTACCAAGTTTTTAATGAGAGGTGTAATGATACAGAGTACCAAGTTTTGAATGAAAGGTGTAATGATACAGAGTACCAAGTTTTTAATGAGAGGTGTAATGATACAGAGTACCAAGTTTTTAATGAGAGGTGTAATGATACAGAGTACCAAGTTTTTAATGAGAGGTGTAATGATACAGAGTACCAAGTTTTTAATGAGAGGTGTAATGATACAGAGTACCAAGTTTTTAATGAGAGGTGTAATGATACAGAGTACCAAGTTTTTAATGAGAGGTGTAATGATACAGAGTACCAAGTTTTTAATGAAAGGTGTAATGATACAGAGTACCAAGTTTTTAATGAGAGGTGTAATGATACAGAGTACCAAGTTTTTAATGAGAGGTGTAATGATACAGAGTACCAAGTTTTTAATGAGAGGTGTAATGATACAGAGTATCAAGTTTTTAATGAGAGGTGTAATGATACAGAGTATCAAGTTTTTAATGAGAGGTGTAATGATACAGAGTACCAAGTTTTTAATGAGAGGTGTAATGATACAGAGTACCAAGTTTTTAATGAGAGGTGTAATGATACAGAGTACCAAGTTTTTAATGAGAGGTGTAATGATACAGAGTACCAAGTTTTTAATGAGAGGTGTAATGATACAGAGTACCAAGTTTTTAATGAGAGGTGTAATGATACAGAGTACCAAGTTTTTAATGAGAGGTGTAATGATACAGAGTACCAAGTTTTTAATGAGAGGTGTAATGATACAGAGTACCAAGTTTTTAATGAGAGGTGTAATGATACAGAGTACCAAGTTTTTAATGAGAGGTGTAATGATACAGAGTACCAAGTTTTTAATGAGAGGTGTAATGATACAGAGTACCAAGTTTTTAATGAGAGGTGTAATGATACAGAGTACCAAGTTTTTAATGAGAGGTGTAATGATACAGAGTACCAAGTTTTTAATGAGAGGTGTAATGATACAGAGTACCAAGTTTTTAATGAGAGGTGTAATGATACAGAGTACCAAGTTTATAATGAGTGGTGTACTGATACAGAGTACCAAGTTTTTAATGAGAGGTGTACTGATACAGAGTACCAAGTTTTTAATGAGAGGTGTAATGATACAGAGTACCAAGTTTTTAATGAGAGGTGTAATGATACAGAGTACCAAGTTTTTAATGAGAGGTGTAATGATACAGAGTACCAAGTTTTTAATGAGAGGTGTAATGATACAGAGTACCAAGTTTTTAATGAGAGGTGTAATGATACAGAGTACCAAGTTTTTAATGAGAGGTGTAATGATACAGAGTACCAAGTTTTTAATGAGAGGTGTAATGATACAGAGTATCAAGTTTTTAATGAGAGGTGTAATGATACAGAGTACCAAGCTTTTAATGAGAGGTGTAATGATACAGAGTACCAAGTTTTTAATGAGAGGTGTAATGATACAGAGTACCAAGCTTTTAATGAGAGGTGTAATGATACAGAGTACCAAGTTTTTAATGAGAGGTGTAATGATACAGAGTATCAAGTTTTTAATGAGAGGTGTAATGATACAGAGTACCAAGTTTTTAATGAGAGGTGTAATGATACAGAGTATCAAGTTTTTAATGAGAGGTGTAATGATACAGAGTACCAAGTTTTTAATGAGAGGTGTAATGATACAGAGTATCAAGTTTTTAATGAGAGGTGTAATGATACAGAGTACCAAGTTTTTAATGAGAGGTGTAATGATACAGAGTACCAAGTTTTTAATGAGAGGTGTAATGATACAGAGTATCAAGTTTTTAATGAGAGGTGTAATGATACAGAGTACCAAGTTTTTAATGAGAGGTGTAATGATACAGAGTACCAAGTTTTTAATGAGAGGTGTAATGATACAGAGTACCAAGTTTTTAATGAGAGGTGTAATGATACAGAGTACCAAGTTTTTAATGAGAGGTGTAATGATACAGAGTATCAAGTTTTTAATGAGAGGTGTAATGATACAGAGTACCAAGTTTTTAATGAGAGGTGTAATGATACAGAGTATCAAGTTTTTAATGAGAGGTGTAATGATACAGAGTACCAAGTTTTTAATGAGAGGTGTAATGATACAGAGTACCAAGTTTTTAATGAGAGGTGTAATGATACAGAGTACCAAGTTTTTAATGAGAGGTGTAATGATACAGAGTACCAAGTTTTTAATGAGAGGTGTAATGATACAGAGTATCAATTTTTAATTAGTCAGTTTTATGTGAAGATACATGTTAAATATTGATGCAAATTTTTCCACATTGTAAAAATTTTGAATTCCTATAATCTCCTACATGTACATGTAATATTTACTAAGATATAAACTAGATGATTTATTTTTATATTCTTAATCCAAACAAATTTTTACAATTTTTATAAAAGTTAAACATTAAAAGACATTATAAAATCACAGACAATATACTGAGTGCTTTTAAAACCAAATAAACTTAGAACATTATAAGGCGTTTTCCCACTAAATCCCAATGTAACTTTATAATGTTATGAAAAACAAATTTAATATTGAATGTATATTTTATATCTTGGCATGAAAGTGATCTATAATGCATTACCTGCTGCGATATAAATGTTTTATTATATAATACCAGTTAATCAATATATGAAATAGCCCATTTAGTCTTATGTCATGTGAGCATCAAATTTCAAAAAACATTTGCTTGACTGCATTCTGATAGATTTAAAATATCTGTTAGATTAATTTAATTACAAATTTTGAAATTTATGTAAATTTGTGGTGAATATTATATTTAATATTAGATAATATAATATTTAGGAAATATTGAATAACTACAAAGGTAACTAATTATGTTTGGCTAAGATTTTCGGAATTTTATTTGTTTATTTTAGGTTTTTGTATTTCTGTTATAGGCATATAAATGTTACAGTTTAATTTATTCATAGGAGAAATAATATCTCTCATAAAAAGTCCATAGAAATAAATTATTGAACATTAAAATTTTACAGTAGATTTTAATGTTTTTCAAAGTATGAAATATTCTTTAATATATATTGTTACAGGTGACTTTTATCAATCATGCATATATAATTAATGTTTATTAAGACTTAACAACTTTCTGAAGATACCTTTATTTTACCTGGATTCAAGTTTCATTTCATAAATTTCCTCTCAACACATTGGTTCAAGGAGTCAATAAGGTTTATGACTTAATTTATCTTGGAGAGCCTTTAAAATATCATAAAATAACAACTTGACATGGATTCTATTGGAGATTTAAATCGTAGAAATCAATATTTAATGTTCATATACATAGTATATTGCATTTTATTTTGCATGCTTGTAAATTCAATTTATTTGCCGAAACTTGAAACATGGTATCACAAGAGAGAGATAATGAACTAGACTTTACTATAGAAAAATAACAATAAAAATCTTAATGGATAACAGATACTGTATTCCTTAATATATTGATAGACAATAAGGATTAATGATGCTAAAAGGTCAAAACTTTATCTTCAGAAAAAACCCACACAAAGTAATTTTTGTTTTGGTGTGTTCTTTTTGAGGATTACACATTTTATTTGTATATTGTTTTCTTTGTTGTTTGTTTGATGGTGTTTAACACAACTTTCAACAATATTTCAGTTATATCGTGGCGGTCAGTTTTATTGGGGGAGGAAACCAAAGTACCCGGAGAAAACCACTGACCTGTCGCAAGTCACTGAC
Source organism: Bathymodiolus brooksi (assembly GCA_963680875.1). Lineage (NCBI taxonomy): Eukaryota > Metazoa > Mollusca > Bivalvia > Mytilida > Modiolidae > Bathymodiolus > Bathymodiolus brooksi. The sequence goes on along the minus strand of OY804576.1, from coordinate 30,681,659 downwards.
AAACTTTATCACGTAATGTTGTACACCTCACCCTAATCGAGATTCGAACTCACAACATCAGTGGTGATAGGCACTCAGATTGCATTGGTAGTTGTAAAACCAACTACCATACGATCACGGCCACGATAGCCTCTTTATTTGTATAAATGATTGTCTTATTTATACAATACAGATATAGTGACCTTGATCCCTGCTTTACACTGGTACCCTCTCCCCCTAGTGATCTCATGGCCAGTGTGTGTAGAAATATGAGACCTTGCTTCTCTTAGAATCAAATAGACAGCTTGACCTTAGGACAGGACAGAAATTAGTATCTTATGTATTGTGAATGCCAAAGTGTGTTAGCAGTTTTTGTTAGTAAGATGGTTGCACATAGTTAACTAACATTGGAACTTAAGGCAGAAACTGATGAAAACAAAACTTGAATGACCATTAGCGTATCCTGTAGAAAACTGTGTTTTTGTATGCATTGGAAAACCAAGATGGCTTCCACCATTTAACATGGGACAATATGAGGGAACATTAGTTTTACCCTTCTTCAAAGAAACTGAAGAACTGACACAATCTAAAGAGTACATGAATGATAATTGAGTGATCCATTTAAAAGTTTTTATTGGTCAGAAAGCAAGATAGCCACCACCATAGGACACTGAACCATATTGTAATGTTAAAAAGCTTAAACTTCCTTGTCAGAAAACAAGATGGCCACCACCATTGAAGATAAAGCTATATAGGAAATTGTTAAAAAGCTTAAAACTTTCTTGTCAGAAAAAAAAATGGCCACCACCATAGAAGATAGAACCATATAGGAAATTGTTAAAAAGTTTAAGCTGCCTTTCCAGATAACAAGATGGCCACCACCATAGGACCTAGAACCATATAGGAAAATGTTAGAAATCTTTAAAGTTTCCTTTAAAGCTTCCAAATTATCATCTTATGGAATGTTATCTGTACATGAATGGTGATCATTTTCTTTAAAGTTGGCTTTTTTCTTGGTCTAAATATCTTCTTAAGAAACTGCTTAACTGATTGGAAAGTATGCTATCCAATAATCAGCATTCTTTAACAATGAATAATCTTGGCTCATGTGAACCTCTTCTTGTATATATATATACGTCTGAAAATTAAACCAAACAGTGTTAGAATTAGATTTTAGAGCTGTCAAATTTTTGTTCTTCCCTCGACGGGATTTGAACCCACACCATTGATACACTGCAGCACCATTCGCTTAGCCTTACGTCCAGCGCCCTAGACCACTCGACTACATCCACTCCCTTTATATATATATGTGGATGTGGATGTAGTCGAGTGGTCTAGGGCGCTGGACGTAAGGCTAAGCGAATGGTGCTACAGTGTAACAATGGTGTGGGTTCAAATCCCGTCGAGGGAAGAACAAAAATTTGACAGCTCTAAAATCTAATTCTAACACTGTTTGGTTTAATTTTCAGACATATATATATATATATATATATATATATATAAACGTCTAAAATGTTAGCACAACGATATCAAAAAAATATGTTAAAATGTAACAAAAATAACTATAAGTCTACAAAAAGACTATAATTATAATGAAATCGACGGATATTTCGCTTGACCGACAAGCTTCATCAGCGTCTGTAATCCGATTGGACAATTTTTCAAATCGGATTACAGACGCTGATGAAGCTTGTCGGTCAAGCGAAATATCCGTCGATTTCATTATAATTATAGTCTTTTTGTAGACTTATAGTTATTTTTGTTACATTTTAACATATTTTTTTGATATCGTTGTGCTAACATTTTAGACGTTTATTTATCATTTTTGTTTGTTTGCACAGTATCGTTAACACTTGTTTCCGATCCGACATCTCGTAGATTTATACGTTGGCTACTTTTTCAGATGTTTATTTATATATATATATATATATATATATAAAACAACACATTTAACAAAATCAAAAAAAGACTCCCTATTTTGAATGATTTATTTGTGATGCAAAATTTATTAAAATAATACAATAATATTGATTGAAACTGAACACAATACATTAATTCTAAATCATTTTGTATATAAAACAATCATATTTACTTTGACTTACAATAAATAAACATTTTTATCAGACAATACTGCACTATTGAGACAGGATCAATACTGACTTACATACAGAACAATACATGAGAAATTCAATCATTAGGCTTACATGTATCAGAAAACTCTGAATTATTTGGCATACAGAGTAATACACAATTTATATTTTTGTCCAATTTTTTTCTCTCTTTGAATTGATGGTGACAAGGACTCCAATTGGATTTCCTCTATCATTTATGATTTTGGGAGTTAAACTTGATTCCAGTGAAACTGGTGCAGGATAACGTCCTTGTTGACCTGTTTCATGCTGCTCCCGGCATAACCCTTTATTACAAAATAATTTGTGCTTGTGGGTACATTTGGACTATGTCACTGTGTGACTAGGTAGTTTCTAGGTTAATACTGGTACATGTTTACCATTCTGAGGATTACATGTAATCATTAGTAAGATGTTAGAATGTTAAATCATGTTCAGGAGATCTGTCTTGGTGTTTACAATCAGTTAAACAGTATATTTACGACATCACTAAGAACAAAACTTAATTTCGTTTGTCACACTAAAGTACTCCTATAAAAAGTAAATCAGTTTTCATAGCTTCCTTCTTTAAAACAAACAAATAAAAAATAAAACTGATATTTATTGTATAAGCCAGGACAAGAATGCAATAAATAAAGTTTTAAATTGAATAGTAGAAGTGAAAACGTGTAAATATTTTTAAGCCTCTCAATGGTATATTATAAAATAATCTTATTTAAATTGAAGGTTATATATAGTTATAGACTATGTTTGATCTACATGTAATACATTAAGACTATCAGTCTAAAACTTGCCATCCCTACATTAATGTTAAAATTCTATTTTTTAATTCTATCTAATTCTCCGTGTATTTCTGTTTGCTTTTCCTTTTAATTTTAAGACGTAAGTTGTTTCAATTGTTAGATCTTAATCTTTAAAACCCCTGTAATAATGTCTAGAGAAGTGTAAACATTTTTGTTATAGTTTTTAAATTGCGTGACAATTAATGAAAATCAATATTGGTTTAAAATTACAGTTATTTAACAAATACTACACTAGGGAATTAATATTACATGTATGTTTGTAACTCGGCTTTGGTACTCATTAATAAACATAATTTATTATCATAATTTATTCATGTACCAATTGAATGAATTTGATTTATTTTATACTCCTGTGTGCACTGTATGTTTTTACAAAGCATAAATTATGGGTGTTCCAGGGCTTTCAATATTTTTTAAGTCTACCAGTACTTCATTATTTGCAGGCGGTACTTTTTATTAAAATTTGAACATTTTTCATTAGTTTCTAATGCAACACTCTTTAAAATTAGGAGGTACCAAAGACCATGTAAGGTGGGTAATAATACCTGGTACCACCCCTTATTGAAAGGCCTGCATGTAATTGCTTTTAAATCATTTGTTTTAGAAGTATTTTATACTCCTGAGTGCACTGTATGTTTCAACAAAGCAGAAATTATGGGTGTTTTTGAAGAATTTGATTTTTACGTGTAAAACTAAAACATGTAGGGCATTTTACTCAATTAGTGATTTCAACTGCAAGTCAACGGCCATAAATGATACACAGTCAAGTCCGTAACTATGGTTATATATCAAACGAGGCAAATCCAATGAACACTGGATATAAGTAGAGTACTCTGTGTGCTATTACTAGTAAACAAATTGTTGGTTTCCGTATGACCACAATGGCCTATATATGGACAATATTATGTATATAAACTGGTTTACAGTGCTTATTATAAGTCTATACACTGCTCAAAATATGATTCATGTAGAAATTAACTATAACTTACTGATACTTGACAAAATATCAACTGAGGCAGTTGCTTCAATGGTAGTTATGGCCCTAACAGTATAATATACCCCCAGTTTACTTTGAGAGAATACATATAATTATGTCAATTAGATCTGCAGCATTCAATTTCATAGACAAGACAAAATACATTGTATTTCTACTGCATGTCATATTTTTATGGACCTATATTAGAAGGAATTATTTTTGAAAAAAGATTTCCTGCATCTAGAGGTAAAATGGTTTCTAATGAAATGTAAAAATATTTGATTGATGTAAATGTTTTTTTCAGGTATCCTTTAGTATGTTATAGATCTACAATGAACAAGTTAGTTTTAATTGATGTAAATATGTTAGAGATCTACAATGAACAAGTTAGATTTAATTGATGTAAATATGTTATAGATCTACAATAAACAAGTTAGATTTAATTGATGTAAATGTTTTTTTCAGGTATCCTTTAGTATGTTAGAGATCTACAATAAACAAGTTAGATTTAATTGATGTAAATGTTTTTTTCAGGTATCCTTTAGTATGTTAGAGATCTACAATAAACAAGTTAGATTTAATTGATGTAAATGTTTTTTTCAGGTATCCTTTAGTATGTTAGAGATCTACAATGAACAAGTTAGATTTAATTGATGTAAATGTTTTTTTCAGGTATCCTTTAGTATGTTAGAGATCTACAATGAACAAGTTAGAGACTTACTAGTGAAAAATAAACCTCAACAAGGAGGTCTTAAAATCAGACAAAATCCTCAGAAAGGATTCTATGTGGAAGGATTAAAGGTATTCATTTTTATGTCAATACAGCATTTCTCTCCCCTTGACATCAGTCATAGGTGAATCATTACAGGTTATTATGTCAATCTGTACTGTTTTCCTAGTTTCCTAGTCTTAACGCCCTGACAACAGAAAGAATGTCTGCAAATAGAGAAGATAAAATCTATAGAAATCTTTAAATGGAATATTTTTTTGTGGTAATGTAGATAATGTATATGTATCTAATTTATATGTATCTAATAAAGTATATGTATCTAATTTATATGTATCTAATAAAGTATATGTATCTAATTTATGGGGGCACAATGCACATTTCTGGAATAACCTTCATCATCTAGGCTCAAAGTCAAAATATTTGAATGCCATACAATTTAATAGTCTTTGTGAGGTAATTTGTAAATTGTATGAGCTAACCTGTCAGGTGATGCTATTTAAATCTGATCAATACTGGTAGTATAAAATTAAATACAATAGAGAGAAAAAAACAATAAAAATTTGTATATGCAATATATTTTGCAGTAATGAAAAAATAGATGAAGTATATATGTATCTAATTTATGGGGGCACAATGCATATTTCTGGAAAAATCTTCATCAGGTAGGCTCAAAGTCAAAATATTTGAAAGCCATATAATTTAATATTCTGTGTGATGTAAATTGTATGGTGATGCTATTTAAATCTGATACTGGTAGTATAAAATTAAAGACTTAATTAAAGTATTCATATTACATTAAGTGAAGCATGATTTTAGAAAGACAAGATCCTGTATTTCAAGGTCTGAAAAAGATTGCATAGTCATATCAAGGAGTATCTTTATTGAATTTGCCCCCCTCCCCTCATTAAGAGAAAATACATGTTAAAATTATTGTGTACAAAAACAGTGTCAATTTTATGAGTTTTATTATTCATTTTTATAAATGAACTGAAATACTGTATTATGCAAATTGAATAGAAAAATAAAAATTCTGTGTTTGTGATTTTGATAAAGGGGCAATACTTTCAGAATCTGTATCTTATTTAATCAACACATTGGCTGACATAATGATGACAGTATTTATAACTTGTACCTGTAATTCCATGTCCCTGGCAGTTGTGTAATACAAGCTAGATGAGCTTTACTTTGTAAAATTAGCAATACCTTTCTTCTCATTCATGTAGCAAATACCTGTGCAGTGTTATAAAGAAATAGAGAATTTAATGGAACAGGGAACAGTGAACAGGACAACAGCTTCAACCAACATGAATGCCACGAGTAGTCGTTCTCATATGGTCATCACAATAAGCTTTGCTCAGGTACAATATCATACTCACAATAATTTTGTTATTGTAATAAATTGGAACTCAATTCTTCCATTGAGATATACCATAACTCTTCCATTGAGATATACCATAACTCTTTCATTGAGATATACCATAACTCTTCCATTGAGATATACCATAACTCTTCCATTGAGATATACCATAGCTCTTTCATTGAGATATACCATAACTCTTCCATTGAGATATACCATAACTCTTTCATCTGTAAATAGAGTAAGGTAATAACATGTAGGACAGCCTGATAAAGACAGGATCATTTGTAGCTGTCTTTGATGGGACCTGTCAGTGTAGGACAGCCTGATAAAGACAGGGTCATTTGTAGCTGTCTTTGATGGGACCTGTCAGTGTAGGACAGCCTGATAAAGACAGGGTCATTTGTAGCTGTCTTTGATGGGACCTGTCAGTGTAGGACAGCCTGATAAAGACAGGGTCATTTGTAGCTGTCTTTGATGGGACCTGTCAGTGTAGGACAGCCTGATAAAGACAGGGTCATTTGTAGCTGTCTTTGATGGGACCTGTCAGTGTAGGACAACCTGATAAAGACAGGGTCATTTGTAGCTGTCTTTGATGGGACCTGTCAGTGTAGGACAGCCTGATAAAGACAGGGTCATTTGTAGCTGTCTTTGATGGGATCTGTCAGTGTAGGACAGCCTGATAAAGACAGGGTCATTTGTAGCTGTCTTTGATGGGACCTGTCATTGTAGGACAACCTGATAAAGACAGGGTCATTTGTAGCTGTCTTTGATGGAACCTGTCAGTGTAGGACAGCCTGATAAAGACAGGGTCATTTGTAGCTGTCTTTGATGGGACCTGTCAGTGTAGGACAGCCTGATAAAGACAGGGTCATTTGTAGCTGTCTTTGATGGGACCTGTCAGTGTAGGACAACCTGATAAAGACAGGGTCATTTGTAGCTGTCTTTGATGGGACCTGTCAGTGTAGGACAGCCTGATAAAGACAGGGTCATTTGTAGCTGTCTGTGATGGGACCTGTCAGTGTAGGACAGCCTGATAAAGACAGGGTCATTTGTAGCTGTCTTTGATGGGACCTGTCAGTGTAGGACAGCCTGATAAAGACAGGGTCAATTGTACCTGCCTTTGATGGGACCTGTCAGTGTAGAACAGCCTGATAAAGACAGGGTCATTTGTAGCTGTCTTTGATGGGACCTGTCAGTGTAGGACAGCCTGATAAAGACAGGGTCATTTGTAGCTGTCTTTGATGGAACCTGTCAGTGTAGGACAGCCTGATAAAGACAGGGTCATTTGTAGCTGTCTTTGATGGAACCTGTCAGTGTAGGACAGCCTGATAAAGACAGGGTCATTTGTAGCTGTCTTTGATGGAACCTGTCAGTGTAGGATAGCCTGATAAAGACAGGGTCATTTGTAGCTGTCATTGATGGAACCTGTCAGTGTAGGACAACCTGATAAAGACAGGGTCATTTGTAGCTGTCTTTGATGGGACCTGTCAGTGTAGGACAACCTGATAAAGACAGGGTCATTTGTAGCTGTCTTTGATGGGACCTGTCAGTGTAGGACAGCCTGATAAAGACAGGGTCATTTGTAGCTGTCTTTGATGGGACCTGTCAGAGTAGGACAATCTGATAAAGACAGGGTCATTTGTAGCTGTCTTTGATGGGACCTGTCAGTGTAGGACAACCTGATAAAGACAGGATCATTTGTAGCTGTCTTTGATGGGACCTGTCAGTGTAGGACAACCTGATAAAGACAGGGTCATTTGTAGCTCTCTTTGATGGAACCTGTCAGTGTAGGACAGCCTGATAAAGACAGGGTCATTTGTAGCTGTCTTTGATGGAACCTGTCAGTGTAGGACAGCCTGATAAAGACAGGGTCATTTGTAGCTGTCTTTGATGGGACCTGTCAGTGTAGGACAACCTGATAAAGACAGGGTCATTTGTAGCTGTCTTTGATGGGACCTGTCACTGTAGGACAGCCTGATAAAGACAGGGTCATTTGTTGCTGTCTTTGATGGGACCTGTCAGTGTAGGGCAACCTGATAAAGACAGGGTCATTTGTAGCTGTCTTTGATGGGACCTGTCAGTGTAGGACAACCTGATAAAGACAGGGTCATTTGTAGCTGTCTTTGATGGGACCTGTCAGTGTAGGACAACCTGATAAAGACAGGGTCATTTGTAGCTGTCTTTGATGGGACCTGTCAGTGTAGGACAGCCTGATAAAGACAGGGTCATTTGTAGCTGTCTTTGATGGGACCTGTCAGTGTAGGACAGCCTGATAAAGACAGGGTCATTTGTAGCTGTCTTTGATGGGACCTGTCAGTGTAGGACAGCCTGATAAAGACAGGGTCATTTGTAGCTGTCTTTGATGGGACCTGTCAGTGTAGGACAGCCTGATAAAGACAGGGTCATTTGTAGCTGTCTTTGATGGGACCTGTCAGTGTAGGACAACCTGATAAAGACAGGGTCATTTGTAGCTGTCTTTGATGGGACCTGTCAGTGTAGGACAGCCTGATAAAGACAGGGTCATTTGTAGCTGTCTTTGATGGGATCTGTCAGTGTAGGACAGTCTGATAAAGACAGGGTCATTTGTAGCTGTCTTTGATGGGACCTGTCATTGTAGGACAGCCTGATAAAGACAGGGTCATTTGTAGCTGTCTTTGATGGAACCTGTCAGTGTAGGACAGCCTGATAAAGACAGGGTCATTTGTAGCTGTCTTTGATGGGACCTGTCAGTGTAGGACAGCCTGATAAAGACAGGGTCATTTGTAGCTGTCTTTGATGGGACCTGTCAGTGTAGGACAACCTGATAAAGACAGGGTCATTTGTAGCTGTCTTTGATGGGACCTGTCAGTGTAGGACAGCCTGATAAAGACAGGGTCATTTGTAGCTGTCTGTGATGGGACCTGTCAGTGTAGGACAGCCTGATAAAGACAGGGTCATTTGTAGCTGTCTGTGATGGGACCTGTCAGTGTAGGACAGCCTGATAAAGACAGGGTCAATTGTACCTGCCTTTGATGGGACCTGTCAGTGTAGAACAGCCTGATAAAGACAGGGTCATTTGTAGCTGTCTTTGATGGGACCTGTCAGTGTAGGACAGCCTGATAAAGACAGGGTCATTTGTAGCTGTCTTTGATGGAACCTGTCAGTGTAGGACAGCCTGATAAAGACAGGGTCATTTGTAGCTGTCTTTGATGGAACCTGTCAGTGTAGGACAGCCTGATAAAGACAGGGTCATTTGTAGCTGTCTTTGATGGAACCTGTCAGTGTAGGATAGCCTGATAAAGACAGGGTCATTTGTAGCTGTCATTGATGGAACCTGTCAGTGTAGGACAACCTGATAAAGACAGGGTCATTTGTAGCTGTCTTTGATGGGACCTGTCAGTGTAGGACAGCCTGATAAAGACAGGGTCATTTGTAGCTGTCTTTGATGGGACCTGTCAGTGTAGGACAGCCTGATAAAGACAGGGTCATTTGTAGCTGTCTTTGATGGGACCTGTCAGTGTAGGACAATCTGATAAAGACAGGGTCATTTGTAGCTGTCTTTGATGGGACCTGTCAGTGTAGGACAACCTGATAAAGACAGGATCATTTGTAGCTGTCTTTGATGGGACCTGTCAGTGTAGGACAACCTGATAAAGACAGGGTCATTTGTAGCTCTCTTTGATGGAACCTGTCAGTGTAGGACAGCCTGATAAAGACAGGGTCATTTGTAGCTGTCTTTGATGGAACCTGTCAGTGTAGGACAGCCTGATAAAGACAGGGTCATTTGTAGCTGTCTTTGATGGGACCTGTCAGTGTAGGACAACCTGATAAAGACAGGGTCATTTGTAGCTGTCTTTGATGGGACCTGTCACTGTAGGACAGCCTGATAAAGACAGGGTCATTTGTTGCTGTCTTTGATGGGACCTGTCAGTGTAGGGCAACCTGATAAAGACAGGGTCATTTGTAGCTGTCTTTGATGGAACCTGTCAGTGTAGGACAGCCTGATAAAGACAGGATCATTTGTAGCTGTCTTTGATGGGACCTGTCAGTGTAGGACAACCTGATAAAGACAGGATCATTTGTAGCTGTCTTTGATGGGACCTGTCAGTGTAGGACAGCCTGATAAAGACAGGGTCATTTGTAGCTGTCTTTGGTGGGACCTGTCAGTGTAGGACAGCCTGATAAAGACAGGGTCATTTGTAGCTGTCTTTGATGGGACCTGTCAGTGTAGGACAACCTGATAAAGACAGGGTCATTTGTAGCTGTCTTTGATGGGACCTGTCAGTGTAGGACAACCTGATAAAGACAGGGTCATTTGTAGCTGTCTTTGATGGGACCTGTCAGTGTAGGACAACCTGATAAAGACAGGGTCATTTGTAGCTGTCTTTGATGGGACCTGTCAGTGTAGGACAACCTGATAAAGACAGGGTCATTTGTAGCTCTCTTTGATGGAACCTGTCAGTGTAGGACAGCCTGATAAAGACAGGGTCATTTGTAGCTGTCTTTGATGGAACCTGTCAGTGTAGGACAGCCTGATAAAGACAGGGTCATTTGTAGCTGTCTTTGATGGGACCTGTCAGTGTAGGACAACCTGATAAAGACAGGGTCATTTGTAGCTGTCTTTGATGGGACCTGTCACTGTAGGACAGCCTGATAAAGACAGGGTCATTTGTTGCTGTCTTTGATGGGACCTGTCAGTGTAGGGCAACCTGATAAAGACAGGGTCATTTGTAGCTGTCTTTGATGGGACCTGTCAGTGTAGGACAACCTGATAAAAACAGGGTCATTTGTAGCTGTCTTTGATGGGACCTGTCAGTGTAGGACAACCTGATAAAGACAGGGTCATTTGTAGCTGTCTTTGATGGGACCTGTCAGTGTAGGACAGCCTGATAAAGACAGGGTCATTTGTAGCTGTCTTTGATGGGACCTGTCAGTGTAGGACAGCCTGATAAAGACAGGGTCATTTGTAGCTGTCTTTGATGGGACCTGTCAGTGTAGGACAGCCTGATAAAGACAGGGTCATTTGTAGCTGTCTTTGATGGAACCTGTCAGTGTAGGACAGCCTGATAAAGACAGGATCATTTGTAGCTGTCTTTGATGGGACCTGTCAGTGTAGGACAACCTGATAAAGACAGGATCATTTGTAGCTGTCTTTGATGGGACCTGTCAGTGTAGGACAGCCTGATAAAGACAGGGTCATTTGTAGCTGTCTTTGGTGGGACCTGTCAGTGTAGGACAGCCTGATAAAGACATGGTCATTTGTAGCTGTCTTTGATGGGACCTGTCAGTGTAGGACAACCTGATAAAGACAGGGTCATTTGTAGCTGTCTTTGATGGGACCTGTCAGTGTAGGACAACCTGATAAAGACAGGGTCATTTGTAGCTGTCTTTGATGGGACCTGTCAGTGTAGGACAACCTGATAAAGACAGGGTCATTTGTAGCTGTCTTTGATGGGACCTGTCAGTGTAGGACAGCCTGATAAAGACAGGGTCATTTGTAGCTGTCTTTGATGGGACCTGTCAGTGTAGGACAGCCTGATAAAGACAGGGTCATTTGTAGCTGTCTTTGATGGGACCTGTCAGTGTAGGACAACCTGATAAAGACAGGGTCATTTGTAGCTGTCTTTGATGGGACCTGTCAGTGTAGGACAGCCTGATAAAGACAGGGTCATTTGTAGCTGTCTTTGATAGGACCTGTCAGTGTAGGACAGCCTGATAAAGACAGGATCATTTGTAGCTGTCTTTGATGGGACCTGTCAGTAATCCAACGAAACCATTTTTTTCTTGCTATGTCAGAGATTAAAGACTCCTTATGAATAAACAAATATTCTTTGTCTCTTTATTCTTATTTAGCTGAACTAAACTGTATGTTAAGAAATAATTCTGACATAATGATTATAGTATTTGTAAGGTTACATTACCAGTAGTTCTTTATCTTTCTATTAACCATGTATCTATGAGATAGGAAACACAAACCTATTGTTCTTATTGGAGAGGTTGAGAGTAAAGCTTATTGCTTGATTATAAATGACTGATTCAAACTCAATATGAGTTAAACTCACTTCACACTGACAGCGAGAAGAACAACAGCAGTAAAATCACTGTTCTGTAACTTTTGATTTTTGCCTGAGTTTTAGATATATATTTTCTTTGACGTTCACCGACATCTACTATTCTGCTAATTAGTAAAAAGGATATGGATGTCAATGAACATGAGAAACTATCAAACATTACACTTAGACACAAATTATAGAACAGGAACAGCTTGTAGTAAGAAAGGATATGGATGTAATTGAACATGAGAGACTACCCAACATTACACTTAGACACAAATTATAATATAGGAACAGCCTGTAGTAAGAAAGGATATGGATGTAAATGAACATGAGAGACTACCCACAATACACTAAGACACAAATTATAGTACAGGAACAGCTTGTAGTAAATAATGATATGGATGTAAATGAACACAGAGACTATATACATTACACTTAGACACAAATTATAGTACAGGAACAGCTTGTAGTAAGAAAGGATATGGATGTAAATGAGCATGAGAGACTACCCAACTTTACACTTAGTCACACATTATAGTATAGGAACTGTGCTTTTATTGCCGTTCTACAGGTTTTTTTTCCCTGTAATATAAGGAAGTGATGAAGTATTGATACCATGGTACCAGACATTGATTACACTCCACGTTAATTAAACACATGTTTATATAGATAGTTACAGTAAATCTTCTGGATGCAATTATTTATTCACATCTTGTGCTTAATTGGAAATCCCTTGTATGGAATTATTAAATAATTTCAGGTGAATCAATTAATATCTTTATATAGATAGTAGATTGTGTTTGACAAGAGATTTCTGCAAATACCTGTCCATGGCTGAGAAAAAAGTGGCTATGTTGAAATTAAGTCCAATTTTGATAACAGTAGTATTAGTCCCAAATCATGATTTGAAAAATGAGAGAGTATTTCAAAAAGTATTCTATTTATGAATTGATAAATAGGTGTTTAATGCTAACTTTGATAGCGTTTCGGCTATATCATTGTGTGAACAAATTATATAATTCAATTTCCATAACTAAAATATCCCTAGAAAGCATGTTATTTATATAAATAAAAGAAAGATTAAAAGGATAACATCATGTATTAAGAAAGGATGTTATTTATTAAGAAAGGATGTTATTTATTAAGAAAGGATGTTATTTATTAAGAAAGGATGTTATTTATTAAGAAAGGATGTTATTTATTAAGAAAGGATGTTATTTATTAAGAAAGGATGCTATTTATTAAGAAAGGATGTTATTTATTAAGAAAGGATGTTATTTATATTATTTTTCAGTATAAAAATTAATTTCTTTTAAATATCTCAATGCATTTGTAGAGAAATCTGATACAGAATTGACATTTTAGAATGATTCTCAAACCTCAGCTACATCCATGCAGTTGATTTGAGAATCATTAAAATGTATAGTAGTCGAATAAGAAATTCCCTGGATACAGAGCAATTATCAACATTGTTTTCTTTGTGTGACCCTTATTTAAATACACAGTTATATTTTCTAAGGAATCAAAATATAAGTTACGGTAACCATTCATAAAACATTAAATGATTTTCCCCAAAACTTGAGTAGGAAAGGTACTGTCGACATCGTTTAAATAGAATATTTACAAATCTCACAGGAAAGATATCATTTTACAGTTTAACAAAAATTAATTTGTATGAGAGAAATGCGTGTTCTTTTGATGTGTATGAGTCATAGAAACTGGGAAAAAGGCAATATTTATTGAACCTTTCATAAGTTTTGCGTCGAATACACTTTTAAAATGTATACTTTAAGACACTCACACTGTGTTAATATTGTGTTTATTTTGCGAAAAAAATTACTTTAATCCGTAGACCATTATATCTTATATTGAATACAAAATTATTTGATTATACCTTAAGTTTGTCCCATTTTGATATTTTATGTCAACTAGAAGTGAACTGATTTACAACTAGTGTTCCAAATGTTCCAAATCTATTTGCACTCTCTGCAAAACAGACCAGAAAAGCTTGTCAAAGTCTTGCTTTTCTACCTGCATGTTTCTAAATCTTGATATTTTCAATACAGACAAAATACATAAATTATTTGGCATATTTATTGTATCTACACTCATTTTGTAACACTGGAGTTCCTTCCCTTTGTGCCTTTCACATATTTTTAAGTTTTCCATCTGATGTGTTTTAATTATTTGTATAGACTCGTACCATGTGTACTGTGTACATCTGATGTGTTTAATTATTTGTATAGACTCGTACCATGCGTACTGTGTATATCTGTGTTCAGTGTTTTAATTATTTGTGTAGACTCGTACCATGTGTACTGTGTATATCTGTGTTCGGGGTGGAACTAATGTAAGACAGAAATCTATGTTTTAAAGTTTATCAATCAAAAAATGAATGTAGTGTTAGCTTCCTGGTTTAGTATCATCACCATCTCTAGGGACTATCCCAAGTCTTAATTCCGTTTAAGCATTGCTATAAATCTAAATATTATTGAATAGATTTTAAAGTTTAATAAACAATTATGTTAAGATATTTCAAGTATAAAAAACATGATAAATAATACTTGGTTGCTAGGAAACCATCACAGTTACTTGAATGTGTCAATATAAAGGAAACAATCATCTTTAAGGTGTTCTAAAAGATATGTTATAATTGAATTTCCATTCTTACAATACCATAAATCATTAAGGTTAGTTTATAGAAGTGAAACGCGAGGATCAAAATGGGACTTTTATTTTAGTCATTAACTAAGTCTATAAGTCATTTGTTCTATATATTGATAAAATAATGAGAAATGGATTGTAGTTTCCGTTCTTAATGATTTAATACAATGCACATGTTTTTCAATTATGAGTGGATTTGGACTGTATTGTAGAACATTGATAATACATCGACAATCTATTATGTTTACATTAACAACATTTCTGTAATTTCAAAAGATTTGGAAAGATTTCAATTCTTATTTTATGTGGAATTTCAGAGAAAGAAAGATGGACATCATGTTACCATAGAAAATCATTAAACAATTAAATAAATAATACATAATAGAGTGAGAGTGTGAGTGATTGTTGTTTAACGCCAACTCTGCAATTTTTCAGTTTTCAGCTATATCATGGCGAGCACAAGTCGGGCTTGATATGGGAGTCTCTGGCTGATACCGGGGCCGATATGGAAAATGTCATGTAATAATCTCTTAAACATTAAAAACAATATCATGAAATCAGTTATAATGAAAAATTGGTTATATTGAACAGATTATGTATCCCTACCAATTCCCTTGAGTATATATCAGGTTTGGTTATATTGAAGATTGGTTATAATGAAATGATTTCAAGTGGATTACACTGTATATACTATTAATATTTGCTTTAAAACTTTGTATACTTGATTTTTGTGAACCATCCTTACTGAACTTATTATTATAGGGTGACATATTTATTGTTTTATCCTTATATGATTGAATAAAGGATGCATGTTTTGTGCAGTTAGCTTCTCCAACAGTATCCTGTATTATCTAAAAAAAAAAAAAAAAAAAAAAATCAAAAACATAAACAAACAAACAAATTTTGTAAGACAAACATCTAATAAAGATATGTTGTCATTCAAAATATTTTTTTGCGATTTATCTTTTATACTGAATTCCCAATTTTTGGCTTCAGTCATTTTGAGGAAACATCTATAAATGAAGAAGATGAATGTTTTATGTAGTTAACATCTGCTACAGTTTCCTGTCTAGATCTTAAATAATGGTGCCAGATAATTCTAAACAATATATTGTGTATGTCATGTTGTTATATATAAGAATATTGTCAGTTTTACATATCATGGCTGTGATCGTATGGTAGTTGGATTTACAGCTACCTATGCAGTCGGTGCCTATCACCACTGATGTTGTGAGTTCGAATCTCAATCAGGGTGAGGTGTTCAACAGTATGTGATAAAGTTTGTCAGTGACTTGCGAAAGGTCGGTGGTTTTCTCCTGGTCCTCCGGTTTCCTCCACCAATAAAACTGAATGCCACGCTATAACTGAAATATTTTGAAAGTGGCGTTAAACTGTAAAACACCATAAAACCAACCAAACCAAACATATCATATAAGATTGTTGATCTGAAAGTTCCTTAGACTATTTGAAGTGCTACCCCCCCCCCCCCCCCCCCCCCCCCCCCCTTATAGACCACCACTCCCTTACTATAACAGTATTATACAATGCATCTACCACAACAAGAATATGAAATGTATCATACACAGACATTCACATTAATGCCACGTGTACAGGAACTCAATTTTGCAGGTTTTTGCTAGCTCAGTCTTGTATTTATATATTTTTTATAACCTCACCTAAAGGACAGGGAGGTGTATGTAGGAATTATCTTGTCCTTGCATCCATTCATCTTTTAAGCTTTTATTTTGTATAATACAAAGAAAACTACTGGTTCAATTCTTTTTGCATGTGAGGTCAATTTCGTAAAAGGAACCAAAAATGATTCCAAGGGTGAAACTGAATGTAGTACAATTTTTGTACAATAAAAAGAAATATGTCATGTGATTTTGTAGGTGTTTCAAACAGAAGGTGGAAGCAATACCAGAAGTAGTGATATCAACCTTGTGGATTTAGCTGGAAGTGAAAGAGCAGACTCCACGGGAGCCACAGGGGATCGATTAAAAGAAGGATCAGCCATTAATCAGAGTTTGTCAACATTAGGAAATGTCATTAGGTAGACCACTTTTTGTTACACTTATATTGTATAGTAATTATATAACATGCCAGGGGTTGGGGGGTTTTAATAAGTAAATATTAATGTACTATGCCATGAGTCAAGTGATTCTTTTATTTTCTAAGGTAGGGTAGCACTCTGGCTCTACATTTCATGATATGTTTGTTCAATGCTAAGAATTTTTCTTTTTTCTTTGGTATTTTGCAGTTAAGTTCATGTGGACTAAAACAGTGGGTTTTTTTTCAACAAAAGATATATTTTTTCATTGAATTGAAAATACATTTTATTGCATACTATTTTTATGTGAGTTATAAACACATTTATTAACCTTCATCAAAGAAACAGAATTACAGCAAATAAAATAAAATGTTTTTATGAACTTCCTTGTATGGGATCAAACATGAATCTAAATTGTTTGAAGAAGATAGTACTAACAGCTTAGTTATTAAGAAGATTTTATTTCAACACAAAATGTGTTCTATGATAACTAATCTGTTTTATACAAATTTTCTGTCCTCAAAAACACCCACAAAACAAATAAATCTTGAGCCAAAAAACAAAAATACTTTTGTGTTATCAATAGGCAATTTCATTGTTGTGCTTTAAACCTTACTGCAGCTAAGTGGGTATCAAATTTCAAGTTGGTTTCATATTAATTTTCTTAACTTTGTATTTTCAATACAACTAGTTTTAAATTCATAAAAAAGGTCAAGTTTAAATTTTGGGTTCTTTTTTTAAATTTCATTCATTAAGTATGTTCCTTGATAACAAAAAAAAGTCTAACCTATTTAGACTGACCCAGTTAAAACTAGCTTAATTAGATCTAACCTATTTAGACTGAACCCAGTTAAAACTAGCTTAATTAGATCTAACCTATTTAGACTGACCCAGTTAAAACTAGCTTAATTAGATCTAACCTATTTAGACTGACCCAGTTAAAACTAGCTTAATTAGATCTAACCTATTTAGACTGACCCAGTTAAAACTAGCTTAATTAGATCACATAGTGGAAAGTTTAATTGGATTTCAGACTTTTTTCATTCATATGGCCCTTGATTATTACAAAGAAATATGTCTATCAATGGTTTTCAATCAACTTCTGAAATTTATATATATTCTACTGACTTGAATTTTAAAATATTGTTAAATTTCTGTTACTGGTAAGGTAAATTTTATATACATGTACAATTTTTGACTACGAACTGTACTTTATAAGTTTCTGATCTTTTATTATATGGAAAATTACAAAAATTAATTAATCCAAAGTAGAACCATATACCTTCAAACATGTGAAAACTTTGAGAAGTAAAACAATTTCTGTCGTGGAATGTGCCCTCCATAATTAATTAATCTACTCTCCAATTACTTGTTCTTAATACCTTTCTTTGTCTACTATGATACAGTAGTCCTCTTATAAGGCGACTCCCAGACCACCCCTTTTATAAGGCGACTCCCAGACCACCCCTTTTATCAGGTCACTCCCAGACCACCCCTTTTATCAGGCGACTCCCAGACCACCCCTTTTATCAGGTCACTCCCAGACCACCCCTTTTATCAGGCCACTCCCAGACCACCCCTTTTATCAGGCCACTCCCAGACCACCCCTTTTATCAGGCCACTCCCAGACCACCCCTTTTATCAGGCCACTCCCAGACCACCCCTTTTATCAGGTGACTCCCAGACCACCCCTTTTATCAGGTGACTCCCAGACCACCCCTTTTATCAGGTCACTCCCAGACCACCCCTTTTATCAGGCCACTCCCAGACCACCCCTTTTATCAGGCTACTCCCAGACCACCCCTTTTATCAGGCCACCCCCAGACCACCCCTTTTATCAGGCCACTCCCAGACCACCCCTTTTATCAGGTCACTCCCAGACCACCCCTTTTATCAGGTGACTCCCAGAACACCCCTTTTATCAGGTCACTCCCAGACCACCCCTTTTATCAGGCCACTCCCAGACCACCCCTTTTATCAGCCACTCCCAGACCACCCCTTTTATCAGGCCACTCCCAGACCACCCCTTTTATCAGGCCACTCCCAGACCACCCCTTTTTATCAGGCCACTCCCAGACCACCCCGTTTATAAAGCCAGATTTCAGATGCACTAAGATATTTTGTCTCCCTCAAGAGAGGTCACCCTTCTTATATGGTCACTCCTAGGAAAGACCACCCCTTTTATCAGACCAGATTTTAGATACACTAAGATAGTTTGTCCCCCTCAAGAGAGGTCACCCCTCTTATATGGTCACTCCCAGGAAAGACCATCACTTTTATCAGGCCAGATTTCAGATACACTAAGATAGTTTGTCCCCATCAAGAGAGGTCACCCCTCTTATATGGTCACTCCCAGGAAAGACCATCACTTTTATCAGGCCAGATTTCAGATGCACTAAGATAGTTTGTCCCCATCAAGAGAGGTCACCCCTCTTATAAGGACACTACAGACTACTGTAATACCACTGGCATATGATCAGAATACATCAGTGTCAGTTTATATACTCCCAGTCTGCAAAGTGACGTTGGTCCAACGTCGGTTAAAGGTCGTCCCTGACGTTGGTTTGACGTCGAATCCCAACGTTGGCCGTCGTCATTTTGCTCATCAGGTCGACGTTGGTCCGACGTTGCAATGTCTTATTACCGATGGTTTCCCAACCAATATCCAACGTTCAAATACTGTGCATTGATCGGCAAGACGTCTGCCCCGACGGTATGTTTGATCGTTGGGCCGACGTCAAATCAGTATAATCCAACATCTTTCTTGTATAACTACAAAGCAAACCATCACCTTATTTGTAACATTTAGTGTACACACAAACGTTAGGGTGTATTAGTCTTGTATGCCTTTCTGATTCGTGTAGTACTTAGCTTGTTCAATACTTATTGAATAACGGTACACTGCCGTCACTTTACTCCAAAAATGATAACAATTTTTATGTCGTTTGTCTTACTTAATCTTGTTAGGAGGTTAATACTCCTTTTATTCATTTATAAACTTTAAATTATTAATAGGGGACCAGGGTGGCTCAATGAGTTAGGTCGTTGGATCTAACAACTCATACAAGCCTATCACCAAAACGGAGTAGGTTCATGCCCGGCTTTGTAAATTACAAAAAAGGGTGCACTCGACTCGCAGCTGCAAGTGATAAAGTTTACCAGTTGTTTGCCCATGGTCAGTGGTTCTCTCCGGGTACTCCGGTTTCCTCCACCACTAAAACTGGTCGCCATGATATAGCTGAAATATTGTTGAAAGTGGCATTAAAACACAAAAAATCAAATCAAATCATAAATTGTTAATATCAATTCGGAAACCCTTTATAATTAATGTGCTGTTAAATGAGAAGAAAGCACAGTTATGTATTTTTATTTACATGTTCTTTCTTTTCGGCTCTTGCCTTTCGGCCGCCGTTTCTGTCACTGTCATATTTCAGCCAGTTTTTTATTACATCTTCAATTCTGTCATCCATTTCGTTTTTAGTTATGTTGTTCTTTTGTACTGCAGCTGTAAAATAAGAAAATAGGATTTAGAAAAGATATAAAATGCATCTGTTAAACTAGCGATGGTTAAACTCGATAAATTAATGTAAAATGAAATGAAACATGATTTAACAAAAAGAGGTTAGGGATTTTTAACTTTGAACACTGCTCTTAGAATGCAAAATCAAGCAGATTTAGTTTTTAAATCAGCAAGGCTTCGATTGACGAAAACATTCTTTAAATAGCACAGGTTTTATTAGATTTTTGACACTTCTAGCTATTGTCTCCATGCTGCTCAAGTCAACCTTGCATGTTTTGTAAAGGTGTAAAGATTCAAAAAGTAACAAATTGGTTAGGGAAATATTTTTACCTTTTACGATGCTGCATACATTTAGTACCTCGAATGACTTTTTATCCCCTTTCCCTTTCCAGTTCAGGGTGATGACAACATATCTGTGGTCATCAGGGCATTCAGAATCCATCTCCCACAATCTCTTACATTGTCTCCACCAATTCTACCCAAATAGCTTATCTACAAAGTACCATAATTGTTACTAGGATATTATCAGAATATGATTTAAAAAGATACAGTTGCAGTATTGATACAAATTTGTTCTGATTTGTTTTCTAAAAATGTTCAATGAAATTGAATGTTCAAGTAAACTTAATATAACAAAGTGTTTCGTGTTTTAATTTCTACAACATACCAAATTCTGTCTACAGCTTTCCAGCTCCAGTTTTTTTTCAACCCTCCCTTAGTTCTTCTGCATTGGAGATTGGCAGTGAAATGTCTTCTGGTAAACCATCCGCTAACACACTCTGTGATGTATTCAGTTTTTTCTGAATGACGCTGATACTTTTGGCCATTAGTTTCATTTCAGCCTTAATTTCCAGCATCATTTCCAGCATTTTTGTTTCTGTAGCTAAAATAAATATTTATAATTCATAAGCAAAATATTTTAAGTAGGAAAATACTGACAATACTTCCATAATGATCATTACAAAGGGTACTAAAAATCTGAACAAATGTGGGAATATTTTTTTCATACATTTGACACGTCTACCTTCATTATTTGAATAAGGATATACAGTGTAGTTCAGAGGCCGTGTTTTTCAAAACAAAGTAAAAACATGTACCAACTTTTAAATATGATATTAACTTGATGAAATGATATTTTAACTTTATAAGTCAATGACTGTTCCTTTCTTGAATTCTAAGGTAAAGTGTGATCATTATTATTATTGTTATTATTATTATTATTATTATTATTATTATTGTTATTATTATTATTATTATTATTATTATTATTATTATTATTATTATTATTATTTGTCCTGTCTGTGGCATTACTTTCAATCTTAATTGGCCTTATCTATGACGATTTAATGATAATTTGAAAATTACATATGTACGTGTGTTTATAGACGGTTGTGGACAGTGCCGTGGTGTACAGAATGTATATTTATACCTGTAACAGAAGGTGTTGAGGACATTTACCACTATATAGAATTACATTTACATGAGTAATCATTAATCACTTTAAAATATTCCCACAGGTTAATTTTATATTTGATACACAACATCTGGGGATTTCCTGTAAAGCAAGATCAACGTCTGTTCGGTTTGGGATAAATTAATAAGTTGTAATGTAATACCGCATCTACTATCTCACTTTAGTGCTGCATTTGTCTTATAGTTGTGTCTTATTTACATAGTTACACATACAAATATATTCAAGTACCAACATGACATACACATTGACCATAATAGAAATGCTTCTGAAATACTAGTATTAAATTTCATTCATTCCCCGGAGATTCCTTCATACATATGGTTGCCATGGCAACCTTTCATGAATCTGACCTCTTCGCTTAGTATTAAACAATATCAGCTAAACTGTCTTGATCATTACACACATGCAATTGACCTCTGAAGCATTAAATTTCATGTTTGATCTTTGAGACGGTTACATATATATAGCAATAAACTTTGAACAATGTGACCCACCAGATTTATATTTTAGTAAATTGTATTAAACTGCATAATCGCTCTCTGAATAATTTCAATTTCATAAACAAATTTGAAAAATAACGTATCAAATTCAAAATATCCCTAAAAGTTTTATAAAAACTCCCCGATTTAAACTTCCATTTAAAGTTTTATTCAGAAGGGGGGAAGTGTTGCAAATTAACTTTGCCCTTCTTAATATAGTACTAAAATTTTGACAAAATTAGGCAATAATTAACCCATTTTTTCTGTCACTACTTGCAGGATCTATCATCACTCCTATATTTAAAATAGCTGGATCACCACAAGCTAAATAAATCAAAAGCCTAATGAATTACAATTTGGTTATATAAAAATCTTACTCAACCTTTTGTTTAAAAAAAAGTAGTCTTAATAAATCATTGATAACAAGATTCCATATAAATCAGTTATACATATTACTTAAAGCAGAAATAAAATTAAGAGATAACTTACATGAGTTTCTGTTAGCCGTGAGTCTCAAAATGAAAATGGCGTATGCAGTTTAATTGGTCGCGCAGGAAAACCACAGGAATCAGTATCGATGTTGTTAATGATGATAAATGAAATCCCCACGTACTAGATTTCATTTACTATCATTGTTTTGTGTGTGTGTGTTTTAAATACGGGTTTTAAATCTAGAATTAAGATATAAACAATCATACGTCAAATATTCAAACCAAGCGTCGGCAGATAACCTAATGCCGACCGTCATTTTGTCAAAGTTAACCCAGCGTTGGTGAAAAGACGAGAACCCAACCGTTGGTCTGTCAAATCTAACCCGACATTGGCGAGGAACCGAGAACCCGACCGTCGTTATGCCATTTCTAGCCCAACGTCAGCTGAAGAACGGAAACTCGACCGTCGCTTTGCCTACTCTAATCCTACGTTGGTTCAACGTCGTCAAGCCGACCATTACGACCTTTTACCGACGTTGGTTCGACATTACCCTGCAGACTGGGCTGTAAATGTAGAAATATTCAATGAAGACAATATTTTACAATTTGGGTTTATTATAATGATATTCTAATAACTTTTTGAAGAGGTATGTTTTTTTTCCATGTAATATCAACTGTAGAACTGTACCATAGATCGTGAAAATATTAAAACTTTCAGAGTACTCTGCTTGATTAATGTTTTGTTTGTTATTTAGATTATGTACTAATGATTATTGTATCATTGCAGTGCTTTAGCAGACCTTGCGATGGGTAAGAAGAAGGTTCTGGTACCCTACAGAGACTCGGTACTTACTAAGCTCTTACAGTCAGCATTAGGAGGGAACAGTAGAACTATTATGGTTAGTTGTCATGATGTTGTGTAATTTTCATCAAGTAGAAAAAGAGTATTTGTACAAAAACATCACAAAATTAGAACAAACCTTTATCTTTCTAAATATAATAAATATTAAGGAGTTAAGAAAGGGTTGAAGATACCGCGGTGTAAACAGAAACCAAAAATCTAAGAAGGAACGACAATACAATGACCAAATAAAGAAAAGAAAAGGACAAAGAATGATCTATGAAACACTACA
This sequence comes from Bathymodiolus brooksi, assembly GCA_963680875.1. NCBI lineage: Eukaryota > Metazoa > Mollusca > Bivalvia > Mytilida > Modiolidae > Bathymodiolus > Bathymodiolus brooksi. The sequence continues at coordinate 30,657,896 of OY804576.1, read as the reverse complement.
CAGATAATTAAAGATTGAGCTTCATGAACCCCACCAAACAATTGAGGAGGAAACTTTAAAGTTTACATAGTAACATGCCAATTTAAACTTTAAAGTTTACATAGTAACATGCCAATTTAAAATAACAAGAATTCATACATGTAGTAACATTAAATCATAGGAATGTACCGTGGTACATTTGTACTTTCAAAAGAATTGAAAATTCATATAATTTCAATGAAGTTTTCTGTAATTTTGAAATTTATTTTATGTTAATGTTATTCATGTGTTTATTAAGTGAGAACTGTTTAAAAAGAAATAGGTTTTAAAAATAAATAAAAACAGAAGGTTATAATAAAAAAAAGTCAACTCTGTCTTGTCAGCTTTTAATAATGATGTTTAGATAGAGATCTAGAGTACACAGGTAAAAAGAGATATTTAAATTCTAACTACTCTTACTGAGCCATTGTGACATACGTGACATGTTTCATTTTAATTGTTTCTCGAATGATGTATCAATTTTAAACTATTTATTTGATGCTATAGGGATTGGAAAGACTGTTCATTAAAATAATAGAAAATATAACAACAAATACTTGCCAAAAAATGTACAATAACAAAATAAACAATGGATATTTTCTATTTTAAGTTTTTTAATATTACACCAAGTTAAATATGCTTAATTTTGAACCATAGAAAAATTGCTTTCTGTATGTTTTTAATATGTTATAAATATTTGACAGATTGCTGCCCTTAGTCCAGCTGATATCAATTATGATGAGACATTATCAACTCTCAGATATGCTGATAGGTAAATTTTGAAGTTATGAAGTTATTACCTTTATATTCTCTCCACAATTATTGAAATACTGGTCATGCAGATTTTGAGCTTGAAATGGTTTAATATCAAAATGAGGACAACCTTTTCACTTGGTCAACTACCAATAATTGTGAAATATTATGCAGTTGATTTATAAAATTCACAGTAAGATACTAAATACCTGTATGTTTGTTTTAATAAATTCAGATAGGATGATGATAATTTAACCTTTGTTCTTCTTGCAAACATCCCATGGTATTTTACCTATCTCAAGATATTTTTCTTTTCCCTAAGATATTTTTCATTTCCCTAAGATATTTTTTTTTTCCATGTAATTTCACTTTCCTATGGTATTTTTCCCTTTCCCATAGTATTTTCTCTATTCCATGCTATTTCCTTTTCCCTAAGTATTTTCCTTTCCTGTGGTATTTCACTTTCCTGTAGTATTTTCCCTTGCCCACAATATTTTCCCTTTCCCATGATATTTTCTCTTTCCCCATGATATTTCCCCATTTGAATGGATATTTTCCTTTCCTGTGATATTTTTCCATGGTATCTTTCTTTTCCCATTTTATTTATTGGTGGAGAAATCTGGAGCAGCTTGCAAACACCACAGACCTGCTGCAAATTACTGACAAACTTTGTCACAGTAGGTTGTATCAAGTACACCTTGCCACAGGTAAAATTGAACTCACATCTTTAGTGGTAAAAAGTGGAAAGAGAATGGAAGAGAATACATAAGTAAATCTAAACACCAAGTACCATACAATGGTGGCAACAATGATCCCTTATTATTATATAATAACTAATTAAAAATCAAGAACTATCAAGAAAGATCCAAAAAGGCCAACTCTTTTAATCATTAAAGGGCAAAGAAAATTCAGAATAGAGCTGTTATCAATGAAAATCCTACAGATCGTATGATTCGTGAATTGAAGGAAGAAAATGCACGATTGATGGAATTGTTACAGAAATCTGGGCTGGGTAAAGGTCTTACTCAAGAAGCAGCTGATGGTAAGTTATAGTGATTGTTGGCTTGTTGTTGAGGTATACATTATGGCTGTGTAGTAAGAAGCAGCTGATGGTAAGTTATAGTGATTATTGGCTTGTTGTTGAGGTATACATTATGGCTGTGTAGTAAGAAGCAGCTGATGGTAAGTTATAGTGATTATTGGCTTGTTGTTGAGGTATACATTATGGCTGTGTAGTAAGAAGCAGCTGATGGTAAGTTATAGTGATTATTGGCTTGTTGTTGAGGTATACATTATGGCTGTGTAGTAAGAAGCAGCTGATGGTAAGTTATAGTGATTATTGGCTTGTTGTTGAGGTATACATTATGGCTGTGTAGTAAGAAGCAGCTGATGGTAAGTTATAGTGATTATTGGCTTGTTGTTGAGGTATACATTATGGCTGTGTAGTAAGAAGCAGCTGATGGTAAGTTATAGTGATTATTGGCTTGTTGTTGAGGTATACATTATGGCTGTGTAGTAAGAAGCAGCTGATGGTAAGTTATAGTGATTATTGGCTTGTTGTTGAGGTATACATTATGGCTGTGTAGTAAGAAGCAGCTGATGGTAAGTTATAGTGATTATTGGCTTGTTGTTGAGGTATACATTATGGCTGTGTAGTAAGAAGCAGCTGATGGTAAGTTATAGTGATTATTGGCTTGTTGTTGAGGTATACATTATGGCTGTGTAGTAAGAAGCAGCTGATGGTAAGTTATAGTGATTGTTGGCTTGTTGTTGAGGTATACATTATGGCTGTGTAGTAAGAAGCAGCTGATGGTAAGTTATAGTGATTATTGGCTTGTTGTTGAGGTATACATTATGGCTGTGTAGTAAGAAGCAGCTGATGGTAAGTTATAGTGATTGTTGGCTTGTTGTTGAGGTATACATTATGGCTGTGTAGTAAGAAGCAGCTGATGGTAAGTTATAGTGATTATTGGCTTGTTGTTGAGGTATACATTATGGCTGTGTAGTAAGAAGCAGCTGATGGTAAGTTATAGTGATTGTTGGCTTGTTGTTGAGGTATACATTATGGCTGTGTAGTAAGAAGCAGCTGATGGTAAGTTATAGTGATTATTGGCTTGTTGTTGAGGTATACATTATGGCTGTGTAGTAAGAAGCAGCTGATGGTAAGTTATAGTGATTATTGGCTTGTTGTTGAGGTATACATTATGGCTGTGTAGTAAGAAGCAGCTGATGGTAAGTTATAGTGATTATTGGCTTGTTGTTGAGGTATACATTATGGCTGTGTAGTAAGAAGCAGCTGATGGTAAGTTATAGTGATTATTGGCTTGTTGTTGAGGTATACATTATGGCTGTGTAGTAAGAAGCAGCTGATGGTAAGTTATAGTGATTATTGGCTTGTTGTTGAGGTATACATTATGGCTGTGTAGTAAGAAGCAGCTGATGGTAAGTTATAGTGATTATTGGCTTGTTGTTGAGGTATACATTATGGCTGTGTAGTAAGAAGCAGCTGATGGTAAGTTATAGTGATATAGATTGTTGGCTTGTTGTTGAGGTATACATTATGGCTGTGTAGTAAGAAGCAGCTGATGGTAAGTTATAGTGATTATTGGCTTGTTGTTGAGGTATACATTATGGCTGTGTAGTAAGAAGCAGCTGATGGTAAGTTATAGTGATTATTGGCTTGTTGTTGAGGTATACATTATGGCTGTGTAGTAAGAAGCAGCTGATGGTAAGTTATAGTGATTATTGGCTTGTTGTTGAGGTATACATTATGGCTGTGTAGTAAGAAGCAGCTGATGGTAAGTTATAGTGATTGTTGGCTTGTTGTTGAGGTATACATTATGGCTGTGTAGTAAGAAGCAGCTGATGGTAAGTTATAGTGATTATTGGCTTGTTGTTGAGGTATACATTATGGCTGTGTAGTAAGAAGCAGCTGATGGTAAGTTATAGTGATTATTGGCTTGTTGTTGAGGTATACATTATGGCTGTGTAGTAAGAAGCAGCTGATGGTAAGTTATAGTGATTGTTGGCTTGTTGTTGAGGTATACATTATGGCTGTGTAGTAAGAAGCAGCTGATGGTAAGTTATAGTGATTGTTGGCTTGTTGTTGAGGTATACATTATGGCTGTGTAGTAAGAAGCAGCTGATGGTAAGTTATAGTGATATAGATTGTTGGCTTGTTGTTGAGGTATACATTATGGCTGTGTAGTTCAAGTTTGTAGAGCTCCTGTTGTATCATTATTATAATAACATTAGAACCATCTTACATTATATTTAGGTTAGAGCCCAATTACCTAACTTTAAGTATTTAGATTTCCAGAAACCTACCCCAAGGCCAAGGATTTCACCCCAAGGCCAGGCATTTCACTTATCAGTTCATCATACAGAATCATATAAAATTTTGCCTAATGTTCTATGGTGTTTTTCTATTACTATAAAAGTTATTAAAGTTGCTTAGATACATCTAAAAACAAACATGGAAATTCCACCTTATGTTTATATTGTTTTGATTGTTGATTTGGGTTTGTATTGGATTAGAAATTCTGTGAGTCCAAAATAATATGACCACTAACTGAACAAGATATATATATATATTACATGCTAAGATTCAATTTTATATTTATATTTTTTTTCAGAATTTGTTATTTTCTTTTAAATCTAACTAATTACTGTTAGATAATTTTGAGGTATAAGTTGTTATATTTTTCTTGCTACATTTAGTTAAATTTAAATCTCTGTTGTTTTGCTGATTAGTTTTTGCATTTTTGTTTTTTGTTTTTAAATTTTAATCTAAATGTGCTAACTTATCTTTAGCTCTCAGCTTTCATTTTCTTTAAATAAACATAAACAAATGAAGTGTAATAATTAGTAGAATGATAACCAGTTAAAATTGTCAATTTTTCACCTCTATTATCATTATTTTACAAAGCAGAATTTTAATTATTTTTGGGGTACCGTTCATACTTATATTGAATGAATCTTGCATAATTGTCAGTTTCCGTCGTTCTGTGTAATGTTTGTGTAGGATGAAATCTAATTGATGCATTTGCTTTACAGTCACAAAAAATAATGAATAGACCATTTGCACAGTTCCGACTTGATTCAAAAATTATACTTTTTAAGGGAGTTATTTCCCTTTCATGTTGTTAAAAGGGTGCCTTTCCATACAACGTTCAATGACTATAACATATACATTTTATCATAATCTCTACACAATTTTAATGTTGTAACAACTTGCAAATGTTCATTTTTTTATGTAAATCTATTCCAGATTTTCCAGAAGATTCTAAGATTTACAAATTGTAAGAAAATTATACTAAAATTCTTCGTGCTTTCCGTGGAACAGATCATTTTGCCGCCCATAAAACAACTCCTATAAAAAAAAAACGTAAAAAAAACTTTTAATTTTAGAATCAAATCAGGAATGTGCAAATGTTCTAGTATTTAAGACCTTGTTCACATATAGATCGATTGCGATCGGTTTAGGTTAGTTCGAATCAGTTTGAAACCGCTTTGTGTTCAAATTGGATCGATCTCGAACCGATTGCAATCGTTTCCGGTAATAACCACTGTTCACACTGCTCATCTGATTCGATCTCGAATCGATTCAATTTTCTGTTGTCTTCCGGGCACGTGCCATCAGCAGACTGTTGCTTGGATATAATCATGGCTGAACTTGCAAACAGAGTGTTGTTTATGCTTATTTGCATTTTAAATTCAATGATAGTTGACTTTATGAGCAGAAGACTGCTTCAAAGGAGGATCTACAGACTTTTTATTCAACGCATGCCTAATGAACACGTTTTGAAACGATCTCAAATCGATTTAGTTGTTCTCATCTAACTGTGAAGCGCTCTAGTTTAGAGCGACCTAATTTAGACCACATATTTTATGGGTCTCAAATTAGACCGATTGCGATCGATCTATCTTTGGTGTGAAGATTGAAAGCGATCGTGATCGATCTAAATATGCTTAGTGTGAACAGGGTCTAAGACTAATTTAAGAACTGATTCAGTTTTTGAAGTTAATTTTGTCTTATGATGTGATTTAACATGTTTGAGTTTTATGCTCTCCTTCCAGGCTTTAGCCATTAACACTACCTCTATTATTGACCAAGCTCAACTTCTTTTTTTTTACTAGTACATAAAAATTCATTAATGTATTTATTTATTTTTTTAATAGATGTGTACAATGTAGCTTTTTACATAATATCTGCTCTTATTGTGCAGATTACTTGTAGGGCATAAGTAAATATATTCTTAGTGGTATTCATTGACTCACAGCTCTGTCTATTGGGGATGGGAGGGGGAGTCAGATGTAAGGGAGCAAGAAAGGGAGGCCTTGTAAGGAGGATGTACTGTATATTGTCTGTTCAATTATCCTCAAGATGTTATTTTAATTTTTTTGTACAATTTTTGAAAATTTAGACGAAAATTCCAATGACGGTAAGTTTGTACAAATACAAATTATATAAATTATTATCATTATATTAACCAAATTGTTGCCATGCATGACCATATTTAACAATTTTATATTTTCTGTTTTTTTCTTCCTTTTTTATTATTATGTAGCTACTAGCTATAATAAACATTTTTTATTCATTTATTTGCTATTCAATAAGGGTAAAAATAATCCCATCTTATTTAAGTTTTTATATATAGTTAAAATAAATGATTTAACATTTGTTGCAATTAATTAAGCAAGTTTTTGTTAATTAAACTTTTAGAAATACTAACTTAGCGATATGGTATTTGGTTTTAGTTAAGGGAGATAACTACCTGTACAAATGTACAATATTTAACACATAATTATGTGAAAGTCTTTACATTTGTTTGCAGAAGACAAGCTTAAATATCTAATATTATGTTTATTTAGGAAATGAGGACACAATTTTATAATTGAAATTTAATTAATTTGAAAGGGTAACGGTCAAAGATAATTTGTTATTCGTTTCCGCATCAGTTACTTTAGACAAGTTTATGGTTCTTTCTGGTTGCTTTAGTATCCTGACAGTCAGCGATAAAACCTTTATATTTGGCAGTAATCACCTATAATTCCAATCTAATTTTTAAACAAATTAACTTTTTTTGGTGATATACTATCATCGTACAACATCCAATATGGAGAATTTGAATTTTGGTGTTTAACGCCACTTTCAGCAATATTTCAGCTATATCATGGCAACCAGTTTTAGTGGTGGAGGAAGCCGGAGTACCCGGAGAGAACCACTGACCCTGGGCAAGCACTGGTAAACTTTATCACTTGTGGCTGCGAGTCGAGTGCACCTTTTTTTGTAATTTACAAAACTGGGCGCGAACCCATGCCGTATTGGTGATAGACTTGTATGAGTTGTGAGATCCAATGACCTAACTCATTGAGCCACCCGGGCTCCCCCCCCCCCCATATGGAGTCATGTGCTGTGACCTTTCATTTATCTTGGACCGTCCAATCAAATGCAAGATAATTAAATATACTGACCAATCCGACAACAGCTCTTGCAGTGTACTCCGATTTAATACCTAAAGATTTAGTAGGATCATCACTAATTGGTCGGGTGAAAATATGAACCCTGACATTACCCCAAATAAGATGTCATTACATGTTTGTGTATCATCCCAACATTTTTTTAAATTAGATTGTCATAATTCCAAACCCTGTTTGTGCAAATTTGTGTAGACTGTCTCGACGTTCTACTGATTTATATAGCATGAACTTTAGTTCATTGAATGAGAAACTAAAGTAAATGTTTTATTATTTGTTTGTTTTTCTACAAATTCACTGCATGCTACACTCGGCATGATTTATTATATAAACTATATCATTTTATTTCACACGTACATCCTTGCTTTATACAAGTCATTAATTTACATGAAAGTCACATACAATCAAACTTTGTTATATTTCCAACTCAGATAAGTAATTTCCTTGCATAAGGTGAAGTAAAAATGGAGTCTGTTTGTAATACATTGAAACCTGTCTAAAGTGGACACAAATGGAGTCTGTTTGTAATACATTGAAACCTGTCTAAAGTGGACACAAATGGAACCAAACAACTGTGTCTAGAATATACAGATGTTCGGATTACAAATATTGAATTTGTTAAGAGATCACCACCACGATATAGCTGAAGTAATGTTAAAAGTGGCCAGCCATTAAAGACCAATCCATCAGTCAATCATGACATGGAAATCAGACATTGTAACTAAACTTGATGTTCTATTTATACATTTTGGTTTATTCAGAGTTTGATTTAGACAGGTTCCACTGTAGTTGTAAGCATGTTGTAAACTGTTATAACTTGACACACAGCGGTTCAACAGTGAAATGGTCCGACCTTTGTATCAATATTATATGGTTAATTGTTCAATCAATCTACAAATTTATAGAGAGTAAATAAATACAATTTCATAATATAGTTATGCAGAGATCATATTAATGAAATCCACTTATGAATTTCTTTCCATCCTTGACATTTGATATCCATGAATTAAGCTTCTCACTGAAATGACTCAAAGATTATGCTAACAAATATCCCGCCATACCTGCCACTTTTTATTGAAGTGCCTGTACCAAGCCAGGAAAGTGAGCGGTCATGTATTTGTGTGGTGAGAGGTATCAATTTTACCTCTTTCTACACTTTTTCCATTGAATTTTGGAACTGATCCGACAGTGTGGTATTTTTTTGTTTTTCATTTTATCAGTAGATAAGTTCACTGTAGATTTTGTTCTTTTTATTTCATCACAAACAATAGCACATTATATATGTCAGTTCTTATACTTGTTGTAGAGTTATTTTCAGTTGAGCTATTTATTTTAACAACAAATATTTGTTTGTGTGTTATAGAAGTACAAAAGATGTTAAATGACAACGAAAGAAAGATGCAAGACATGCAGTTAACATGGCAAGAAAGACTTGAACAGGCTAGGTATGATGTTCACATGGAATATTTGATGACATAAATCTATAAATTTATGGTGGCAGAAGATCTTGATAAATTGATAAGTTTGGTTAATGGGATATGATATAGCTTCAATATACTGTTGATTGTTGTATATGTTTAACCTAATTTAAACATGAACTTTCTAAATACAGTCAAACCTGCCCATGTGGTCACCTCTATTAAGCAGACACCTGTATTAAAAGGTAACATTTTTTTTGTCCTACCATAGAAATTTCTGTATGAATTGAACCTCTTTTAAGAGGCCACCTGTCTTATAAGGACACATTTTCTTTGTCCCAATGGTAACCTCTTAATACTGGTTTGACAGTATATAATAAAACATGTAGCTTACATGCTTATTTTTTTTTTAAATTGAGGGGTAAAAACACACATGTCAGTTGTGTTGTTAGTACATTAGTTTTTACACACGAGTCATTCGTATTGTGAATACTAAAGTGTTTGTACACAAATAAACCGTGTTGTGTGTACTTAGGTGATTGATTGCACACGACTCATTCAAGTTTTGGGTACTTCAGTGCTGCACATGACTCAATCATGTTGTGAGTACTTTTAAAACAAATCAACATTGTTCCTCTTTGTCTAAATAAACAGTTTTTTTACAGGAAAGATTGGGAAAGATCAAAAGTTTTCTCCCCTGCTAGTGGTGACCAGAAACATGAATGGGAAACTGTACCCTATATAACTAATATAAATGAAGACCCACAGCTATCATGTGTTATTAAACACTGTTGTTATAAAGGTGAGCTATATATCACTGTGTTTATATTTTATATCACATTTATTTAGAACTAGATCATATTTGTTGAAATGAAAGTACATTATCTAGAACTATAGGTAATATTTGCTGACATGAAAGTATTAAGATACAATACTCCCACTCTTATAATGCCATCCCTTCTGCAATGAAAAGGTGGCATAAGAGAGGTGGCCTTTCTTGAGGGGACACAAGTATTTTACCATCTCAGTTCATCTGAAATCTGGTCTGATAATAGGATGGCCTATTGTGTGAGTGGCCTTATAATGGGGGAACTATTGTACTGCTTGTTATCAAATCAGGTTTCCCATTGTAGATTTTTGCTTTTAAACCTTGAAATAGAATATTTGCAGTAATGAAATGCAATAAAATATTTTTTTATAATTCATTTGATTGAAAAAAATATTGATGTTCAAGTCAAAAGTTTCCATTGTCAAGTACAGCATCATCACAAGCCTTTGTATAGACAAATAAGACTGTGCTATAACATCTATTATGTCAAATTATCTAGGTTATCTTTTGTAGTTTAATCTATTTATGATTGCTAAGTATGTACAGATTCAATTTCAGATTCAATTTCACTCACAGAAAACTCTTCCAAATATACAACATTAAAATAAACTTTTTATTCTATTTCAAAATCAATAATAATTTATATAATACTTAGGATGGGAAAGATTGAATACAGCTATTATTGAGTAAAATAAAATTATCTCCTCCGAAGTTATGACTTTAACAATAATCATTCTTTTATTATTAATTCAACTGTTATGTTTATTTTTAATCTGAATGTTTAGCAGAATTAATACATGTCTTTTTGTACAAGTAATGCAGTAAAATCTGTTATACATTTTGTGATTAATTATTTATTGTTAAGGTGTAAAACTTTCTTCTTTTGAATAACAATGCAAGCAGAAACACAAAATTTAAAAAAATGATTTTTTTTCGTCAGGTGTCACACTTCTAGGAAAAGCTGGTAATCCAAAGGTCAAAATAGAGGTCAGAGGATTAGGGTATGTATTTTTAGCTTACATAATAGTGAGGTATTATCACTTTGCATCCGTCATCAATCTGTTAGTTTTCACATTTCAATCTTCTTTTCTTGCTAAACACTGGAAACAATCAGAATAAAACATCCTAGGAATGTAACTTTGGTGATCCTCAACATTTGGTTTAATGGTCGTTTCATTTTGAAGATCACCATGATTGCTTGGACATATATTGTTTCTGTTTGCTGAAATTAAAAAAATCTCAGAAGCTACATGTGTGGTAGAATTGGTTTCTTAGTAGAATGTTCCTTATATGAATGACCCTCTAAAGAATTTGTGGTTTTTTTTATTATTTTTTTTTTTTTGTTGATCAGAATTCCAAGATGACAGCCACCACCAAAGGACAAAGTTTTAACATAAGACCCTGTGGGGAAATGAAAAAATTTTTTTTTGTCTAAAACTAGAAATTTGATTGAACCCATACTGTATTGGAATTTAGTCATTGGTTGGTCCTGTACAAAGTTTTCATTTTGTTGTGTTGATTAGAAATCTAAGAAAACCAATACCACCAGACATTGTTTAACTATGGCAATATGGATAAAATTGTTTTTCTAAGAAATTATTAAGAAAAGTTTGAAGATACCAAAAGGGCATACAGAAGCAGCCAATCAAAGAAGGACAGATATTACAATGACCAAAAGAAAAAAGACAAACAGTGATCTACAAAACACTACACAGAAATCTAAAGGCAGAGCAACATAAACCTCACTAAATACTGGTGGGTGAACTCAGATGCTCCGGAAGGGTAAACAGTTCCTGCTCCACATGTGGTAGCCATCGTGTTACTCTTTGTTAGCTTGCTTGAACCAAAACATTACATGAATAAAACATACGAGAGATGTATGCTCAGTTGAGTCTCTAGGTTAGGTTTAGCAACAAGATTTGAACATTTTTTTCTTGGAAAATCTTTGCTTTAGTAGTTTTGAATATATATCCATTGTATTGAGAGATGTATGGCCTTAATTGTATGATAAAGCTTACTCAGCTGTAGTCAGAGTTTTGGTAGAAGAATAAAGATATCATTTATTTTTGTGTAAAAACAAACAATGCAGTACAGTATTTAGAAGAGTATAATAATATTGCCACATGCAATTTTTGAATATTTTATTTTATTTATTACAGAATACAGCCATCACATGCTAACATTATAAATAAAGGATCAGAAATGTATATAGAACCATGTTCAAAAGCAGCTCAAATCTTTGTCAACGGTCATAAAGTTAAAGAAAAAACAAAAATACTACATTTTGTAAGTTCATCTAGGTCATCTAGTGTCTGGTATCTATTACAATATTTTCTTCATTTAAATACATTTTGTTTTCATTTCATATTGCACACTAAAGGTTGTTTCTAATATTAAGATGTGTAGGACAATGCCTGATTCAAATAAAGATTCCCTGTCATGACATTTCTCCAGTGTAACTTTCTATGGGATTTGTATAATAGAGAAAATCATTCTATGTGTAGAGAATTTGTAACCACAAAACGTATTGTAATCATTTTTATGTTAATAGAATAGAATTAACAAAGACAAGAATTGTTTTTCCCTCGTACAATATCTGACTCAAACTGGCAACCAGAACTCATAATTATGATTAACTTAATTGAAATGTTCAAGTCTGCTGTTTCCTTTATCATATACTAATCTATAAAACCTGTAAAATAGTTTTAACCTTATTCCATTGTCATGTGCCACCTCTGACTTAATCTTCAACTTGTTGAAGGCCATCAGTATTTGGTAATTTGAAGTGTATGTTGTAACTTATAATATCTTCATTGTAAGACATCATACAACTGACAAACAATTAATTAGTAGAAGTGACATAAATCTAAAATTTTGTTTTCTTTGTTTTTCAGGATAGATTAAAGTTTGGATCAAGTTGTCTGTATCTGTATGTTGGTTTTACTAATGAAAGACAGCCTAGTGATCAGATAGAACACTACCATTTTGATTATTTCATGATGGAGTTAGCAGAACATGAAGGCATTACTATGGATATTCAGACCCCTCGTGTTCACGAATCCACAGAAAATTTACAAACTGTAGTGGTGTTTCAGGAATTCGTGGATTTAATGCCACTTGTTTCAGAAGCTAACGCTATCAGTGAAGAACTGAAAAAGGTATCATAGTATTACTGTGCTCATGTTTTTATTATTTTCACTTATAAATTAGAATGTTTAATATAATGTGTGCTGTACAGCAGGGGTCAAACAAAACAATATAAATCTCCTTTTAGGATTGTTATATTATAAAGAATAGAATTCTATTCAAATTTCAGAGTGGTTTTATTTTATTTAGAAAAAATGACTATAGACTAGTATATAAAAAATGTTTAATAAAATAAATATACAAACAAAGCAAAGCAAATATCACCATCCCTCTCCATTCAAACTTATTTTAATAATACAGAACAAGAATTTTATATTTATTCCCTCTTTTATAGAGTGGGAGCTACACTTGATTGTCCTGAATGTCTGTCAGTCTGTTTGCATACATAAACAGTAAATGTTCATTTTGACAGATTGTGTTCATGCTTGTTTTTGCATGTGATAATTGTCTGGTCATTTATTTTTATTCGTTGGTCCATTGGACAACTTTTAATATTATTAGTTATAATAGTCTAATACGTTCAATATTTTCAGTTTCAAACTATACTTGGTATAATAGACTCAGTATTTCCATTTTAACATAGGAATTTATCATAATGTATACTGTACTTTTTCAGCATGTAGTATTTGATGCAGAAGTCAAAAGTGAAGCTAGTCATGACCCTAGAGGTCTAGCAACAGGAAAAGAAGTCATTATTAAAGTCACAAATAAAAAGATACACAAGGTAATTCTTTACTAAATAAAAAGATACACAAGGTAATTCTTTACTAAATAAAAAGATACACATGGTAATTCTTTACTGAATAAAAAGATACACAAGGTAATTCTTTACTAAATAAAAAGATACGCAAGGTAATTCTTTACTGAATAAAAAGATACACAAGGTAATTCTTTACTGAATAAAAAGATACACAAGGTAATTCTTTACTGAATAAAAAGATACACAAGGTAATTCTTTACTAAATAAAAAGATACACAAGGTAATTCTTTACTAAATAAAAAGATACACAAGGTAATTCTTTACTAAATAAAAAGATACACAAGGTAATTCTTTACTAAATAAAAAGATACACAAGGTAAATCTTTACTGAATAAAAAGATACACAAGGTAATTCTTTACTAAATAAAAAGATACACAAGGTAATTCTTTACTAAATAAAAAGATACACAAGGTAATTCTTTACTAAATAAAAAGATACACAAGGTAATTCTTTACTGAATAAAAAGATACACAAGGTAATTCTTTACTAAATAAAAAGATACACAAGGTAATTCTTTACTGAATAAAAAGATACACAAGGTAATTCTTTACTAAATAAAAAGATACACAAGGTAATTCTTTACTAAATAAAAAGATACACAAGGTAATTCTTTACTAAATAAAAAGATACACAAGGTAATTCTTTACTAAATAAAAAGATACACAAGGTAATTCTTTACTGAATAAAAAGATACACAAGGTAATTCTTTACTAAATAAAAAGATACACAAGGTAATTCTTTACTAAATAAAAAGATACACAAGGTAATTCTTTACTAAATAAAAAGATACACAAGGTAATTCTTTACTGAATAAAAAGATACACAAGGTAATTCTTTACTAAATAAAAAGATACACAAGGTAATTCTTTACTGAATAAAAAGATACACAAGGTAATTCTTTACTAAATAAAAAGATACACAAGGTAATTCTTTACTAAATAAAAAGATACACATGGTAATTCTTTACTAAATAAAAAGATACACAAGGTAATTCTTTACTAAATAAAAAGATACACAAGGTAATTCTTTACTAAATAAAAAGATACACAAGGTAATTCTTTACTGAATAAAAAGATACACAAGGTAATTCTTTACTAAATAAAAAGATACACAAGGTAATTCTTTACTGAATAAAAAGATACACAAGGTAATTCTTTACTAAATAAAAAGATACACAAGGTAATTCTTTACTAAATAAAAAGATACACAAGGTAATTCTTTACTAAATAAAAAGATACACAAGGTAATTCTTTACTAAATAAAAAGATACACAAGGTAATTCTTTACTGAATAAAAAGATACACAAGGTAATTCTTTACTAAATAAAAAGATACACAAGGTAATTCTTTACTAAATAAAAAGATACACAAGGTAATTCTTTACTTAATAAAAAGATACACAAAGTAATTCTTTACTAAATAAAAAGATACACATGGTAATTCTTCACTAAATAAAAAGATACACAAGATAATTCTTTACTTCTTTGTTGCTGTAATTGTCTTGTCTTTACTGGTGTGAAAGATTCGAGAGTACATCCTCAGTTTGATTTCTTCATCAAAATAGTAAAATTGAGCAAAATTTGTATGCCGTAGTACATTAAATTTCACAGTTCTAGACTGAATAAAATGGAAAAAAACATGTAATTTAATGACAGTGTCATAATTATATGTTAATGTCTTTCTGTTTAGATATTAGTTGAATGTTTGTATTAAAATAAACAGTGGTTGGGGTCAGATATCAAATTCAGTGTTTTTACAATTATGTTTATTTTCTCTATTCACCTTTCTTATCATATGATTTTAAGTAAAATGTATGTATTTTTACAATGATTCAAATTCTAGTTTCTGTTCCTAATTTGTAACCACAAATTGCAAAACTGTGTTATTCTATAAAATTAATTTTGGCAGAGTTATTGCCCATTTTTATGAAAACCTTAAAATTCATACCAAATCTTTATCTTTAAAAATAGTTCTGATACTTTTCTTTTATTTCATTTTGTAGCACCCTACTGTCTAACTGAAGGAAAATCTATCTTATGTGCCAAATGTTGTTTACACAGTGTTTTCATGTACAGTTTATGTTACTTTTAGGCAATAAAACCTGCAAATGCATCAATGTTGAATAAAATTATGTATCTTAAAAATCAAGCAGAACATTTCAAACTCTGAATTGGCCAAATTAATAAAAGAAAAATCTATGAAAGCAAATAATAGTTGTGATTAAGGCTTTTTTAAACATGGAAATGAATAAATATAATGTTGGAATTTAAAATCAATATTTCCAATGTCATATGAAATTCATTTCTCCAAATTATTTGTTTTAGTTTATTGTTTGTGGAATCTTTTTTTTTTTAATTATGTATGTTAACGTTTCATTCACATTTGGAAGGTCTGCTATGCTGTTCAAAACCTGAAGATTTTATAGGCTTGTTGCTGATTGGTCGTTCAACATGCGACCTCTGATGTGACATGATGTTGATATTAATGGACCCTCTTATAAAAATAATAAAAAAAGATTAAACAAAGATCCAATGGATAATGTTCAAGTATGTTCTTCCAATTGTGTCATACAAAAAATATAAGTTTTGTGCATCTTTTTTGTAGGTATGGATCTGGTCGAAAAGTAAATTTTTACATCGGAAAGACTTGATGGATGAAATGTATGTTCATTGGATGGACGGAGAAAATACAATCATAACCCGAGATAAAGATCCTTTCTGGGACCCAGTAGAGGACATATTCCTTGGAAGGTAACAGTCAAGAAATAAATAAGATCAATCAATGATAATGTGGACAGTCGTTTATGTCGACAAAGATGCCATCATTTTTTAAGATTGATATTTGACAACTTCTGTTATGAAGTTACTTGTTTTGTCATTGATCATGGCAGGAAAAAAGTCAATAAATATTTTTCTATTTTTATAAAAAAAAATATGATTAAATATCATTGAAAAACTAGCTACAAAAACACAGAAAAACACCATTTTACACAGCATTTGCAGAGCTATACAAATAAATAAATGCATTAAATGATTTTTTATTGTATTTGCAGTGCACATATTTTACTTCAAAGCTTGTCATATTGTGTTGAAGTAGATGAACACTTTACATTACACAATTACCATGGAAAAGAAGAAGCAGTAACCCAGGTCAAACTGTTACCGTGTGATTCTAAAGGAAAACTTTTGAGTGAGGATGAGATTGTTGAACCACATGAATTAATCGGAAAACAGTTTGACATGATCCTGATGTTACCACAGTGTATGGGTATTAGATGGACCATGGAAAATTCTTCAAGGGGAGTTTACTGTAGGCAAGTATTATAAAACAATAATATTTAGAGCCAAAATTGGTCCCATGCACATGAATGCAAGCTTACACTTAAAAACTTTTCATAATAAATTAAATCATAAGATAGTGTTTACATTTAAGATAAATCTGTACTTTCTGTTTTAATTTCTCAAGTGGTGTCCATGACCATGACCATGTAGTAGTTGGATTTACATTTAACACTGAACCGTATCGGTGGTGTAATTGTTAACATGCAGTAGATCGTGGGTTCGAGCCCCGATCGGGTCAAACCGAAGACTTAAAATTGGTATTTGTTGCTTCTCCGCTAAGCATGCAGCATTAAGGAGAAAGAGCAAAGACTGGTTGGCTCGGATCAGGATAATGTGTCCGAGTGAGGCAACATGTCTATCCGCAGATTGTTGGCGTGTTGTTCTAGTACAAAGTGACCTCATCAACATCATTTCATTTAAAATTAACTTGTTCTTGCCATGATATAGCTGAAAAATTGCTGAGTTGGCATTAAACAACAATCATTCACTCACTCACTCACTCACTTAATACTGATAAACTATGTACTTGATACAACGTTGTTATGTAGTATGGGAAGGTCAGTGTGTTTTAGAAATATTTAGTGAAACATTCCCAGTTCTTTTAAATGAACATGAATTGCTGATTTTGATTCCATGTTATTTGGTATTTTTCCGTTTTCATTAGCATTAAAATATAAATCTCTTCCTTTCTAATAAGATCCTCACCATCCCAATCAGGGCTGTCTAGGTTGTGATACAATGGAGAATTAAATGTTAGGACATGCGTTTTACATGTTTTGTAATGACAATAAGTTGGTGAGTATTTAAACGTTGTGTTTTAATCCAATTTCTGTCTAATATAACTCTTGATATTTTTATTTTAGAACAAAGTTTTATAATCAACAACATACGATTTGTACAAAGACAGTTTGGGGTAAAAGTTATGCAGATTTGAAACTTAGGCAACACATTACAGTGAAAAAAGTTGCAGAAGATTTCTTAAACTACCTGCAGTCACATTCAATGGTTTTAGAACTTTGGGGAACACAAGGTTTGATGTAAAATAATATACATGTGCAGTGAAACTTGTCTAATGTGAACCTTGAATAAACTGGGATCCTGTATAATATGAACTTTATATAAAGTCCCCATTTTGGAAATATTTGATAATTTAACCTGTATAAACTGAGCACCTCTCTATTACAAACACAACACAAAAGTTGGTCCCATGGAGGCCCAGTTAGACATGTTTCACTGAGAAAAAATTGAATAAAAACTACAAAGATTTTAAACTATAGTCAAACATGATTATCTTCAATTCTGATAAGTTGTTTACTTTGGTAGCTTGAAATAAACATTTACACATACGGTAGTTTTAAGCTTAATTTATCTCAGATAAATCAAATTCTCTGCTATTACGAACTAAATTCATCTTGTACCTTCAACAATGTAAGATTTATCAACTGTATTCTTTGCTACTTTGTGAATTCTATTAATATATTTGAAGCCATGAAAGAGTAAAAGAAGGATTGATATGTAATTTAAAGTGAAGAAACAGTGGAGTTGGTAATATAATTGCTATATTTTTTTCATGATATAGTTGATGAAGATACAGAACTTCACAAGACCTCAAACAGGAATGGTATCAATAGTGATGTGTCAGATGTAAGTACACCTATCTATTGGTTTGTTTGACAAGAGTTCATTTTTCTTCCTTTAACTGGTAATCAGGTATATTCCTACACATTTCTTGTTTCACCACCTTTCACATTAATAGTAATCCTCCTCTCCCTAACATATGTAATGTAATGAGTTTTATTGAAAGATATAAATAGTTCCTCAAATTGTTAAACAATAAAGGTAGAATTTATTGTGCATAGATATTTGAAAAATACATTCTTATACTGTTTTAAATTCAACATGTTTTATTATGGTATTATTGGTTTAGAATTTTGGTAATAAAAATGTAAATTTCAAATTTAGTGCGCACGACACATTTCTGGAATAAGCTTCTTCAGATACACTCAAAATCAAAAGATTGGTAATGGTTGTCTTAATTTTTACGTTTAATTTTCCTTCATTACTGCATCATTGTTTATTTAAAAATATTGACTGTCATGAAAAAATTGAAAAACCATTATTGAAATTTTATTGTTGATTAAGCTACATAAATTGTTTCTACTTTTGATTAGTCAAAACAAGTGAAGATAAATAGAAACTCAAAGGTTTATTGATAATTAGGAACATTTTTTACAACAAAATTCCTCATATTGACGGAGATTTACATGTATTTTGTAGTTTATTTAGTTATTTTAAGATATAAAGTGTCTAGGCCATCATAAATTATCTGTGTATTTGAGAAAATTTGAATCATTTTATACATCTTAAGATTTATGAGGAACTTTGTTTGTGTTTGATATGTGGACTAATAATTAACATTTCTGTTTAACTAATATGAGTTGACTAATAATTAACATTTCTGTTTAACTAATATGAGTTATCTCCCCTCTAGGATGGTGATGATATGTTTTCACAGTTAAAACGAAGGGTGAGGTTACACTTATTACTCATGATATACTACAGTTAAACCTGTCTAAACTGAATCT
Organism: Bathymodiolus brooksi; assembly: GCA_963680875.1. Taxonomy (NCBI): domain Eukaryota; kingdom Metazoa; phylum Mollusca; class Bivalvia; order Mytilida; family Modiolidae; genus Bathymodiolus; species Bathymodiolus brooksi. Next base: position 30,638,565 of record OY804576.1, on the reverse strand, counting down.
CCTTGAGACTAACTTTTTTGTTTGGAATATCCAGATGTTAGTATATACAGGTTAAATTAACAAAGATTTCCTACATTTGAACTTTATTTAAGGGTTGGTTTGTACAGGATGACAGTTTATTCAGGGTTCAGTTTAGACAGGGTTCACTTATTTATCATTTATATTCATTTCCTATTTTGCAAGGTAACATCTATCAACACAATCAGAAATAAAACTTTAATATGAAGCAGGGTTCCCCATTATAATTTGAAGTGATTTAACAAGATTTTACAAAACAATTTACTCAGAGTATGAAAATTTAAACCAACTGGGCAAGGTTAATTTAGTTTCAATTACCAGGTATATAGGTTTTATTGGTGAAGGAAAGCAGAGTACCCAGAAAAAAACTATGTTACTGACAAACTGTATCACTTAAAATTGTATTGAGTGCAGCTCACCATGGACAGGAATCAAACTCACAAACTTTATTTGTGATGGACAATGATTGTTTTTATATAGTAATTTGTTAATCTGACAACCATTGAACCTTGTTGTGTCAAAGTCAAAAGGAGACTACTGTTTATGTTTGAATTAACCAAGTATTCTAGTTATTGGGACAAATTTAGCTAATAATTAGATAATAATATGAACCACATTCTTACTTGGACTTATCAGAGAAGTGACTTATCTGTGTTATAGAGATAATTGAAATACTGAGGTTTGAGTACCATACAGTGGCAGCCATAGCAACCCTGTTAATAATCTTTGCTTAAACTTTTTATAAAATAAATATCTTATTTCATGAGTGATCAATATATATATAAAACAAATATTGACATTATTTTAATGAAAGTTATCTCTGCACCTGCTTCTCATTTATGTTTAATTTTTCCTGGATAGTCATGAGCATGATGGACCATGATTACTACTAGAAGTATATAGTTGTCAGGCGAATTCTATATACCGTGAAACCTGTATAAACCAAACCTCCTAGGGACCAGCTTTTGTGTCCACAATAGACAGGTTTTCAGTTTATACAGGTTAATTTTACAAAGATTTCCTAAATTTTGACTTAATTTTAAGTTCGTTTTTTCAGGATTTCGGTTTAATCAATGTTCGGTTTAGACAGGCTTCACTGTGTCATTAAAATGTACCTATAAATAGAAAATATTATATCATTTGGAAGATCGATGATCTGTCAGTTTGATGTAAACACGTAGTAATTATTGATAATACAGTACATTTGAATACTGTAGTAAACACCATTATTTAATGTTTCCATGCTCTTACAACATCACATACATGTATTTAAAAAACTATAGCTAAAGAATACCTACGGTACTATTATTTAAAAGTTGAAATTAATTTGAATTAAGTTAATTTTTATAATTACCAATAAAATGTAATGAATTTTACATCATTCAATTTTCGGAGCTTTGACTGGAAAAATAATGACCAATTGAAAGTCAATTCATCATTGTCAAATTTTTGTCATGGATAAAATGTAAAAAAAAAATTGCTCATGTTGTTTATAGGAAGAAGAAGTAGAAGGTTTAGTTGATATGTGTGATACATTGAAGAAAGAAAATTTTGGTCTCCGCAAAACCTTGGAATCGCAAAAACAAGCAACAGTATTAGCAAATGCTAAAAGAGGTAAATAATGATGTAGTTTAACTGTATGATATTAAACATATGTCAACCACAACAATACATATATCAGAACATGATACAGGTCTACCTTGATGTACTAACAGTAATAAAAGTCCTGTTCCTTTACATATGTGTCTGAGTGTAAAATTGGATAGTCTTTCCTTGTCATTTACATCCATGTCCTTTCTTATTATAGAATAAAAAGTTAACAAAATTTTCATTCAGAAAAATGCAAATTGAAATATTTTAGTGAAAAGGAAAAATAAATCATTCTTTTATTGTAAAAAAGTGTACTTTCTAGTTCAGATTTTAAGTTTTTATTTATATAGATATTTTATACCAGATTTTCTGATTTCATGTGGTGAGTTGTGAAATATATGTCCAGTGTTGTCACAATACTTGGTTACTAAGTCACGATATTTTGGTTACTGGGTGTGACATTTTCATTTATCATATATACTTTCAATCTGCTATATTCTGACATGGATGCCAGCCATATCATTACACAATGATGATATTAATATCAGTCACAGACGCCTACCTTTTAGTTTCACCTTTTCAACAATTGCAATATTTAAACCCATATAACATAAAACACTATTACAAACAATGTAGTGATTTGATATGATTTGAAACTTTGGCATTAAGAACAAATTTAATGATAATTCTGGGGCCATCATAGTCGTGATCATATGGTAGTTGGATTTATAACAACCTGTGCAGTCAGTTTCTATCACCACTAAAGTTGTGAGTTTGAACCCAGTTCATGGCAAGGTGTACTCGATGCAACATTATGTGATAAAGCTTTTCAGTGACTTACGCCAGGTCAGTGGTTTTCTCTGGGTACTCCAGTTTCCTCCACCAATAAAACTGACTGCTACAATATAACTGAAATATTGACGAAAGTGACATTAAACACCATAAACGTAAACCAATGATAATACTGAAGCAATTTTTTAAGAATTGTCGAGGAAATCAATTTGCAATTTTTTCATATTTCTATATTTGTTCCCGTCTACAGGAAGTATTTAATAAATGAAATCCAATATGGCTTTTTGTCATATCAAATCCTGTATCAGCCTTCAACCAAGAGCTCAGGCTAAAACCCAGACTGATACAGGATGTGATGTGTAGAAACAACTATATAATATCCTCTGTTTGTATGAACACACCTGCATGTTATGTATATTTTCATGGTGATTTTCTCTGATCAGGTTACAGTTTTCTTGGTTATATACTTATATGTTGTAAATGTCATATAAACAACAGAATAAAAGGCCATTTCAACTTGTAATTAATGTTTTTTATATGCAAAGCATTAACAATATTATCAAATAAATAAATAAATAAATAAATAAATAAATAAATAAATAAATCAGTAGTTCAACATATCTTCTGGGTTTTTTTTGGGACATTTTTCTTTCAGTTGATTTACATAGCGATTATGCAAAAAATGCTTATCTTGATAAAAATTCATATTAAAATCTTCTACTAAGGAAATCAGCTTATATTTAAACTGTAGCTGCATGATGATGAACAATTTAAAAATTATGTTCAACAGCATTGTCCTTCATCCAAGATGGCAGTCGTTTCTAAAATTATTTTTTTTTACATTGAAAATTACAGCTGACATACAGATTACAGATGCAAATTGAACTAATTTTGATTTAAAAACAAAGTAACACCAAAATTTCCTTTCTAGAAACCTACTAAACCACATTGGACTGAGATGTAGTTTGGTTGGTACACTTTCAAAATTTGTGTGACATCCCACTTTCCATTACAAGATGGCTTTCACTACTAAATAAACATTTCTTAAATTGTCCTTTTCTGTTTTATTTAAGGTTTAGTAAAAAATTAAAAACATGTTTAACAGATGTTCTGAAGTTTTCTATAAAATCAAGGAGCCATTGAAACAAGGTGAGCATTTACAGGCTCCTGGAACCCTCTGGTTTTTATACAATTTTAAGAATACATTGTATTTGCAAGAAGCTAAATTTTGCCTTCATATCAATATTTCAGGAAATTTGACACCTCAGCTAAGAGTTGTAGAAAAACCTGGTTTAGATGTGGATCTTGCCAAATCATTGAAGATTTTCTTCAGAGATATCAAACTAGTTCAGCACAGTATTCAACAAATGAAACAAAGTGGTAAGTGTATTTCTTATATTTTGGTCAATTCCCCTGTTGTATTGCTTAATGGATAAAAACATCATATTTGTTTGTTTTATTCATTGAATACTTCTGTTAGCTGTCAGTAATTTTCAAACTATTTACTGGTTGCAATTAGCTGACAGATTTTACTTTTCATTGGTCAAATGTTTTCTGCAGAAACACCCATAAAAATTATTAACAAAATATCCACAATTTAGTCTATTTATTCTTCTTCAAACTTTAGCCAGTGGCCATTGTGGTCATGATCGTATGATAGTTGATTTACATCTACCTATTAAATCAGTGCCTATCACTACTATAGTTGTAAGTTCCACAAATGGACAGGTGTACTTGATAGAACTTTATGTGATAGAGTTTTCTTAGTTACTTGTGACAGGTCTGCTGTTTTCTCTAGGTACTCAGATTTCCTCCACCAATAAAACTTGTCATATACTAGTAGCTGAAATTCTGTTGAAAGTGGCATTTAACCATATAAGCCCAACTCAAACATGAGGCAAAGATGTTGTCATTAAAATAAGATTGACAATGTTATGACTATCTGCTTCTTTAAACACCTACCATCATGATCAATGAATGAAAATGGTTTGACTTGTTTTTAAAAAAAAATAGGCCTTTTGGTTAGGACTGGTTTCAATATAATCTGCAGAAAAGAACAAAAATTAGTTGTCCATGACTAAAGACCATGTTCCTATTGATTTGCATTAATTTCTTGTAACTTCTCATTCATACATTGGGGCATAGATTTTTTAATTTTTGCATAATCCACACATTTTGTTGACACTTTTATTTATTTATTACAGTGGATGAAGTACAAAACAATAAGGAACAGAATGGAAATCTGAAAACAGCATTACAACTTCAACAAAAACATTTACATGAGGTGGATCATAAACTAGCAGACAGTGTCAAAATGTTAAAAGAAGGTGTCGCAACAGTCATCAAGAAATCAAAGTCATGATAATTAGGTCAACAAAATCTTTGTTGTTTATATCTCTCTTGATCTACTAAGATTTTTACTCTGTTCATGCTGCTTTTATATAGATCATGGTTATGTGGAAGCTTGGGTAAAATCATTCATTGTGTATAAACACAGATATTGTCTTTTACTGTATAACAGAGTTGACATATAAGGATCACTAGACATCATCTTCAAAATCATCATCAGTGTAGGCTGAACATTATTGTAGATCTGTAAATGTTGGAAACCCACCATATGTTTAAGAATTATGAGGGTTTGCCTCTGCTTAGTTCATAAACATGAGATTTGGTTTCTGTTTTATTCTGTATTTTTCTTAGCATATCACTGAACAAAATTTATGTCCAAATGTCAGGGGTTATTATGACAAGTGAGTGTACTGTTGGTGGTCATATGTGATCTTATAGATGAACAACACTCCTATCTTCCGTTGGACAAACATTTTATTACAATGTGATAAAAGATGTAATCAATTGGAAATATTGTCCACAAGAAATATCATCTGTCACTTTTCTAATAACTGTTTCTGATTGGATACAGAGCAAAATACAACCTCATGAATATGTATACCACAGAATAACTGTTTCTGATTGGATACAGAACATAATACAACCTCATGAATATGTATACCACAGAATAACTTCTGTTATCACACTTTTAGAATTTAACCAATCTTTGCCATAGTCTTGCTTCCTTTCCACATGCCCATCAAAGTAAAGACTCTTTTTGAACTTTGTTGAAAAGGAGGGTGGGGGGGTGTAATGAGATGTTTGATTTGTATATTGACACTGAATACGGTTGTTTCGAATCATTTCCATTCCGTCAAATTTTTTTTATTTTCGTCTGCCAGATCACGTGATTTCGATGGACTAATCGGCATTGAACTTCCAGTGTCAATGTACACAACAAAAACTCCAATCGATTTGTGCCATTTTAACGTTCGATCCTCAACTTAAAAAAATCTTAACATTTTCTGTAAAAGACAGATATCAATTAAATTATTTTATTTGTATCAGACTTCAATGCAGAGACAAATACTTCTTTAAAATTAAATTTGTTTTCTTTCTTTATTTGCGGCTGTCAGCATCATCAAAGGAAAACGATCTGCCTTTATGTAGCTATTTCTGATATCAGACAGATAGTGGGGTACAGAACACCAGTATTTATTCAGCGGTTACCTTGGCATCTCCATATTACAATTACTTATAATCTACCGCATCTACGACTATGATATGCTGACGTTGTCACAGTAATAGCGTAAACACCGGAAGTCGCCTGCCAATTTGTTCAGACGTCAAGACAAGAAAAAGACGGAACGTGGTCGGAATTGACATGATTCGAAACAACCGTATTGTAATATCACAACATTAATTGTTTTTAATTGATTGTAGAGGTTTATATTAGCATTTAAAAAGTGATGAAGGTGCATTTTATTGTCTGGTCATAAATTAGAGAACAGTAACATCTTATTTTAAGATGATTTTGATATTCTTGCCTTGATATACAATGACATGAAAAACCTTGTACAAAGTTTAATTCTTGCCTTTCTGTGCCATTGATGATAAAATTATGACTCATTGAATAAGGGTCAACCCCTCTGAAAAAGTTGATTTTCCAGTATCTTGAACTTGCAAATTAATCAATGTCTTCAATAATGTAGAATTTCAAGTAAATTATTAGCCATTAAATGCTTAAACACTGATTTTTATGCCCCACATACGTAGTATAATGTTAGTTGATCATATTATATCACCATTTTGATTTTCAACAGTTTTTTATAGGAGTTATGGAGCTTTAACTTTTTCATGCATTTTCAATATAGTTATAATTTTGAACTCCTATGAGGTCGTTAATCTGATATCCTTCATATTTGATAGGAAAATTGGTCAAATGATGTGTAGTTGATCATATTTTCCTGCTATTTTGATTTAACAATTTTTGTAGGAGTTATGGGACCTTAGCATTTTCAATATACATAGTTATATTTTGTGAACGCAATTCCTCTGAGATTGTTGGTCCAATAACTGTCATATATGATATGATGATTGGTTATGATGTGTAACTGACCATATTATTTAGTGGGGTATAGAGTCCTTTAGATACAGTAGATTTTGATTGAAAAATTAGGTAATCGTTTCTTTTAGTGTTAATAAACTGTTAACTAAAAGGCAACTGGACTATTAAAACAGCTCAGTGGGGCTGTCGTTATGACATTGTCTTATTCTAACTGTTTTAGCACAGGGGACATAAGAATGATATTATTGTCTATTTTCATAGATCTATGAGTTATCTATAGAGTTACTGTTTCTGTGTATTAATTGATAATTTATCAATAATTAATCTGCTCAGTCCTATGTTTGTTCTTCCAATCTAACAATTTACATTTCCTCTGAAGAAATACACAATTTTCGATTGGTTTGGGTCACATTAGAGGTTACAGTTCAATCAACCAATCAGCGATGAACTCTCCAGACATTACATCCAATGACAAGTTAAGACTATAATGATTTGGTTTCAATGTTGATTAAATTCTACAGACTGAGGGCCAATATTGGTCATGGAAGTCTATTGGGTAAATGAGCAATACTAAAACTGAAAATATCTGCTGTATACCTGATTGAGTAAACTGGCGAGCCAATCTGTAGTATATTACCAGAATAAATTTATTTTTTCAAAGGCAACAAAGGATTGAAGTGTTAAAGACATTCCAATGTATATCATTAATTTATGGTTGTAAATTTAACATGTGGTCAAATCTTATACTCGTACAAACAATAACTTTCTATGTCTACCGTGACCTCCAATGTATACCACTGAAAGTGAATAAAATACAATAAATAGACAACTCAGCATAAAATTAAACTTTAGTTTGTAATTTTTTTTAAAAACTTTATAGACTTTTACTTGTTCTCGCCATGATATTGCTGAAAAATTGCTGAGTTGGCATTAAACAACAATTACTCACTCAAAAGAATTTTTGATGATATGAAAATACTGCAACATATATATATATATACCACACTTTTAAAGCTGAAGCCTTTTTAAGACTTGCTTAAACTTTTTTTCTGTCCTTAGTATAATGGTAAACATACATTATGATTCATTTGTCATAACATTCTATTTGACAAAACAAATATATATTATATTTCAGAGTGTGAGTTCTTATGTTGGTTTTGTTCCTACAATATATTTTGTTTCCATTGTCTGCTTTTTATCAAACATACAATCATGTAAATGTGTTTATCAGTTTAATGTTTTCATTCATTTATTGAGGTTAAAGTTCATACTCTTCAAATACAGTAATATTTTGAAGAATACATTGTATAACGTATTGTAGAGATTCTTGCATTTAAAGTACTTTTTAATGGTACAATGTATTAAGTGCTAATTTGTGTTGAAAAATAATTTCACCACAAAACATCTTGTCTCAAGGAAAATGGATTTCTTTATGTTCCATACAATTCCGTCCTTTATGTAAATTTGTGTTATTTTTTTGGGTTGTGTATTAAGATTTCTCAACTTTGACCTTTTTGGACTCTAGTCTATAGTTTACCGTGAATTCATTATTCATGATTATTCGTGGTGTACTTATTTTCGTGATATTATTTAACCATCAATTTAAGAATTCAACGATTTTTTTACAATAGATATATGTACTGACTAGAGCAGGAGATCTACAAATTCCATGAATATACAATTTGTCCTCAAACCACGAAAATTAGTATCCACAAATTTGAATAAATTTACAGTATTTTCTCAGTATAAGTTTTTTTTATTAGCTCACCTGACCAAAGACCATGTGAGCTTTTGGCGTCTGTCGTCTGTTAACTTTTTACATTCGAATCTATGGAAGGTCTGCTATTGAGATTGCTCATTTTGTCCCGATTCATTAACAACATGGCCAACATAGGCAATTCTTGTTTCTGGTTGGTCGATTTCTTAAAATCTTCTCCTCTAAAACAGATTGGCCAAATGAACCGAAACTTGGTAGGAAGCATTTATATGGAAGGTCCTCAAGAGCCCATACTCATTTCTTGTTTCTGGTTGGTCAATTTTTAGAAATCTTCTCCTCTCAAACGACTTGGTCGAGTAAAGCTAAATTTTATAGGAAGCACCTATGGAAGGTCCTCATTTTCTCATTTCATCCCAATTGGACCAAAAACATGGTCGTCATGGGCAAGTTTTGTTTCTGATTGGCTGAAATTTTATAAAGCTTCTCCTCTAAAACTAAGAGGCACAATGAATTGTTACTTTATAGAAAGGATGCATGGGATATCCTGTAAAAAAAATTCCATTCTTCATGCCAATCGTACAGCTAATATGGCTGCAATAGACAGTTCTTGTTTGTGATTGACCTATTAAAAAAATCTTCTCTAAAACCATTTGGCCAAATTAATTGAAATTTGGTAGGAAGCGTCTGAAGGTTTTGTATAAAGTTTCCTCACAACAAAATGACAGGTGAGTGACACAGGCTCAGCCCACTGAGCCTCTAGTTTATTGTAAAATGTATATCATGGCTTTATAAGTGCAATTTTGGACTGTTTTAATGTATTTATCATAATCTTTATATTATATTAATTGTTACATTTATTGATCAAAATAAATCAAAAGTATTGAATATGTTCAGTAATTTGTTTTATTTTCCTTTACCATTTATCTAGATAAATTAGAATTAATATTGTCTTGCCTACAATAAAAGCTGTATAAGACATGACATACTGGTGAATACTGATGTCTTGTACTACCTGTCACACTATAATGACCTCATTTTCAATATTGATTGACATGTTAAATTTGATCTTAGCAGTCTTAACCGCATCTGTGGTGAAATTATTTGCATGCTCGCCTCGAGTGCGGCAGGTCATAAGTTTGAGCCCCGCTCAGGTTAAACCATAAGACTATAAAATTGGTATTTGCTGCTTCTCCACTAAGCACACGGCATTCAGGAGACTGGCTGGCTCAGAATCAGGATAATGTGTCCTTAGTGAAGTGATGCTGACTTGTAGACTGTTGTTTCAGTGAACTAGCACTATAAAAATCTAAATAATCATGTTGGTCTAGTACACAGCAGACATCATTATCATCTCATCAATGATCAAATATAACTTGTTCTCACCATGAAATAGCTGGAAAATTGCTCATTAAGCAACAATCAATCACTCAAAACAGATTTCATGCTTCAATATTTTTGTCAGTTAGCATGCATGATGAGTAAACAGTAATTTGTGAATACAGTCATCTTGGTGTCTACATGTTAAACCTGGCCATCATCTCATTTTTATAATTCTCATTTTCATGAAATGTTGATTTTTAATAAATTTTTGTCTAGTTTTTGTAATAACATGTAGATCTGTTGTACATTAACCATATATTGAATAGTTAATCATGTTTATCTTACACTTTATTTATAGAGTGTATATGTTAACCAGTCACATTTCAACTTACTATAACCTTAGTTACAATGCTGACTCAGTTATGTCCCCTTTTAGTGATATCAGTTGTGTAATTCTGTATTGAAAGTTACCAAATTGGCCAAGTAATTGTGTTGATAGGACTTGAGAAATCAAATAAATCTGATAGGTGTTGAGATTTTGTCTGTGACATTTACTGTCAGGGTTATTTCCCTTACAAGTATTTGACTCTATAGTCCGTTTGACATTTATAAATTTCCAGAAAAAAAAATCTTAAAAATCTATTTTTCAAATCAACATTTTTTCTAGTTGTATGTTGATATATGATATATATATATGAACTCGGACAATTAATTTCAAAATTTTTAGTTAATTATTCAAAAAAAGTTGCCCATTAGGTCTCTATTAAATCAATTTTCTGAGTGGCCATTGTGGTAATTTATACTAATAATTAAAACAGATCTATTTTATAAACATACAAAAATAACCTTTTACTTTCTCTCTTAACATTGATCACCTGTGAGAAAATAAAATCATACAGCTTTGTACAAAGAAAAACAAATGTGTAAAAGTTAAAATCATACAATATTAGAAATTTGTTAAATAAACTTTAGATTTGAATTAAACTAAAAATTTGCTTTAATTAACTTAAAATTTACTATATAAATGCTTTAACTAAGAAAACATGTGATGAAAACAATTGTTATTATTTTTATCAGATATTGTTTTTTATTTGCAATCATTTTCATATACCATTATAGTCATTGAAAAACCTATACATAGATATTTAAAGATCAATCAAACACCAAGCATTCTAAATTAGACTGAGTTGATGTTAAAAATAAAACCCATATTATAACCAATAGTATTTGTGAGGAGAGAATGTTACAATACAAAGAGAGATAATTCATATATAATATCATGACATTACAATAGGTAGGACATTGTCAATAAAACACTACTGACCAACAGAAGAAAAATGAAAATACTAAAGGGGTAATCAGAAGCCCTTTATGGCAGGACAGACAATACAAATGTAAAGAGAAAAGGGGCAAAGGGACAAACAATGATCTACAAAACACTACATAGAAAACTAAAGGTTGAGCAACAAAACCTCACTAAAAACGGAGGGTGAACTCAGGATCTCCAGAAGAAGTTAGGGCCATGTTACAAACCGGGTGACAAGTCATGACTGAGGAAAGGACCCGATTGTGATTACGAAAAACGGACCATATCTGTGGTCATTTATGAATCTTCGAAGTGATGACCTCAACTTAACCACTAGGAACCATTGGTTCAGTAGCTTCCTTGTTAGGGAGTGGGTGAGTGATTGTTGTTTATCCGCCAATTCAGCAATTTTTCAGCTATATCATGGCGAGAACAAGTTAATTTTCAATGAGATGATGATGAGGTCCGCTTTGTTCTAAATCAAAACGCTGAGTTGGATTTCTAATACTGCTAGTTCACTGAAACAACAGTCCGCGGGTAGACATGTCGCTCCACTCGGACATATTATTCTGATTCCGAGCCAACCAGTCTGCTCTTTCTCCTTAATGGTGCGTGCTTAGCGGAGAAGCAACAAATACCAATTGTATAGTTTTTGCGCCATTACGCCACCGATGCGGTTCTTCTTTGCTAACAGCAAGCCTCTATCACGGAAATAATGATATGAACCACAAATTCTGGAATATCGTATCAACTGAGAGATATATATTTCATATTTAGGAGCTGTTGAATGCTACATATAAATGGAAAGTTCACAATGGGAAAATTTAAATCATCTCTTTTGTCGTATAGTTTCATTCATAATCGGCCCGCACTGTCAACATCGATGTGTTGTAGGTCGAGGTATGAAGCAGACGTAGCTGTATCTGTGGTATCCTTTATTTCAAGCTCAGTGGGATAGATGCGATTAACAAAATCACCAAACTTGGAATTATTTAGTGAAAGGACATCCTCCATGTAGCGGAAATTGAAATTAAAGAATCGGGCTAGCTACTTTTCATTTTTCTTGAGAAGCACCTGTTTAAGGTCTACCTCAAACGTATAAAGGAACGAGTCGGCAAGATGAGGAGCACAGTTGGTAACTATAGGAATGTCGACTAATTCTTTTAATCTGTCTTATTATTAACCGGGAAATAGTTGTGTAGAGGGTATAAAAGTCAAATGTTTTAATGCTATTGTATGAATAGAGGTTCTTTAATTGTATGTACTCTAACAGATCTTTAGACTTTTTCATAATCAACATCTGATTCACACCATCCTTGGAGTAGCTAAACTAAACCTGAAGCTCGGTTTCGAACGCTGATAGAATAGGTATTGATAATTTGGAAATAGGTTTCGTGGAGCATTTGACTGACCAAGCAATATAATACTTTCTGTAAGGACACTTGTGTAATGTAGGAATCCGGAAGAGTGACAGACGATTCAGTTCTTCATATGTGGTTTAAATTCCAGAGAAACGCAAAACAGACCTATGATTGTTGATTCTTTTGGTCATTGCATTGTCTGTCCTTTGATGTCCGGGTTCTGATTACCCCGGTGGTATCTTCAAACTTGTCGTGCTATACTAAACAACATTCAAATTGACATCCACGAAATAACTGATTCTGACATATTTATCAGCTTATTCAAAAGTTATTTCACTGATCGTGAACAATTAAAAAGTAAAAACTTGCCTTCAGGCGTGACAACATGTCTTCCAGATTTGGGGTCAGACACCCTACGTTATGAGGTACATTCACCCCCTGTTTTAATCGTATATTCAGTCATACTTTTTAAGTATATAATTACCTATTGCTTAATTCATATACATAATTATGCATAATTCGCATACCAATAAATAAATAAATATACATGTATAACAAATTATGAGCATCTTATTGAAGACCATATCAATTACAGTTACGATATAGGGGGAGGAATGTCTGCACTAAAGAATAACTATCAGAAAACAGCTTATATTAGAAGTATATGTTTACCTCGCTTAGAGTATCAATGAGTTTAAATACTATTCATCATCTAAGATCTCATTTATCGTGAAATCAAGATGGACAACAATAATCCAAGTGCTCTTGTTTACATTTATTTGTTTGTTATATGTCAGATATGATTTTCTTTCATATTAATTTACCTCGCTTTTCCTTCTATAAAGATGCATTTTTCAAATAACAAAAATGCCGATGAAAACAAAATAAATACGTTATATATTGCTGTCAGTATTCGTCCTCTGGCACAGTTGTAAATTCCTCTACCTTACACAGAGCTTGGAATTCTTTCCAGGCCCTCTGAAGTCTAGTAGTAAATCCGCGGTACTGGTCTAATTTAGAACGTTCCCATTCATACTTGTTAATGAAATACATTTCTAATCTAGTTTGTTTACTTAGTAAAAACATGGGATCGTTCAAATCTGTCCTGTTATCACGTGATCGCCAAATTTTCTCTTGTTTCTCTGTTGTTTTGTCATTTTTAACAAGATCAAGTTCAATAACTGCCCATGCGGCCTCCCCGTCAATTGTAAAGTCAAAGTCAGGGAGGCCATCAGACGATACCCGACATATATCTTGTAGTTCAATCGGATCAGAGAGCGCATTTACAACTTTATCTGGTAACTCCGTCAACACTCCTTCCTTCGGGATATCTGTATCGAATGGTTGCCACTTTTCTGTCCATTTTCGCAAAACGGTACAATCCGCTAGAATTGGTTCCGGTAAAGGAAACTCTATTGTGTTAGGATCTTGTCCACTAGGTTCATTTGAATCATTTGAGTTATTCTCCGAGACAGAGTTTATGTTATCACAGATATTTAAAAATCGTTCTAATAATTGTTGGTATTCTTTCTGATATTCCGTAATGTTAGATTCACCTTTCAGATATTGCAATGTATCTTTAGAATCTTTGATGATATCTTCATACAGTTCGCCTTGGTTAAACACGTCTGCAACTTTACAACCAGGCAATTCAGGCTTAATATCTGAAAATCTGATATGCATTTTTGTATATTCAAACATCACTAAGAATATAGGAGAACTTTTCCAATATTTATTAAAATCCTCGTAATCATAATTTTCCACAATTTTATTGTCTTTTTTGAACTTGTCATTGTCATATTTTTGCTTCACCACAATTTTCATTGCTTCTTTAAATTTTGTTGTAGAGTAAATATTTGTTCTAAGGGGGAAAATATCTATAAATCCCTTTTCACTGTTATGAATTGATATTTCCTTAATTGTATAATGAAATCGAAGGAGATCATCTTCTGTCATTGGCATGGTGGGTACCACGATGGGTTCCCTGCTAGTAGAACGTTGGATCTGGTTACCGGCTCTTGTACTCAGAGTTCTCGCAGTAAGGTTCCGTGGTGTTCCATTTTCAGATTCGCTTTTCTCATCTAATACAGATTCTACAGTGTTTTGCGTCAAAGAAATCGGCTGCACTGTTGTTGTTGCTTCCTGTTCTTCTATGGCTTGTCCTGATAATGGCGTTTTCACTATCCGGGTGTCTTTGCCGGCATTGTTATTATAAACATTCTCCTGATTAGGTAACTGTCCAAGTGTCTCCCTGGGGGTATCGGGTATCTTAGATGATGGGATATGTCCGTTTTGTTGAGATGTTGGTACGTGTCCGTTCTCTTTGGGATGATTAAACGGTTCAACTTTAGTACTACTTTGCAGACAGCCCATCACTTGTTCTACAAATTAAGTACATTGTATATGAATAGACATGTACGTATACATTGATGACCATTGATGTGTATATAAACACATACTTATACCCTAATAAACATTCCTACTCTCTCCTAAGCGATAAAGAAAATCCTTAACCCGTTCACTAAGAAATCCGTTTTAATATTCTCTGAAAATAATTACACATTATGGTCGCTTGTCTTTAAACGTTAGATCTGAGAATTTAAACGTTACGTAATATAATCTCTTACTCAAATACAAAATATGATAATATAGTATGAAATTTAATGACGATGGACTTTTATTACCAAATATGTTCTCAGGTTTCGGTGCATCGTTTCGTTGAACATTTATTCAAGTTTATTTTAATAGTCATTGTTTTATTTTAAATGTCTGTAAAAAAAACATATGGCGGACAATAAGGTTATGGCGACATGTAAATATACATTGACTTATATTTGAAATTTTCAATTATAATTATAAGAGGATTGAAAAATTAACTTACTTCAATTATTTGAATAAATCCTTTAATAGAGTTAGCTGACCATTTTATTTTTTTGCACCGAGTTGGTGGTACCAACAAGGAAATATTTGCTCCATATACGATGTAATTGACATGATCATGGTTTATCGAATCTTTCCTTTTTCAATATTTAATTATTGTATTTTAAATCAGACCTGATATTAAATTTCTTTCTATACAGGTATATGTAAACAAAATCTCTAAGGACAACAACAAAAATCGTTCAGTGAGAATAATTACAGTACGGATGATTTCAAGTGTGTCGTTTACAAGTAAAAATGATCTTATTTTCTTATATTAATATTGAAACATGAATTAACATGAATCCATTATCAAATTATATTTAATTCACAGTTGAGTAATTGTGATTAAAACCTTGGTCTTTTATACCACATACAAGATTTATAATGACATATGTCATGCATACGGGTTATTTTCCGAACCAAATACTAGTAAGTAAGTAAGTATTTATTTAAAGTAAGAAGTATACTATTTGTATATATACAAATACAACATAGAACATGCACTCTTTAGAGCACTTTAACCCACTTGATATTTTAAAAACAGAATTATGGACAAACATAACAAATCAGCACATGGTTAAATATACATAAAATCATAGTTATAGAGAGACACAGTACATAAATAAAATACATGCCTAAGTAAACACACAAAGGTGAGCACAATACATAAAACACACAAAGGCGAGCACAGTACATAAAACACACAAAGGCGAGCACAATACATAAAACATACAAAGGTGAGCACAATACATAAAACACACAAAGGCGAGCACAATACATAAAACATACAAAGGTGAGCACAATACATAAAACATACAAAGGTGAGCACAATACATAAAACATACAAAGGTGAGCACAATACATAAAACACACAAAGGCGAGCACAATACATAAAACATACAAAGGTGAGCACAATACATAAAACATACAAAGGTGAGCACAATACATAAAACACACAAAGGCGAGCACAATACATAAAACATACAAAGGTGAGCACAATACATAAAACACACAAAGGCGAGCACAATACATAAAACACACAAAGGCGAGCACAATACATAAAACACACAAAGGCGAGCACAATACATAAAAAATAATACATTTAAATTAAGTACTAAAAAAAGCACATTTAAAGCAATAAAAGCGACTTCATATTTATACTTTAGAGAAAAGGTATAAAACGTTAACATTTATTCCACTACTGTGTTACGGTCCTGTTAAAAATAGAACTGTGGATATTCTCTTTCCTGTGTTCACTATACTCGACAGGAACATTTATTATGACTAGGTTCAGTACCTGCATTAGAGTACACAGACAACGAACGACATTACGTATGAATGAGAACACAGTGTTAAGTTTTGACATTTTTTTTAAAATAAAGTCACCACATATTTTATGTTGTTGCTGGTTTGCTGATGTAATGAGATTGAATTTTGACCTCCTGTTTAAATGTCTCAGCGGACAGTGATAGGGTTCTCAGTTTTCTATGGCTTTAAATATAACATTTGAAAGTCTCTAGAAGTTAGACAGGTAGTCAGGTTTGAAGAGGAGAGCGTCTGTCTGGAATTGACCTTTGATCCATTACTGGAGGCATTTGGTTCTGACGTGAAGACGTAGCATTAGGTTGTTTTGACGAGTTTCATGTAGTGGACAGTTTACGATTGCTTAAATTTGTCGTCAATCAATAGCATTTCACCAGTTGATGTATGATGATTGTGGGGACACAGCATCCACATCAAGATGCTCTATGCATGGAACGTGAATACTTTAGAATCTCAAACAAACATTATAAATCTCTACAAATAACCTATTCTAAATTAAAATGCAGAAGTGGCTTAATTATGGTCATCATCGACAATAGGGTCATTACAACCAAACACAAAGCGGGGAATCTAGAATTGTTTCGATTGTAGCATATCGTAATTCTGATTGGTTGATTGATTGATTGATTGATTGATTGGTGTTTAACGTCCAGCGAGCAATTTTTCAGCTATATTCAGGACATTTAAAAATTTAAACGCCACGGGACTCGAAACAAGGAAAGCTGATGGGTAGGGACGGATAATTTTGCCAGTACAACAGGTCTCCTATGGACCACTCATCATGAGCATAATGCTCATAATGAGCTGCTACACTGGGTTCTTTAACGTGAGGAGAGAGTGGCAACCTCTCAACACGGGACCTCGGTTTTATTTACGTCTCATCCACAGGACGGGTTGGTTGTGAATTCATATATCTCGCAAAACCGACGGACGCCCCTTCAAGCCGAAGAAGCTCTCGGTCCCATTTCTATACCCCGGGGTTCCCGCGGGGCTGACCCCTTTTAGAGGACTAGTGCCTCTAGGGCGGAAAAACCTGGTGCCTATTCTACCCCCGGCACACCCTCTATGAGGGGGGTTTAATTCTGATTGGAGGTAAAACGGCTGCTGACAAGAGTAATTTGCTAGCGTGTAGTGCAGCAAAGCAAAGTTCAGTTGATGGATATTTACAATGAATCTGAAAAATTTCAAATCCTATGCTCACTTTTGATCGGCCAGTGACAAGGCAATTGTCATATAATGTATCACTCACTACAACCAACTTTAATTCATCAAATAGCAATGGCATCATCCTGGAAAAAAAAGGTTTTCCGGATTTAAGAGTCGGTGGAAGGGTAGATACGATAACGTAACCCTCAGGCCGCTTTTGCTCGTATCTAGTGGAAGGGTAGCATTTTATCTATCATCCTGAATAAAAATATAGATAAATTATGACGCGTTTCTGGAATAGCCTCCACCAGGTACGCTCAACGTCGATAGAATGGAAAGCCAAATGATTAAAGAGGCGTATGACACAATGAGCTTGATGAAATGGTGATTTCATATGACCGATTCCTGATCTCATGATGGGTGGTTATTATTGTCCTACCATGGTGCATACAGAGAGAGATACACGTTGTCGTGCGCCGTGTGAAATAATAGTTTTGTCACGATTCTGAAGTATATATATATATATACAACGTCTGAAAAACCAGTCAACGATCAATCTTACGGGGTGTTGGATCGGTACGGTATAACGATACTATACAAGTAAAACAATTATAAAAGTCTAAAATAATTTGTAAAACAACACCAAGTACACAAAACAAAGTGATAAAGAATTAAACACTTCGTTGAATGACAAAATTTTCGTCCCACCGAGGGTTTTATCAATGTCTAATTAAATAAAATCTCGAAAAAAAAAAGAAGAAGTTTTTGACGGTCCATGTACGGCACAAAAGAACCAGAAGATGCACATATGAAACTACATGCATAAAAGAATGGAAATTCTACATAAATTAATAAAAGTACAATAACAATAATATAAATATACAATAAGGCTACACATTTAAATAAATGTTAAATTAGAAATAAAACTAAATATAAAAATGAGACATTATTGGTAAATGTATCAAATAGCACTGTCAAAATATTGTTGAAAACGGTATAATACCCAAACTCATTAAAAAAACGGCCCGCCACAGTGTGGAATATATACTTTGGGCCAATAGAGCAAACTGTATGCCCTAATACGACTGGAGGAGACCAACACGAATAGGAGTCAAGAGAGGATATTACTTTTTCTCATTGATTCCATTCGGTGATAAGGTCTTAAGTTTTCTAATCCAGAAGCTTTCCCTTTCCTGTCTGCTTTTATCATCCCACTTGGGGTTATGGTCAATTATAGTGACCTTCAGTTTGCCGAAAGAATCATGGTGGCCCGTCGATCTGAGAAGGTCAGGTTTGCAATTTGCATCGCTTCTGTGGCCATTCAAGCGTTTACTAAGTTGTTGTTTAGTTTCTCCGATGTATTGAAGACCACAAATTGCACATTCCAGGAGGTAGATAATATTTTCTGTCTTGCAGTTGGCATTGCAGTATATGATGAATTTTTCTCCTGTATGTGTGCTGCTGAATGTTTGTGTGCATTGGATATTTGTGCACGTCATACATCGTCTCGAATCACATTTTTGACACTGACCATTGTAGGCAGATCGAGGGGAGATGTCAGCTCTCACCAAGATGTCTTTCAAACTTTTGGGTTTCCTGAAGGCCAAGACGGGTGGTTCTTTGAAGATTTTACACAGTTCTGGGTGTTTTTGTATGGTTGTCCAGTGCTCACGAACGATGTTGGATAAATTACTGAGCGCAGGATGGTAAGTGATGACAAATGGCACTCTGTTGTTCGCGTTCTTTTCTTTATATTGGATGAGGTCTTTTCTGTCAATACCACTTGCTTTGTTAAAACAATGGTTAATGCTCGCATTGTTGTAACCCCTCTTTTTCAGATGACATTTCAGTTCCCCATGCCGTTTTTTGGTGGTTTGTTCAGCAGAAAAAGGTGCGCTACAAGAATTAAAGGAAAGGGATGACATTGTCATAAAGTCAGCAGACAAGGGTAGCGCAGTTGTTGTTATGGACAAAGTAGATTATTTAGAGGAGGCAAACAGACAACTGACGGATGAAAGATTTTACAAAAAACTGGACTCTGACCCCACGGAAGAATTCAGCACTAAAATAACACAGGAGCTAAAAATTATGAAAGAAAATGGTCATATCGACAAGAACACTTTCGATTATTTGAAACCAGACAAACCCAAAGTCCGACGCTTCTATCTATTACCTAAAATTCATAAAGTCAACAACCCCGGGAGACCCATTGTTTCAGCAAATGGGCACCCCACAGAAAAAATCTCCGAATTCGTCGATTTCCACCTTCGACCTCATGTAGAAGCATTACCCTCACATTTGAAAGACACCACTGATTATCTTCAAAAAATGGAATCCATGAACCCCCTTCCTTCGGGGACCATTCTTGTTTCGATGGACGTTACGTCATTATACACTAACATCCAACATAATGACGGTATCGAAGCATGTCGAGAGGCCTGGGACCAAAGAGCCGTTAAAAGAACCACCAACGGAATGTCTTGTCCAGTTGCTCACATTGGTACTGAAGCATAACAATTTTACATTTAATGGAGAGCATTTTTTACAAATCAACGGAACAGCTATGGGAACAAAGATGGCACCTTCATACGCCAACATCTTCATGGGGAAACTTGAAAAACTAATCATACAATCTGCACCTCACAAGCCACTTTCCTGGTTTCGTTTCATAGACGACGTTGACATGAAGTGGACCGAATCGGAAGAAAACCTCCATCGTTTCTTTGACCATGCCAACAATGTTCACCCCACTATAAAATTCACCCATGAAACATCTAGAAATAACATCTCCTTTCTGGATACTTACACCACCTGTGAAAATGGTATTATGTCAACTGACATATACAACAAACCGACAGATAAACACCAATACCTGTCCCCACAGAGTTGTCATCCTAAACATTGCACCAAAAGTATTCCGTACAGCCAAGCTCTCCGAATCAAACGCATCTGCTCCAACGAACAAACCACCAAAAAAACGGCTTGGGGAACGGAAATGTCATCTGAAAAAGAGGGGTTACAACAATGCGAGCATTAACCATTGTTTTAACAAAGCAAGTGGTATTGACAGAAAAGACCTCATCCAATATAAAGAAAAGAACGCGAACAACAGAGTGCCATTTGTCATCACTTACCATCCTGCGCTCAGTAATTTATCCAACATCGTTCGTGAGCACTGGACAACCATACAAAAACACCCAGAACTGTGTAAAATCTTCAAAGAACCACCCGTCTTGGCCTTCAGGAAACCCAAAAGTTTGAAAGACATCTTGGTGAGAGCTGACATCTCCCCTCGATCTGCCTACAATGGTCAGTGTCAAAAATGTGATTCGAGACGATGTATGACGTGCACAAATATCCAATGCACACAAACATTCAGCAGCACACATACAGGAGAAAAATTCATCATATACTGCAATGCCAACTGCAAAACAGAAAATATTATCTACCTCCTGGAATGTGCAATTTGTGGTCTTCAATACATCGGAGAAACTAAACAACAACTTAGTAAACGCTTGAATGGCCACAGAAGCGATGCAAATTGCAAACCTGACCTTCTCAGATCGACGGGCCACCATGATTCTTTCGGCAAACTGAAGGTCACTATAATTGACCATAACCCCAAGTGGGATGATAAAAGCAGACAGGAAAGGGAAAGCTTCTGGATTAGAAAACTTAAGACCTTATCACCGAATGGAATCAATGAGAAAAAGTAATATCCTCTCTTGACTCCTATTCGTGTTGGTCTCCTCCAGTCGTATTAGGGCATACAGTTTGCTCTATTGGCCCAAAGTATATATTCCACACTGTGGTGAGCCGTTTTTTTTAATGAGTTTGGGTATTATACCGTTTTCAACAATATTTTGACAGTGCTATTTGATACATTTACCAATAATGTCTCATTTTTATATTTAGTTTTATTTCTAATTTAACATTTATTTAAATGTGTAGCCTTATTGTATATTTATATTATTGTTATTGTACTTTTATTAATTTATATATAGAATTTCCATTCTTTTATGCATGTAGTTTCATATGTGCATCTTCTGGTTCTTTTGTGCCGTACATGGACCGTCAAAAACTTTTTTTTAAAATTTGAAAAGTCGCTTTATTGTTTCGAGATTTTATTTAATTAGACATTGATAAAGTCCCTCGGTGGGACGAAAATTTTGTCATTCAACGAAGTGTTTAATTCTTTATCACTTTGTTTTGTGTACTTGGTGTTGTTTTACAAATTATTTAGACGTTTATATATATATATATATATATATATATATATACAGCCTAACCTGCCTTAAAGGGCACCTCTATATAACAAATCACTGTCTATAAAGGGCAGCCTTGTTTTTCCCAATAATGAATAGTACATATAATTTCAACCTGTATATAAAGGGCAACTGCTTATTAAGGGCACATTTTCAGGCTCCCTTGAGTGCCCTTTATATACAGGTTTGACTGTATATATATATGGAGGTATACCTTAATGATTCAGATAAGTTAATATGGCAACATTTGGCTCAGTAACCGTTGAACCACAAATCATCTTACTGGAGGTTATTGAAAACTGGAGAAAGGTCGTAGAAAATGTTATTCTTCATAGCTTGCTTATTTTTAGTTAAAATTTATTCGCATGTTATACAGTTGTATGGCTATCTTTTTGTTTGAATAGCATGGCTGAAATATTATAGTGTGTTAATATTCAGTCGGTTCTAATATTCTCAACGAAACTTTCGAGTTGTATCATGCTAACTTAAAACATGTCAAAAGTGTAAATATAAATGCATGCTTTCATTTGTTATTTGCATAATGTACGTTTTGAAGCTCTTTGAAGCTTATGCTACGTGCTGTAACGACTGTAACACACGTTTTACTAGTGACAAAAACCGGGCCTGCCGTGAGAACAAGTCAGAGAAGAAAACTTCTCTTTTCCAAGACTGAAAAAGAACCTTTTATAAAAAAAAAAATTGCTACGTCTGTTACCAAATGTTCTAAAATAGCCTGAAGCATACATGCTCAACTATGTACACGACAACCAGCGCATTAAATCCAAAACGATTGAGTTGCACAATTCCCGGATAACCGTCCGTACTTGGTGTAGAATTATAGTGTATAGAGAGGGTCCGAATGAATTTGGCGCGCTTTTAAAATGACTGCAGAAGGATGTCATCTAAAAAGTTACATCGAATCGGTTTATCAAAAGATATAACAGAAAGATTAGCAGTTAATAATGTCACCACATGCAAGGTTTTGCTTAATATGCTATCTTCTTCTTCCATTTAATGGCCACCGTCAACTGGTTGACTATTGTGCCACTTTTTGGCTGTGCGCATACAATTTACAAACTTTAACATATTAGACGCAATGTTAAATAATAATACTCATATATATCTGTATATTCTGTGTGGCTAATCTTGTTGAGATGTACCGTAGACAATCCAAGCAAAAAATATGTATCGTTTCGATAGGGTAAATCCCAGCGAGATTAGTGTATGACTGCTCAAGATTTGCACTAATGTATAAATACAATTATTATTTCTATCAATAGGAGAGTCAAATGTCCCCATTCAGTGTTTTATCATTGTTATTTTAAAAAAAAAGACCTCTATCCTTAAATTTGGGGAAATAGGCACAGTAGCTATAATCCGACAGTCTGATGATCTGAAAAAAAACCATGATAATTGTGATAGTGAATTTGCATATCGTACTGCAGCTGTCTTCTTATGATGCTGTAATCCAAGGATTATAAGAATGTTCTGACTGCCTTTACATGGATTTCCGTATTCATCTCAAAAATTTTAATATTAAGGGACTTCCTAGGGAATCATTGAGCATTTTCCAGTAAGAGGCGATATTCAGGGGAGGTGGAATTATATAGTTTGGAGTCCTGAACCAATCGTTTCGAACATGGAGCACAACAGAGCCTAAATGTCATGACCAAGATAGTTCAGTTTAATAAATAAAAAAAAAACTGAACGCTGCCAAAAGTTTGATACCCCCCCCCCCCTCCCATTTTACTTATCTGTTATCATTTATTTTTTCTATATCATAATTGCTTATACACTTACAGTACAGAAAGGGACATACCGTGATTGATCACTCCGAGAGACATAATTTTTAATCCTTTAGACATATCATCACGGACATAAACCCACTGTGATAGACCTAAAAAGGACCATAAAACAAGGTGGTGGGGATTAAATTTTATGGCTCTAGGTCACTTGTGCGCCGATTGATATTTTACCGCCAATTAAGAGATTAGCGTTACCTGTTCTACCTGTTGACTTTTAATATCGTAAGCTGTAATTATTGCTACTGAAGGATGTATTTTTGACAATTAATTTTGTATCCTCTTGCTGTTAATATTTGACTGTTTGTTGCTTTTCATTGCCAAAGAATGTCTGTCTAGTTATCGTTTTCGTTTGTTTTAGAAAGTTCTACTTTATGACCTCGAGTTCTATATTAAGAATTTTGTTGAAACCGCAACTGAACTTTATCTTGTTTAATTTTAATTTCTCATTTTTTTTCTTCTGTTGGGTCGAATTCAGTATGTATTGAATTATTCGTAAATACGGGCTACTTCATAAATGTATTTTTTGTTTATAAGTTAAACCGCAGGCGCGGGGTTTTGAAGCACGGACTTTGCAAGCACGGGTTTTGTAGTGTTTAGTTGGTAAAGAGCAGACTTCAAATTGATTATTGGTTTATTTTGTGTTTTGGACTTTAACCTCTCGTATTGAAAAAAATTAATAATTCAAGTAAACTGTTTTACACACTTGGCTTGTTACGTAATTCCGTTATAGATGAAAATAATTTTCTTTAAAATTGCAAACAAAAACCTATAACTTTGGGGTTTTTTTTGGCTGTATTTTGTCACAAATCTATTAGGTTGAAAGCCAATTAAGATTTGAATTTGAATAAATAAATAAACTGGTGACATTTGATTTTGGTCAGATACTGTGTAATGTCAAACATTTGTAGGGGTAAAATCATGATAAAGGTTAATTCTTTATTTCCTTTCACGTTTCTAAACTTTCTGCAGATTAGCCGCTAATTTCCAAAATATATCCGTAAATTTAGTGACTTTTGGACATGTAGTACTTCTTTGAACGATCTGTTTATAAATATTTGTTTCGTTAATTTTTAATCAAATTCTTCGATGACCGTATACAAATTATTTAGTACATATTTCTACAACCAAAAGGGTTTTAACTGGGTTTTCTACGAAGATTAAAATAAAAAAAATTACTGAATGTATAAAAATTATTTAGTACGTATTTCTACAACCAAAAGGGTTTTAACTGGGTTTTCTACGAAGATTAAAATAAAAAAAATTACTGAACGTATAAAAAATATTAGTGAACTAAAATGTAATATTGAACTGGAAATACGCTTTAAAACGTAACAAATCACGCATATCGCACATGTGTTTATGAAACTTCATTTGTGCACAAGCCAGGTCACGTGTACGCGTGTCAATAAAATACTAGGTGTAGATACGCAATACACAGCCACGGTTAACAATCTTTGAAACAAATTTGCACAACCCATGATTTCACTGAATTGAAGTTGAATAATCATTTATTATTTGCATTTTATTCATCAATTCAAATGAACTCTCCGTTCTCGTGCTATTTTCTCGATCTCGGGATTTCATTCCCGGGATTACGTTGAAGGATGTTTTACGTTTTGAGGAAAGAAATAAAAATGTTTTTTTTTAATTCTGAGGGGAATCTGAGACAGTACCTGAAAAAAAAATAGGCGATATAAAAACGTAATTTCACCTGTACATCTTATCTGACTAGTTTACCTGTAAAACGACACACTTGATTACAAGATTAACACCTGGTGTTTTATTGCTTCCTGATCACTGACATGAATTAAAATTTTTAATCCCCATCACTCTCCTAGACATGACCACTATCACGGTGATTGATCACGGTATGTCCCTTTCTGTATTGTATTATCCGTCATGCTCTCTGTCAGACCTGTGTTTGATACAGGAGAGAACTTCATATACAGTACACTCCAAGTGTATCAACGATAATGTCCGACATATTTGAGAGTCAACACTCTCTAAGTCCGACTATTTGGTCGGACATCGTGGTCGTGGTCGGACGTGAGAGTGAATATTTAAAGATTTTTTTTATATTTCTCGAGGTGAACATGTCAAACATTTTGTGAACGATGCGTATTTGTAAGCGTACTTTCTTTCCGGTATGTAGAATGTCTGGGTACGTAAATACCCTAGTGTATTTCTACCTTGCACCATATTCGTGCCAGGAAGGGTAGCTCAAAGTTCAATATATAACTGAAATATTGTTGAAAAGTGACGTTTAAACACCCATAGCCTCATATAAATTATTGCAATAAAATATCGATTAAGTAACGAAATCGATATAAATTATTTTCCAGTATATTTAGTATAAAAAGCTTGTTCTACACGTTTACTGTGAGATGTATTGCAACCACCATTTTTTACTACAACCATGTGAGCATGCTCGTGTTTGATGGAAGGCTATAGCTATATTTAGATATTTTGTGATAATAATTTTATATTGTAAATCGATCCACCCTGTGATTTTTTTCAACAAGATACATTTTTTTTATAGTATATATTTTATTATAAAATACAATATTGAACTGATTTTCGATAACACTTCAATCATTGAATATTGATTTTTTCGGATGTTGAATATTTTATCCCCAGAATTGCACCCCCTGTTAGTATACTTTTATTGCTTTATTTAAAAAAAAAATAACACCAAGAACATCGATGATACAAGTCTTCTTATTCAGAAATAAACCTACAGCAAAATAAAGGTATACATTTTTTGTACTGTAAAAAAAATCGTCATTTTTATCTAGATTTATCGTCCGAAAAATACGGTACTCCTCTACTATACCAATTTGGATTAGGTGATGGGAATTAGGTGCCATCATCAAAATAAAGATTAAAAAAATGTATTTTATGATAATTATTAAAATTGTTTGTCATGCATTAGCTGTCAGTTGTAATATAAAGGATGTAACCAATATACAGGAAGAGCTCCTACTGTGAAGCCATCTATTTTGAGATGTCATTCAATGAAAATAACAACCTGACCATATTGTTACATAATAAGAATGAGAATTAGATAAGAAAGTAAAATTTATAGAAGGCAAGGATTTATATAATTAACACATTAAGTCACATTTCATTTATTTAGCTTGGGTCAGTTGACAGTTATCAATTAAAAAGACAAAAATGGTTTAAAAAAAAATCTGTCTAATAAGTATTTACCTAAATAACGATATCATGACGTATAATAATTTCTTACCGTAAATGTATTTATTTTATTAAGATATTTATACACATATATAAGAAAAAAGATATAAATTTATTTTTTAAGTACAAATAAATTGGAAGACGGCTTGAAAATCCAAAACTCAAAATAGTTATCTATGTTTATAAGTCTTAGTAAAAGGAGTCTTGAGCAACGTTTTTTTTTTTCACACCTGTGATAGGTGTATTTGTATATCATGAATGCACGATGCGACGACATGCTGAGATGGGTGATGTTTTGACAGGTAAACTGTAAAAAAAAACGTAGAATACACTAATAAAATATTATTTCACCTATATCAGGACTCCGCAGACTGCAAATTTTCAAGAAAAAAAACCGGGATTTACGGATTGATGACCCATTCGCCATAAACAAAATAAAACTTAAATTTTACTAATTAATTTTAATCCAAATTTGCCTTTAAAGAAATAAATGTATAAATTAAAATTATTTACGCGGGTTCGTTCGCCCTACATTTGGCAAACACGTAAAAGAGCAAATGCACCCGATATCGTAAACCGGCAACTGTCTGCAGCAAGTGAAAGGGCCTTGGCATCGATTGTCGCGAGTACATAAGGGACATATTAATATTCACTTCTAGTGCACTTAAAACACGGGTACTGCATGTTGATACATTTTATTCATGGATATTATTGTATATATCGCCCGTGACAGCCGTTAACATATCTATACTTTCCGTACTGTATATCACTCATTTACTTCAGCTTTACTAAGATACGCATGTTTCTTTATGCACAAATTTATTGGTTAGCAGAATTTGGGGACGTTTCCTGTTTACAGTTTAACTATCTGAGAGTGGAGACTCTCACTCCGATCTGGGAGGATTTTGTCGAACAATTTTGTCCGACGATTTTGTCAGACAATTTTAAGAGTGAAGTCCGACAAAACTCTGCGTCCAATCTGAGAGTATGATCGTTAATACACTTGGAGGGATCTGTAAGTTGTAAAACTTGTGTTCAATCCTATTGTATATATTTGACAATATTTTTAAACCAAAAATTTGATGCATGATATAGGACTGAGCACAAAATTCTATTCCATGATTTAAAAAAATACTGTATGTGGTTTCATATTTGCATTCCACAAATTTAGAATATATATAGAATTCAGCAATAATCGATACATTTTATTTTCATATACGATGTATTTGCAGACACAGCCTGATTTTTACCATCTTTACCAATACTATTTGCAACAGTTGAGAAAAAATTATTGAAACATTCAGTAACATCTTTGGTGTTGTTAACAATCTTGTCATCTTCACATAAAACAATTTTTTGTTCGCCTCCATAACATTTTTTAGAGAAAAAAGGTTTCATTGTGGACCAAAAATTACTATTTTTACAACCACCAGTACAACGTTCTAGAAAATAATTTTTCATAGACTTTTTCTTCAGCTTTGTGACTAAATTTCGTTGTCTGCGATATTTGTCCCATGTTTTCGCATTTTTGTTTTTGGTAAAATGAGAATAGAGCATGTGTTTTTTATGTCTAGCAGATCTAAGTTCACTATATATATACATGGCAATGGTTTATTTCTTGGTTTTCTCGGTTTTATGGGTGCGTGTTTGTCTAAGACACTTAAAAACTCCGATTATAATTTTCATACACATTGTTCAGCTGTTCTTTGCTCGACAAGTTTTCAGATGTTGCTACATTTATTTTAGATATGTCTTCATTAAAATTTGTGACATCAAAATTTGTAACTACGATATTTAATATACTCTTGCTTAGGTCTATTAACATGACCTTTCACTGTGACTGAAATTAGGTTGTGGCAGTCACTTACACCTGTTGGTATATTCAGAACATTAAAACATAAATTCTTTTGATTTGTGAGAATAATATCTACCAATGATGGTGTAAAACCTTTCATAAAGCAAGTTTCTTTACTTACTAGTTGTGATAAGTTGAAAAAAATCACACATCATTTAATGTGGTACATTTTTAGTTGTCCAGCATATCAGAATTCAGATCACCTAAAACAAATTGATTAGAAATTTTAGATTATCCACCACCTTATAGATTTTTAGTTTTTTTAGTTTTTTAGTTTAAACATATTTTATTTGCTCAAATGTGCAAAAAGGATAAGACACAAGTTAAACAAACTTATGAATTCTTCTCCTATATACAATAAGTTACAACATTATTTGATAGAGCATGCATGTATATAAATATTTCTTACATTAATATGTGTAGATTGAACTAAAACAGAGAATGAAGAAAGGAATGAGAGAGAGGGTTAGTGGTGGTGATGTGTGCGATTGTTGTTTTGGTGAACAACTAGACAATAAGAAACCTTTCAGACCTCTTTATATATTCAAACACATGCTTAAAAATAATTTCGTTCTGTTCATACGGGAGTGTAGGATTACCACAGGTCAAAAGTGTAAGGTCTAAAGCACAATAATTAGGTAGCCACCTTATAGATATGTCTAATGTTAAAATATTTACTAGAAACCACAAAACTGACTGAACCCCAATGTACATACAAAGTCTTGAATATAAACTGATAATACATAACCAGATTAGTCATACAGGCTCAGGTGAGCCTCTGGTTAAAAAGTAGGATATACTGGACTCTAGAAAATAAAATAGTCTACACCAATATATAAAATAAATATTTTCAGTCAATTTCAGTAAAAAAAAATGAATAGTTTGTAACCAACTTCAGAGAGTAATAAAAAACTTAGCTATAATTTAAAATACATGTAATTATCATCTAATAATTCCTCTGCAATTTTTGCTGGCACATGTTAAATGTTTTTTTCTACATATTTTTCAGGACTTTCTATCAAAGAACAGTTTAGAGCTGTTAAAACTTCTTGGTTTGGGGTACTACAGTTTACAAGAAACGGTGAAGACATGTTGCCAAGCGTGTATTCCAACACCAGTTACAGTTTAGTATTAATTTTAGATAATAGCATATATTTATATCTTGACTTAGATACATTGTAAGGGGAAAGCATCAAAAAGATATAGGTTTATACATTTTTATGATTCCACTGGAAGTACATTTTATCTATATTGTACCATAATCCATTTGTATAATGCTCAATTTTTTGCCCAGAAAATCATTTGACCAGTCTGGATGAGTATTAACTATACAAGAAAGGTCAGGTCATGCAATGATGCATTCAACCTTCTATATTGAAGAGTACATACTATATTTGTATTAACACTTTAGGGATGGCTCTACATTCAGGTTTGTCCAACTTATTCCATGGTCGTGATTGTATGGTAATTGGATTTACAGCTACCTATGCAATCAGTGCCTATCACCACTAAAGTTGTGAGTTTGAATCTGCTCATGGTGAGGTGTACTCGATACAATATTATGTGATAAAGTTTGTCAAGTCAGTGGTCAGTGACTTGCGACAGGTCAGTGGTTTTCTCTGGGTACTCCAGTTTCCTCCACCAATAAAACTGACCGCTGCGATATAATTGAAATATTGTTGAAAGTGGCATTCAACACCATAACCCTAACCCTGATGGTCAAGTAAAACATAGAAATAAAGTACCACTAGTAGTTTTTATTGACAGAACCAGCATTATTTGCACAACTTGTCCTACAAAAAAAGTTGTTGCAGAGGCCTGTTAAAATAATCTGATAGTTTAATTTTGTGTAAGATATTGTGACGAATAATCTTACATTTCAACATTCAACATTCTCTTCTGTAATCATTGAGTAAAGATCTAAGATTATTAAAAGTTATTTTGAGTTTTCCTTGGATTATTAAATAAATTTTACTGCATACAGGTATGGAAATTAATTATAATTTTTTAAACTTTCTTCCCACTGAGGTTGGTTGATACAGCTATATATGTATATAATGATTACAGTATTTGTAGAAACCTTAGTTTATGACTTTTAGAAACCCTGGATTATGATTTGTATCTAACAAGATCAAAGTAGATCTTAAGCAAATTATATATCATTTCAGGCTTTGCAGCTTTTACACAACAGAAGAGGGAACAATTTCTTTGCCACAACTTTACAAGACTTAGACAGGGTGTTGCATGGAGGGATATCCATGGGTACAATTACTGAGGTAAGACTTAGACAGGGTGTTACATGGAGGAATACCCATGGGTACAATTACTGAGATAAGACTTAGACAGGATGTTACATGGAGGCATACCCATGGGTACAGTTACTGAGGTAAGACATAGACAGGGTGTTACATGGAGGGATACCCATGGGTACAATTACTGAGGTAAGACTTAGACAGGGTGTTTCATGGAGGGATACCCATGGGTACAATTACTGAGGTAAGACTTAGACAGGGTGTTTCGTAGACAAAGTGTTTCATGGCGAGATACCCATGGGTACAATTACTGAGGTAAAACTTAGACAGGGTGTTGCATGGAGGGATATTATTACCCATGGGTACAATTACTGAGGTAAAACTTAGACAGGGTGTTTCATGGAGGGATACCCATGGGTACAATTACTGAGGTAAAACTTAGACAGGGTGTTTCATGGAGGGATACCCATGGGTACAATTACTGAGGTAAAACCTAGACAGGGTGTTGCATGGAGGGATACCCATGGGTACCATTACTGAGGTAAATCTTAGACAGGGTGTTGCATGGAGGGATACACATGGGTACAATTACTGAGGTAAGACTTAAGAGTGTTTCATGGAGGGATACCTATGGGTACAATTACTGAGGTAAAACGTAGACAGGGTGTTGCCTGGAGGGATACCCATGGGTACAATTACTGAGGTAAAACTTAGACAGGGTGTTTCATGGAGGAATACCCATGGGTACAATTACTGAGGTAAAACTTAGACAGGGTGTTGCCTGGAGGGATACCCATGGGTACAGTTACTGAGGTAAGACTTAGACAGGCTGTTTCATGGAGGGATACCCATGGGTACAATTACTGAGGTAAAACTTAGACAGGGTGTTTCATGGAGGGATACCCATGGGTACAATTACTGAGGTAAAACTTTGACAGAGTGTTGCATGGAAGGATACCCATGGGTACAATTACTGAGATAAGACTTAGACAGATTGTTGCATGGAGGGATCTCACTGTCAAATATATTCAGTATCAGCAGGCAGACTCTGATGCTGAAAATTATCTATCAGTGTGACATCAAACACATTATGATGTTAAATATAAAAACATTAACGTCAGTTTTGAATATATATTATCACTAGTATCACAGCTTATCCTATCAGACTCGCTCAATACTAGCGATTATGTATGTCTACCTTCTTAACTGCCATTATTCTTTATGTAAATAATCTTGATTTCTTAGATTTATCCTAAAGAATTTACTTTTAATGGAACCAAACATCAACTGTGACTCATGTCTTTATTTCATTTGTTTTAACCTTATAGTTATTATAAATACTGATTAACTCTATTAATCCTATATTTATTTTTATACAATTTCATGAAACTTGGTAAAATATTAAACCAATATACAACAGTTTTACGAGACACCCCCAGTGTTGTAATGGTTCGTGTACATGCTCACTTTGAACACAGAAGATCATGTGTTCAATATCTACATAGATTCATGGGAGGGGAACCACTTGCCAATTGATTTCATAAAATTCTGTTGTTTAATAAAATCATGTAAATAACGTCTGCTCATAGTGAGCTACATGTACATACAGTATGTCGAAGTATTAATACTAACTAATTTGATTAGTCATCAAAGAACAATATGGAGATGGTTAACTTGATTTAATACATCATGATAATCACTGAAATATTTCTAATTTTTCAGAATCCATTTAGAATATTTGTATTTTATATTCTATAGATTGCTGGGCCATCTGGTTGTGGTAAAACACAGTTTTGTATAATGTTGAGTGTATTGGCAACTCTACCAACGAACATGTCTGGTTTGGATGGTCATGTGATGTACATAGATACAGAATCTGCATTCTCTGCCGAGAGGTAAAAAATTATATGATTTTGTTATGGAAATCATATAATTATTGTACATTTTTCTCAAGAAGAAGAAAAAAGTATAGTCCGTTATGACTGCCATGCTGATCATATTCTATGATGGGATGAAACTTGTACAGAGCTATTCAAGAGGAACCTTATAGAATTGGTATATAGATATTCTTCTTTGATGCTGTATCTCGCAACATATAGCACAATTTATATTTAATACATACAATTTTATCTATTTTAGTGTAAAAAGAATGCAACTTGACCTGTTATTATTTTTGTTGGTTTTGTCTCTCTTTCTATTCAAAACTAAGATGAGTAGTCTTTTAATTTACAAATATGTCAAGTTTTAATAAACCAATTTAGCATAGATATGTATAGACTTTAGGTAAACTCCACAGGATGGATGAACTTTGCTTGTTCTTTTATTAACCATTATAATATAAAAATTTGTCTATTTTGTCTTGAACCGCATCGGTGGTGTAATGGTTAGCATGCTCGTCTCGAGTGTGGTAAATTGTGGGTTTGAGCCCCTGTTGGGTCAAACCAGACTATAAAAATGGTATTTGTTGCTTCTTCACTAAGCATGCAGCATTAAGGAGAAAGAGCAAAGACTGGATGGCTCGGAATCAGGATAATGTGTCCGAGTGGAGCGACATGTCTACCCGTGGACTGTTGTTTCAGTGAGCTAGCACTATAAAAATCCAGCTCAGTGTGTTGGTCTAATACAAAGCGGACCTCATTATCATCTCATTGATATAGCTGCAAAATTGCTGTAATTAATTAATATTTCATGCCACACAATCATTCAATCTATTTCTAGACTAGTACAAGTGGCACAATGTAAATTCCCTGAGTATTACAGTGTAGAAGAAAACCTACTACAACTCACCAAGAATGTGTTTGTAGATGTACAACAGACTTGTTCATCTCTTATCAAGAGGTATGTTCTTAACTGTTCTATGGTTGATTTTCTCAAGCAGTTTAAAGTCTGTCATGCATGTCTGTAATCATGTCACAGTTAGATTTATATCTACATATGTATATGTATTTAGTGCTAACAAACAGCAATCAATCAATCACTATAGTTACCATGTTTGACTCGTGGTCATGACTAGGTAAACTAATACAACTTTAATTTTGTCAGTTTTTTGTGGAAGGTTGGTACTTTTTCTGGTGATGCTTCAATTTCCTCCTATAAAACTGACTGCTACGATATCATTGAAATATACCTTATTGAATATCATTTTGGTATTGGAAAAATACTTAAAATTCTAATGTAAAAATGAATGCTAACTCTTTGTCTCACAGCTGACTTCTTGTTGGAAGGTGATGCTTTAGAACTTTGTTAATGATAGCAACGATGGAACATGTATAACAGTATCATTCTTTGTTAGCTCACAGTCAATGACTTTGGAATTTGGAACTTACAAGCCATTTGGGCCAGTACTTATGAGAACTTTACTGACCCAAATACATATTCACTGACCCGAAAGTAAATTGACCAAATCTGACATAAATTGAAAGAAAGTAATGAAAAGCATCATGATATCACATGTTTATTCTCTTGAATAAAAAAAAAAATGAGTCTCTCTGTTTGGAGCTCCTCCAGTTCGTTCTTCTCATCCTCATCACTCCACCCCCTTCATCTTTACTTAGCCTCTTGTCATATACTGGTACATGCAAGATTATTACGTTCAAGCCTTGGTCGTATTTGAGGGAAACGGGTGAAAACGCCCCCACTTTTTATCAGAATAAAAATTATTTTACCAAAATGCTCCCAATTTTGTTTGCCAAAATGACATGTTTAATAAACAAATTCTACTCAAACGATATCATGTGTGATGTGATGTCTTGTAATTCAAGATTTGTCCAGTAAATTTATATACTGTCTTGTTCTAACTACCTTATTGCAACTGATACAATATTCACTTTCCATGCTAAATGGATAATGTTATCATGCCAGAATCATGTCGTAAATATACTTTTTAGTAAGGCTTGACCAAGCCATTGTTATCAAAGCTTAAACTTCTCAAAATTCTTTTGTTGGTTTTGTCCTTTTCTTTTTCACAATACATTGGCTTGTGTGTGTTTTTTTTACTTTATTATCAGTAAATAAACTCATCAAAGACCATTGGCATGGATAAAGGCATATAATTGTAATAATTAATGAAACATATAAATTTAATTAAATGTAATCATCATTAATTAAATTTATAATTTTAATAAATATATCAATAAAAATATAATTAAACAAAAACAGTATATATTGTTACTTTCATGACTTAAGTACCAAAAAAAATATTTGAACAAAAACGAATCACAGGAAGACATTTATTAACATTTGAATCACAAAAGTAAAATTATTTTGGAAAAAAGTGTGATCGGCGTTTTGACATGTATTCATATATGAGCCATGTCCGGTCCTTTTTCAAGATTTCTAGTAATTTTCTATCCCTTATCTCCTCGTACTCCCTTTTAAAAATGTTTTTCAGCACACTTTCATTTATGTGAACAACCGGGTAGGGCCCTGTCAAAATATTAAAATAAATCAGTCATAGGTTTTTATTTTTTTATGCCAGAAGTTAAACAATATGGATGGAGTTAAGCAACAAGACAGTATGTCCCAAAATGATTCGACCCTGGGTTTTAAATGGATAAAAGAAAAATTGCACAAAATATTGTGTAGTCATATATTCATAATACATAATGATCATACTTATATTACTGAAGATTACACTAGTTTGTGTTTGAACATAATTTGTAATCGGTAATTTTTCTTGAAATGATGTCAGCTTTGTTCCGGTCCGTGTTTTACACAAGGATGAAAAGATTTTGGGGTGAAAACATATCTATTTGCCGCATGCGCAAACTGCTATTTACGATTCTTAGGTATTTTTTTTTAAAACAGGGAATATCCCGTCAACTTGGTCGTGGCTGAATAAGGGTAATTACAAAATTACCGAAAACAGGAAAACCGCAATGGCCCTGACTTGGTACAGGCATTTCCAAAGAAATGGGTTGAATCAGATTTTACGGCACCAAACCTCCCGCTTCCATTAAGGTTAAAAGGTTCCGGTTGTCACTTGTTCGATTTGAATGTGAGAATTCAGCAATTGACGTGATCATTATTTTTTTATGAAAAATATTCCACAAGCCAAATCGGACTTGTGGTTTTGAAATTTCCACTGGCCAGACAAAAAAATTCGCTGGCCACGGGCCATCAGACCACTGCATATTTCAAACATTGAGCTCACCTGGACAAAATGTCAATGTGAGGTATTGTCATTACTTTGCAACAGTTATCTGCATCTGTTAGCTTTTATCAATTATTTCTCACAACCCACTGGACCATTAGGAAATAAACTTGAAAGAAATCTTACTTAGGTAGTTTTCAATATTTTATATGATTTCTGTATCATTTAGAAATTCAACATGGCTGCTAGGTTTAATTGTGCTTTTTTATTGGCTAAAATTTCAAAAATGTTCTTCCCTTAAACCATTTGTGTATTTGAATTATTACTTAGTAGGAATGCTTCTTAAAAGTACATTTACATGTATCTGAAAATATTACATTGATTGGTTTTTATCTGTCCTAAAATTAGGGCAATAAAAGGTTTATGATGAGATATAGAAATTAATAATAAAAAAAAAAATCTCAATTTTAGATTGACATCATTGGAAGAAGAAATAATTACAAACAAAATCAAGATGATAATTGTAGATTCTATTGCATCTTTGGTTAGAAAGGAGTATAGTAGCAGTGGTGGGAGGAATCTGATTGATAGAACCAACTTCCTGTCACAACAGGCAGCCATCTTGAAATATCTAGCAGAAGTTTTCTGTATACCAGTATGTACAGTATTGAATCTATTCAAGAACAAATCGAGTTTGTTAATTTTCTAATTTTGGAAATGAACCTCTGAACCTACTTGTATTTACTAAATGGTTCAATGGCTTTGTAAGCCTTCAGAGTCCTTTTTTTTTGTAGAATAATGCATGATATCATCACAAAATTAAATTACAGGGAATGTATACATATGTTCTGCAGAATTTGCATGGAGAAAAAAAAATGATGTGATTTAAATTTCAAGGTTCTATAAATTAAGTTGTCCGTCCTATAAGTGAAACTGCATGTTAATTCGATGTACTTTTTAGCAGTATATACATGTATTAAGTGAAATTGAAGATATGTGTGTTAGCATCCACAACATATTTGTTGTAACTGATTTCATGGTTCACTAATGTTGATTGTTATTTTATACAGAATTATTTGTCCTTAATTTTCTGGTTCACTAATTTCTGAAAATTTTGAAACTTTTTAGGCCTGTTTACAGCATCAAAATTAGATTTAAAAAAAATATATAAAAAACTGATAATTCTGCACTTTGCTTTCTTTTGCCAGGCAAAATATCTTTTTTATGTAAACTAAGGACTGGGATACATAAATTCTCCTGTTGTATTTATGTTTTAGGTGATTGTAACCAATCAAATTACAACAAGATTTGGACAAAATCCAACACCTTCAGATCTAGAAGAAGGAGGTAACATTTGTTTAATTTGTCTTTGGAGAATGTTATCAATAGAAAGTTGATACAGTGAAGATCAACGATTCCACCAATAACAACAAAATGAACAACTACCTCAAGCTCTCGCTTCAAATCAGTTAAAACAAAAAAGACCATGACATATGCTGATGGAAATCCAAGCTCTGAATTAGGACAAGCACAAACTTGTGGCAGGGTTAAAACATTAGTACGCATATACCTATAATCCACATGTTGATTTCATTTCATAAAACCCCCACAAGATTTATATATACCTATAATCCACATGTTGATTTCATTTCATAAAACCCCCACAAGATTTATATATACCTATAATCCACATGTTGATTTCATTTCATAAAACCCCCACAAGATTTACATATACCTATAATCCACATGTTGATTTCATTTCATAAAACACCCACAAGATTTACATATACCTATAATCCACATGTTGATTTCATTTCATAAAACACCCACAAGATTTACATATACCTATAATCCACATGTTGATTTCATTTCATAAAACACCCACAAGATTTACATATACCTATAATCCACATGTTGATTTCATTTCATAAAACACCCACAAGATTTACATATACCTATAATCCACATGTTGATTTCATTTCATAAAACCCCCACAAGATTTACATTCACTTTAATCTTAAACATAAGCAGTAAAATGTCTACTTGTGAACTGTTGTTTCAGTGAGCTAACAGTATTTAAATTCGGCTCCAGGTTCCTTCTCTTTTAAAATTTTCTGAATTTCTACAAGTTCAGAGTTCATTTTGTATATAGTTTAATTTCAGAAATGCAAAGATGATAAAATATAATAGAATTGCTCTTTATTTGGTTTTACAGCTGAGATTGTATCTGAAGCTGACAGTGGATATGTGACAGTAGCACTGGGTAATACATGGAGTCATAATGTTAATACCAGACTAATTCTTCAATACATGGAGGGACAAGAAAGACAGGTAGATCTTCTTATCTATATTGGTACACTAAATAGTGGCTATGTGATGATGTCATTTGATTATACCTGAAGTCACACTATTAACATAGAATTCATATTACTATGCCACAGTATAAGTACATTTTTAGCTCACCTTGCCAAAGGCAATGTGAGCTTTTGCCATCACTTGGCGTCCGTCGTCTGTTGTCCGTTAACTTTTCACATTTTAATCTTCTCCTCTGAAACCCCTCAGCCAAATGAACTGAAACTTGGAAGGAAGCATCTATGGAAGGTCCTTTATAAAGATTGCGAATTTCGTCCCGATCCATTAACAAACATGGCCACCACAGGCAATTCTCGTTTCTGATTGGCCTATTTTTAAAAATCTTCTCCTCTGAAACCACTGGGCCAAATGAACTGAAACTTGGTAGGAAGCATCTATGGAAGGTCCTCTATAAAGAATGCTCATTTCGTCCCGATCCATTAACAAACATGGCCACCACAGGCAATTCATGTTTATGATTGTATGCTTTATTAAAAAAAAACTGTTTTTCTGTGGAAAGGGAGATAACTCTAATTTAAATATAGATATTAGTAAAATACAGTTAGCTATGAATTGAATTACAGATAAATATGCCTCTAAAACCCCTCAGCCAAATGAACTGAAACTTGGTAGGAAGCATCTATGGAAGGCCCTCATTGCTCATTTTGTCCCGATCCGTTAACAAACATGGCCGCCATAGGCGACTCTTGTTTCTGATTTGCTGATTTGAAAAATTCTTCTCTTCTGTAACCGTTTGGCCAAATGAACCGAAACTTGGTAGGAAACATTTATGGAAGGTCCTCTATAAAGATTGCTCATTTTGTCCCGATCCA
The DNA here is from genome assembly GCA_963680875.1 of Bathymodiolus brooksi. Taxonomy (NCBI): domain Eukaryota; kingdom Metazoa; phylum Mollusca; class Bivalvia; order Mytilida; family Modiolidae; genus Bathymodiolus; species Bathymodiolus brooksi. The sequence goes on along the minus strand of OY804576.1, from coordinate 30,599,025 downwards.
TTAACAAGCATGGTCGCCACAGGCGATTCTTGTTTCTGATTGGCTGATTTAAAAAAAAATTCTCCTCTGAAACTGTATGGCCAAATGTACCGAAACTTGGTAGGAAGCATCTATGGAAAGTCCTCTGTTGCGATTGCTTATCTCGTTCTGATCCGTTAACAAACATGGCCGCCACAGGCAATTCTTGTTTCTGATTGGCCTATTTTTAAAAATCTTCTCCTCTGAAACTGCTTGGCCAAATGTACCGAAACTTTGTAGGATCCATCTTTGGGAGGTCCTCTATAATGATTACTCATTTCGTCCCGATCCATTAACAAACATGGCCGCCACAGGCAATTCTTGTTTCTGATTGGTTGATTTCTAAAAATCTTCTCTGAAACCGCTTGGCCAAATGAACTGAAACTTGGTAGGATGCATCTATGGAGGTTCTCTATAAAGATTACGCATTTCGTCCCCATCAATTAACAAATATGGCTGCCACAGGCAAGTCTTGTTTCTTATTGGTCAATTTCTAAAACAGCTTTTCCTCTGAAGCCGCTTAGCCAAATGATATGAAACTTGGTAAGAAGCATATATGGAAGATCCTCTATAGAGATTACTCATTTCGTTTTGATCCATTTACAAACATGGCTGCCACAGGCAATTCCTGTTTTAGATTGGTCAATTTCTAAAAATCTTATCTGAAACTGCTTTGCCAAAATGAACCGATATTTGGTGGGAAGCACCTATGGAAGGTTCTGTATTAAATTTCCTCAAAGCAGAATGAAAGGTGAGTATTCTTAATAAAAATGCATGTTCTTAGATATTCTATTTACTGGTAAATTGTGTAATGAACCGGTGAACAATACAAAAGACAATTCACTTCTTCTGTGCTGTTCACCAGAGACTCGATATATTTTCACAGAATTTTTAATCCGCTTGATTCATTAGAGGAAGCACGGTAATGGACCTTCAAAATTCTCTTGAATTTTCCTATGTTAAACTAAAATCCCAAAACCAGCAGACGACAGCATGAAACATGGTGAGCAGGTTCTGTGTCTGTCCATGGTATTGTAGTCTCTTATGGTGTACAGTATAATAAAATGCTTATTGACCGGATATTTGGGTAATAGCAGGTTTATTGTTCCACTTGACACCAACTATTGCCATTGGCTTTGCCTCAGGTAATGGTTGATGTTCGGGGAACAATAACCTTACTATTACCCTCATAGCAGTCAATAAGTGTATTCTATATTACAAACAGGGACAAATAACACAGGTAAATCGTCCTACTTTATACTGGTACCATAGTATGTGATAACTCCACTGGAGGTGCAATATCTGTGATACCTGGAGGGACAAGTATAAATCAGTATATTATATACTGCTATCTTAAAAAGATATTGTGTGTATCACACCTCACTGTGTAGTACCAGGAGTTGCCATGTATGATCAGCTTGGTTTAGTGTTTCTACCAGCCTGGTTGAGTGTTGTACACAAGACTGCTGACCAGACTAGGGAAGTGTTGTACACAAGAAAAGGTCGTGTGTGTATTATACATATATGTATTCTACACAAAATATAAGAGAGCAGTCATGAAGTAACAATTTTATTTATGAGACGGTAGGAGTGAAGCAACATAGATACTTTGTGGTAAATGTCTGACTTTATGTTGATAAGATTAAAAATCCATTAGCAAAAAGTTTATAAAGGTCAATTATTTACACAAATTAATGGTATATGTTCACCTATTGTCAATCATTCTTGTTTTCTGTTTCTCTCAATTCAGTTGGCTACCTTTTATAAATCTTGTCATTCATCTTTAAAGTTTTTGTTGTAAATATCGAATTGAAAGACATCCATGGTATATTAAAAAAAATCAAGGTCTGTACCAGTATATGTAGGTATACACAACTGTTCAGTATTTTTATGTACAGTTATCTCCCTTTTAATAGGTCTTTGAAACTTTTTTGGGATAAACTTTTTAATTAGGCAAATGCCTGGAAAGTTTCAATATAACATAAGATATTTAAAAAACACATTGATATCAAGACAAAGAAAAAGTAGCCTTATAAGATAGGTGACCTCTTAAAAGTTTTAAAGTGGTCATTTAAACCGCGACCGTGGGTATAAATAGCTGTGGGCAGAGCATACATTCAGATTTTTCATTATTTTGACCACGGTTATCTTGAAGAGGAAAAATCAATGATACATAGTTTCACAGTTACTTTTGGAGCAAAATATTTGACAGGCATGGTCACTAGTGTTCCTCCCTACGAAACTTTCAGACTTATTAATATTCTTCATCAGTCTAAAACTACAAAAATCACTTCGAAAATTCAAATTTCTGTGGTATGGGACCTTTAGGTCACATTGATCATCTGGCATACAGTTTCATAAATATGCTGTTCATATCAACGGGGATTTTTGATGATAAGCTCCACCCACAAATTTTGTCGGTAGGCACTACCGCAAATGCCGCTTTAATTTCATTCATTTACAAAAAAACAGTTAAATTGTACAACTGTACAGGAGAATTTATTGTTGTCTTTAACATTTGAAAATCATTGTGTAATCATTCTGTTGGGAGTATACTACATGTATGCATCCTTAGAACAATTCCTATTTGTAGTATTCCAACAGATTTGTTGTAGCTCTTACCATTTTCAAGATATGTCTGTACGAAGCCCAGTTTAAAATTTTTTAATTTTTCTAAGTCTGATTTTAATTTGTTTTTATACACCCCACAACGAAGTTGTAGGGGGGTATACTGGTTTCACCATGTCCGTCCATCTGTAGACAAATCCTATATCGTACGATAACTTGAGTTATGTTTCTTAGAATCTTTTAAAATTTTATCAGCTGTTTACTGGTGAAGAGAGGAGGATCCCTTTCATTTTTGCCGATTTTCACTTTTGCCGTTCCAGTGTTATTGGACTTGATATGACTGAAAATTATGATAACTTGAGTAGTGTTTCTCAGAATGTTTTGAAACTTTATCAGCAGCTTACCGATGAAGAGAGGAGGGTCCCTTTCATTTTTGGTCGGAACAATCAGTAATGTTTTGGTTATGGAAATAGGTTGGACAGATGTGGGGAGCGGGGGGTATATCTTAGTGAACTGTGCTCACAGTAATACTAGTTTTGATCTAACTTCATAGTGAAATTCCTTCCTGCACTTTTCAGTTCCACTTAGTGATGACTTTTGCTGGATTATAATCATTTCAGTAAAACTGGTGCAGGAGGAAGTCTTATTTTGTTCATTGCCTATATAAATCAGTTGAGCGATATAGATTCTTGAAAACCTCTGGTATTCATAAGAACATACATCACAAACATTGGCATTAGTTATAGCCACTGACTTCATGTCCTGTGCTGTTATGTTTTGTTTGTCTTCTATTATTATTTGATAGGGAGAATGGTGGAGTAGTTATGATTGATAGGTAGTGCTATCTTTTTAGTAATAAACTTAGAGTTATCTCCCTTTCACCAGGTTCTGGTTGCCAAATCACCAGTTGCACCGTTTACTTCATTTACGTACAGAATACAAGATAAAGGCATCGTTCAAGAAGGTAAGTTCAGGTTGACTAACTTGTAATCAGAAATTTACATTGAGAAACTAATTCAATCATGTTCCTAAATGTTGCCAAGTTGACTTCAGTGCAATTTTTCAAATTGAATTCTATATTAAAATCATACACCTTGTGTGTTTTTTTGGGTTTAATTTTAATGAATTGAAACATTGTTTGATAATTTCTGTTTGATGAAGTTGGCAGTAAAGTGATCTTCTTTAACATAGAAGGATGATGCTAGAGATAACTGAGTTCTTTATGGTTTAATTTCATTTGGACTTTCAGTTCTGTCTTGATTGTATGAGTAGAGAAATCATGGCTGCCCAATCAAAATTGTCAATTGTTTGAAAATCACTGATAAATATATTCATCTCCATAAAAAATCCAAAGAGGATGAAATAAAAAAAATATCCTCAATGGAGTCCAGATTCTGACAAGTGGCTGACATTTTGACGTGTTAATGGTACAAATGATAGCATCAGATTCTGGTTGGTCTAACTAGATAACTAGAACTATTTTAAGTATGTTAATTAATCTATTTGTTTTAAACTCTATTTGAAGTTGATGGGGCTGGACATTACCATGGCACTGATCCCGGAATTCAGAATATTAGAGTAAGATCAGCGTTACCTCTACAGTATGCAATGAACAAATCCTGATCACTAGTGAGTTTTAAAATTTATCAGATGACAGCGAAAATGAATTTGATTTTTTACTATTATAACTGTCATTTTTTTCAATCTATAAATCTCAGTTACTATGTTGATGTGTATTATAAATATCAACATTATTTTCAGCCATATTTGCAAACTATATCTATATTTTACTTGGAACTACAGTCAAACATGAAACGGAACTTCCTTTGGACCAACTATTAAGTTGGGAATAAACAGGTGCTTAGTTTATACAGGTTAAATTAACAAAGAGTTCCTGGAACATTATTAATGTTCTGTTTATACAGATTCCTGTTTAGACAGGTTTCACTGTATTGTGTAAAGATACTTACATGGTTTAAATGATGACTTCCAACCTTAAGTATGAAAAATATCCATTCACAAAAAGTCACCTTTGACCTTACAAAAACTTAATCTAAAACGACTTTAACAATAACTGCTCTAATTATTGAAAGTGGCCTTCAACTTCAATGCTATTTATTTATCTTTTCTTTTAAAGGGTTAAGGTCATTGACTTCTAACCATATTCCTAACAACATTGACGGGAATTTGCACCCTGAAACCCACATTAGTGTGAAGGTTTCCATACACCTACCCAAGGCCAAGAGTTTCACCTGTCAGTTATGTCTGTCTTTCTTACCAAACAAAAATTTTGTTAGTCATGATAATATCTGAAAAATTGTTGAAAGTGACAATAAACTCCCATTAAACAACCTGAATGTGGAACCATTCTAGAGTGTTTTGTAGAGTGGACAATATTTGTTCTTCACGAAGAAAGGTCGTAAAGTACTTACACTTTGTCAATTAAAGAAGGTTATGTTTAACTGTACAGTGACCTCAGTTGAACTCATCAAGAGGTTACTTAAAATTACCAGAAACTAGTAAACTTACTTGCTTGTTAAACATTATGCAATGGTTGTATAAACATTTCAAGATGTAGAGGCTACTTTACATAGAAGGCTGGACAGTTAGAAGGTCTGCCGTCAATTTTTTTGTCTTGAATTGTCTTAACTTCAAAGTAATGATATGGACCTATATTATTAATGGAAATCTCTATTCAGCAAATTGTTTAAATGTTTTTGTATGTACCATTATATACTTTAAACTTTGATTAATGTGCATGCAAAAACACATGTTAAATGACCTCTTGTGACCCCAATGTTTCTGTAAACGTGAAAAGATTTACAACATTCAGAATTTCATGCCAACTTTCCCACCTGTATGTAATTTGTTAATTATCTTTACTCATTACTCATTAATATAACATGGGATTGTTTCCCTTTATTATCCCACATTTAAAGAGGAGGTAAACATTCCTTCATCAGGAAGAAACCGTAAATTTCGACCAGATAAATTCGGAAGACATACCTAAAATCCTATAATTTAGAAAATTTCAACAACAAGTGTGAATCAGTAACTGGTTTAAGATAAACAGCTTGTTGACATATCATTGTTACAATATACCCTATCTGTGATCGACTCATTTTCATGCCCAAAAACGTTCTTACTTAAAGAAGAAAAATTATGACAGCTCTCGGGGACATTAAGATAACAGAATAAATTATAAATCAAAGTAAACAAACGGTATCTTACATGTAAAGGAAACAATAAGAATGAGTCACATGATATGTTTGTTGACATAATAGGTATCTGTTTATTATAAGTGATTAGATGATATCAACAGAGCACCCCAGCAGTTTTAGTCCTATATAACTTGTTTTTTTATCAGATTTCAGTCAAGACTATTTTCACGATCAGTAAATATATAGATTATACCTGTCAAGCTTATTGATTCTTAACTTCTTGAAGATTTCAAAATGAAATCCTCTAAAACTGAATAAATAAGAACATGGTATATAGTGTCAACTTGTTTTTGTTTGGTCGTAGATTATATGTTTTCGAAACTTGACCATTTAGAGAGGTTTTTTTTACGCACCTAACTCTCATGAAGTTGACATGCGAGTAGGTTTTAATATACAGCTTTAAGTATTACAAGAAGGATGTGTATTGATGCATGTCAAACTAGAAGTATACTTCAGTTTGGTTCAAAGGTTCAGTAAAATATATATGGAACAAATGTAAATGAATGTTGACAAAACCTAGGTCAATGTCATTTCTTTTTGATTTCAGTTGGAAATTTAGATTTTTAACTATTATGATAATAACATTTTTACACAGTAAAACGAAATTTAACCAGTACAGAAACAGATGCACCCATGGACACAAAAAATTACCTTGTTGATAAGTAATGTAACCTCTGATGAGCCTTAAAAAAAAAATGAAAAACCAAACAATAGATAAATTTAATTTACAGACCTAAGCTGAAATGTTTACATGTCTATCATTTGCTTGCTACCAAACAGAACTCAGATGATCTCTGTGTTGTATATCAAGTTATTTTCACAAAAGAATATGGAGGTAAAATGAAATCAAATGCTGGATCTTTCAATTTGCTCCCTTTTCTGATTTAGTAGGTATGTCCACTGTTTCCCTTCTTTGACTTGTTAGGTCTGTTCTGGTCCCATTTTCTGATTTAGTAGATGTGTCTACTGGGTTCTCCCTCTGATTTAATTGGTCTGATCACTGGTTGTCTTCACTGATTTGGTAGGTGACTTCTGGTTCCCTGTTATAATTTGTTTGGTGTGACCACTGGTTTTCTTTTCTGATTTGTTCGGTTTTACCACTGGTTCCCTTCTCTGAATGATTTATTAGTCCATAGGTTCTATGCATATATCTGACTTATTGTGTAGACTGTTATTATTGTAATAATTAACTTGCCATTTATTTAGTGAAGTAGGTGTAAATCTCTGCTGTACTCCTTCTGAAACACTCCTGTGGAAGAGGTTTCTACAGGTTACAAGTATACAGGACGAAATAAACAACTTGCCATTAGGATGAGATGTTTGAATTGAAATTAGTTCTCATTTGAGGTTAAGGGGTTGGGGTTATGGTGTGACTCCACTTTCAACAATATTTCAGATATATTGTGATGGTCAGTTTTATTGATGGAGGAAACCGGAGTAACTGGAGAAAACCACTGTAAGTCACTGAAAAACTTTATCACATAATGTTTTATTGAGTATACCTCGTCTGAGCGGGATTCAAGCTCACAACGTTAGTGGTGATAGGAACTGATTGCATAGATAGTTGTAAATACAACTACCATAAGATCACGATCACGACCACGATGGTCCCTCATTTGAGGTTAAACATATCAATCAATCAATATAGCACAATACTATAACTATAGTATTTGGTCAGTTTAAATTAAGCCAGTAAATGACGTGATCAAACTTTTAGTAATTACAAAAAGTTTTCTGTTTAATTTAACAACATATCAGAATATATATATAGATATAGACATGTAAACTGTTTGATCACAAATGTTTAATTGAGTTATCTCCCATTTGCCATAGGTAGTGCAGTACAAGTGCACACAAAAAGGGGAACCTCGCATTTTTTTTTTTTTTTAGCAAATACCGTTCCTTTTTGAGCAAAAATACTCATAAGGAACTTTGCCAATTTTTTAAGTGAAAAATAAAAGCAGCCTGCCACTTAGATCAGGTACCTTATTATATATTGTTGTAGATTAAAGTGATCTGGACCAGATATCATTCTTGACTGAAGGAGTAATGGCTGGCGACAATTTAATAGATACTAAGTCTGAAGGCCATTTATTTAATTGACTATAGGTACATATATATTAATAACCCATTCTCTTCTGGATTTTAATCTATCTTGAAGTTTCTCAGTAATTTGTTTTATATAAATTTGGACATTTTAAATTTAATTTGAAATCAATTTATCAGCATGGCCGTTTATAATTCAGACCAATGTACCAGTGTACAAGTATGTTTTAATATAAATTATTATACTATCATGAAGAAGCTTGTAAATTATGAATTTAAGATATACGAGGTCTGTTTTTGACTTTTTGATGATTTTTTTTTTAAGTGAAGATAATGAGTAAGATTCTCTAAAGGGAAGTTATTGTTCAGAGTCATTGGCATGTAATCAAAGAGTATAGACCTAATTTTTAAATTGATTTCGTTGGAGATAAAGATTTGGTTGAAATCATCCCTTTATCCAAGTGGATTTTGTCAATTTAGCACGCATTTTCAATTACTGTGTTGTGAATTTGAATGATAAGTTTGCCTCAAGTGTTTTAACGGGTTATCAGGGATTTTTTCGTTCACAATAAGGTGCTTTGTTCGTAATCCGGAATGATAGTCATATGAATGGGTTGAGAATTTTGTTTAGATGTATTTAGGATATTTGTTACACAGACTGGGATAGAAAACAGATAACTTGGCCAAGAATTATTGTAATAGTACAAAGAATTCACTGTATTTTAAGATTTGAGATGTATTAGAGGGCATTATTGAAATTCAATACATCATGTTAATGTTTAAAGGGAAAATATATATAAAAGAACTTATCAACGTTCTTGATAACAGAAAAATCAAATTGAAGTCTGTCTTTTTTCTTTAGATTTGTATCCGTAACATATTGGTTGGGTAACTTTTGAATAAAAAAAAAAGTAACTTTAAACTGAACCCATTTTAAGATAGATATCATTTTTATATCGTTAGCTTACCTGACCCCCTTTGGGTCAGGTGTGGGTGTGCTATTGTCACCACTGAGCGTCTGTCGTCCGTCCGTTAACTTTTCCCATTTTAATCAACTCCTCTGAAGCCACTGGGCCAATTTGAACCAAACTTTGGTGGAATGGTCCTTGGATGGCCTCCTTCCAAAACTGTGTCCGGTGATCCCGACTTCCAACCAAAATGGCCGCCAAGCTATAAATAGAAAAAAAGGGGGGATGAAATTTTAATTGTCCATTGCTGCTTTAGTACAAGATAAAATGAGCTCAAATTTTAACTGCAGCTACATGGCAAGGAGTAGTTTAACATATATTCTGGGTTTTTCTGTGAAATTTTTCTTTCAGCCGATTTATACAGATTATGCAAATTAGGCATATTTTGATAAAAGATCACATTTAAATCTTCTCCTCTGAAACCGCTGAACCAGATTACACCAAACCTTGCATGGATGGTCCCAGGGTGGGTCCCTTTCAAAATTGTGTCTGACAGCCCCGCCCTCCATTTAAGATGGCTGCTGTTACTTAAAATAGATTTTTTTTCAATTGTCCATTGCTGCTTTAGTACAAGTCAAAATGAGCTCAAATTTTAGCTGTGGCTACATGGCAATGAGTAGTTTAACATATATTCCGGGCTTTTCTGTGAAATTTTTCTTTCAGTCGATTTATACTGATTATGCAAATTAGGCATATTTTGATAACGGATCACATTTAAATCTTCTTCTCTGAAACCGCTGAACCAAATTTAGCTGGGATAGTCCTTGGGTGGTCCCCTTTCAATAGTGTGTCCGACAGTCCCATCCTCCATTCAAAATGGCTGCTGTTACTAAAAATAGAAATTTCATTAGTTGTCATTTTCTGTTTTATTACAAATCAAAATGAACTCAAATTTTAACTGCAGCTTAACATGGCAATGAGTAGTTTAACATATATTCTGGGTTTTTCTGTGAGATTTTTTCAGCCAGTTTATTCCATTTAGGAATATTATGAGATAAAAATCACATCAAAATCTTTTGCTCAGAAATTTGAGTTGAAATGATCTTTGGGTGGCCCACTTTCAAAATTATGTGTAACACCCCCATTTTCTATTTCAACTTTAGATGTCAAGTTGAAAACCAGGTTAGCGATTACAGGCTCCTGGGAGCCTCTAGTCTTGTTGATGTTGGTATCAGTTTCTGTGTAAAGTAGAAGGAAAAATTAAAAATAAGGAAAAAAGTAACTTTAGATTGGACCCATTTTAACCGACCAATCCTGTCCTATTATTTATTTTCAAATTCTGTTTTCAGATGATAGATATCTTATGTAATGAAATGAAAACATTATTAACAGACCAATCCTGACCTATTATTTATTTTCAAATTCTGTTTTCAGATGATAGATATCTTATGTAAGAAACATTTTTTTTAATTGTCTTCTTGATGTTGGTATCAGTTTCTGTGTAAAGTATAAGGAAAAATTAAAAATAAGGAAAAAAATAACTTTAAATTGAATCCATTTTAAGATAGAAATCATTTTTATTTTGTTTTGTTGATGTTGGTTTCAGTTTTTGTGTGAAGTAGAAGGAAAAAAACACATTTAAATTAACTTTTATGTCGTTTTGTTTTCTTTATATGAATTTCGTAAAAATAGTTTGGAAAACAACAACACTGGAAACTTATTTTTTTACTGGTATAAAATTGTATCAACAATAACAGAAAATTTGTATAATAAAATAAGAAGAAAAATGTTCCTTTGTTTTTTTTCTTGTTAAATCTTATTTAATGGAAAATGCCAATTACTAAGAAAGATAACGACTGGAAGTATTATGGTCAGATCCTGTATAATTAAGGGGCACTGATCTGAGGCTACAGATGTACGCCCCATTCATCAACCTTATTTATCTTACTTTCTTGCCAAAAAAACAATGTAAAGAATTAAATATTGTGGTTATGGTGACATTTTGGTTAATATGTAATTAATTAAAACTTGTATTACAGTACTGTATTGTATTGTCTAGGTTGTTGAACCAACAGTCAGACAACTCTAACCCTCACAACCTCATCTGTTAACACAGGAAAATATCTTTAATCAAACACATTTCTTGAATGATCTAGAGATTGCAGGTCACTGTGACCTAATTATAATTCTTTACATAGGATATTTATAATGAATGACATTTATTTACTATGAAATGGATGATTAGTGTTCTTTAGGAATCAGATATATATTAATGATTATTATACTCATATATTTGTTTCTCTTAGAAACATAGTGAGTCTTTAAATCAATCCTTTCTTTTACAAAACAATGAAGGATGAGGAAAAGGGAGGGGGGGGGGGGTTGGTTTGGTTGGGTTTTATGGTGCTTAATGCCACTTTCAACAATATTTCAGTTTTATTGGTGGAGGAAACTGAAGTACCCAGAGAAAACCACCGACCTACCGCAAGTCACTGACAAACTTTATCACATAATGTTGTATCGTGTACACCTCACCTGGGTGGGATTCAATCTCACAACATTAATGGTGATAGGCACTGATTGCACAGGTAGTTTAAATCCAACAACCATACGATCATGACAACGACGGCCCCAAAAGGGTAAGGGAGTGCTATGGAAATTTTGTAGTTTCTAAATTAAAAATGGTAAAACATTGACAAATTTTTCACTTGATTCACATTAAAGACTGTTGATTGGCAACTGTACACAAATAGGTTTGTAAACTTTTTCTAAATAAAGGGCCAAATGAAACCAAGCTCAGCAGGCATATTAAAAAGGTTTGTTTTTGTGTGAAAGCAAGATAGCCACACCATTATAGAATGTTTCACATTTGAGTCTGAGTAAATTCTTCTGTTTGGAAACAATGGAAATACACAAGAATGGCCTTAGTGTGTGAACCTTTACCAAGTTTATGGAAGATGGCCATCACCATAGAACATAGCAGTTTGACAAAAATTGTCTTGAAATCTTGTTTTTTAAGTAAATATATGTATTTGTATGATCACTATGTTGCTCATTACAAATGTTTTTTTTGTGTGTGTGTTGAATGGAAATCTAAGATGACCACCATTGTTGTACATACTTTAGGATAAGACCATATCTAGAAATGTTATTGTGCTTAAAACCAGTTGAGTGACATCAGTTTAAAAGAGTTTTACTGGTTAAAGTAACTTTCATATTGAGGAAAAGAGTACTTTTTAGTTCAACCAAAGCTGAATACAATGTACTTAGAACTGAATAGAATATTGCATTTTTCTCTGCCATTTCCATACAGAAAGTTCTTGCTAATCTTCTGCCACAGTAGGTCAAATTTGTGTGAAATTTTACTAGGCAGTCATATAACACATAATCAATTTTCTTAGAAGATCACTTTTCAAATATATCTTTATTTTCTTAGAATTTTTTTTTTCATAAATGATCGTAGGTTTTTTTTGGTTTTGAATATCACCATGATATAGATTGCAGATGTGGAAACAAAAAAAAATCGATTAAAATTCATCAAAGTGTGTTTGTCTTGGTGGGAAATAAATTTGATAGACTTTTATAATAGTTCACTGTTATTTAATACCAAGCAGGCAGGGGAATTTGTACGAAACCCCCCTTGAAATAAAAAAAACCAAACTATTAAAGTCAACTTTTTTCAGTTGGAATATGGCTAGTAAAATCGGGATATAAGTTTAACTATGACTATTCAAGTCTGTATTTTGACTCTGGCCACAAGACAATGACCCCCCACCCCGCTCCGCCATGATATAACTGAAATAGTGTTGAAAGTGGCGTTAAACACCATAGATATAGGATCTATAGGGTAGGAATGAGGTATTTTGAAAAGTCCTCTTTGTGGGAAGACATACATAAGTAATCATTATTCTGGATTGTTGATGTACCAGATTCTCCCACTTAGTAATTTCAGACAAAAGAAATTTCATAAATCTTTGAAATTTGATTAATAATCTTTAAGTGTGAAAGTGTCACATTGAATATTGAATAAAAAAAAAGTGGATAAAAAAAAAACATATCCTTGACTTTAAAATGACTGCCACCCACATTTACTGAGTGTGAAAGTAAAAAAAAAAAAAAAAAGATCTATAATGGTGTATGTGTCAGTTGTTTTATAAGCATCTAGGTTTTACCTACAAATCAAGGTAATCTATAGGGCTAGTATTTATCACAGGATATCATTATTCTTCTGTTTTGACGAAAGTACTATGTTTATCCAAAAGTTTAGTGAAGTTTGTGTCAGTTTTACTGATAAGAGAAGTGCTACTTCCCAGCTGACATCAATTCTCTAATAGTTAAAAGTTAAAAATTTCTCATACATTATTTAGTGGTTAATGCATTTCTGATAACATGAATTTATACAGTTTGTTTCTTCACAATATTTGTATAAAATGTCTACAGTAAATAAGAATTTAATTAATATAAGTGTTTTATCATTGTTTGAATCAAATATCTGTTAGATGTCTTTTTGCACTTTCAAGGTTTATCAGATTTCAAATGTATTTACATAATTAACAGATTTCGGTTTGAAAGGTACAAGATTTAGACTGAAAATTATGTAATAATTGGCCATGTTCATGTAGGAATTTTAACGATGGCTAATGACTCTTACATGTTGATAAAATACAAAATACAAAAAATGTATATGAAAATATTGATTCAATTTTAATATATCAAAATGTTCAAGGACATTAAGATGATTTTATTTAGGAGGGACAGGCAGGATAAGGGATTTTAAGGGATTCAGAGCAGTTATGTTGAAGAGGGACAGAAAGAATGAGGGATTTTTAAGGCACCCAGATCATTTATTTTGAAGAGGGACTGATAGGATAAGGCATTTTTAAGGCTTTTTACCTTTTCCTTGGAAGGGGGGAGGGGGGGCTGAAAGGATATGATTTTCAAGCCATTTAGATCACGTCAAATGAGTAGATAAGAAAATATATTTTCAAGTAATTCTGATCATTTATTGTAAGGAGGGGCAGAATAGATAAGGGATTTCAAGACATTTAGATAATTATTCTAATGAGGGACTGAAAGAATAGGGATTTTGAGACATTCTGATTTCTTCTTTTGAAAAGGTATGGGTAAAGATGAAGGTTCCCAACTGCTTGACCCCCAGGGCTGCTCACTTTACACCTCCCCAGATGGCTGAGAAGGGGTGTCCTATCAATAGGGGACTGTCAGGTTATAATATGGAAAGCCTAACCATGGACCATAGTTGGTAGTGTGTTTGGAAGAGTGCCAGGCTCCCTGCATGTTAAAGACCTCTTGTAGATTTAGAACAAGTAGGAGCATTGTTGACATTACAAACAAACAAGTGAATTTTTCGTCCCTATTCAGCTCTACACTTTTCCAGTGGTAGTCAAATGTTGTTGTCCAATTTGTCCTAGAACTTCCTCATTTCTGTATAGTTTTATGATATTGTTGGACTAGTTCCTATCATGAATGTGCACGACATATTTGCTTCTGGACATTAGGCAACAAACATACAAACATTTGAAAAGTTACATTATATACCTTCTACGGAGAACAAATTTTCACAAAAATTTAATGCACCGGTACAATTTTTTTTTCTCCCGCTGTTTGAAAAATAAAATGCCTATGTGTCAAAGTATGTAACTGCATAAAATTGACACTTAATCATGACATTATACTGTACATAAAAACAACAGTCTGGGTATGGATACGGAGATATGATATATAATATAACTAGTTCTGTCATAAAACCTTGTGTTAATTAATTATGGCTACAATGATGTCCCATGTTCTACAAGGTTATCCTATTAATGGTGACATACATTTAACTGAACCAATACTGCTTTACTAGAACAAGTGTGTATGATGTTAAAACTCTCTGACATAATGGACACCATCAATCTATTGGAATAAAAACTTCTTTTTTATACAGGTTTTCTTCAAAGAAGTGGAGAAGAGGTCAATATGTTGTCATGTCACGATCGTCTCATGTTGTCATGTTGGAGAGTGGATGGTGTTTTCAAAGTCTTTGTGTGTGACACCAGTGACAGAGACAGTCACATATAAGAAAATCCTACTTGTTGACCTGAGACTGGAAGGAGGGGGGGTAAATAGTTTATTTGACCATGCTGTAGATTGTATTGTGACTTTAGCTATACAATGAAATCAGTGCTTTTTAATGTATTAGTAAGAAATTATAAAAAGTTTTAGATTATTATTTTTTATTTCAATTTTATATATTTTTATGGGTTTAAGTTACATTTTTTAGAACCTTTTTGGGGTTTGCTAAATTGTGGAGGTATTTTTTATCTGACCTAGGCCTCATACCACAAAAATCAAATGGTCACATGCTATAATTGATTCCACTCATTTGGTGGGGCTTTTAAGATTTCAATGGATTTTCCATCTCCATGTGATTGCCACACTCTTGTTAATCCACAACTCCTACCACAATTGATGGAATTTAGCCACACTTTGCCACATTCCTCCCCCCATAACGAACTGATGTGTACCTCTTATTTCATTTCCATTGAACATTATTTTTATGTTTGTACATGCCTGTCTGAGCTAAAGCCATTTTTCAACTGTCTTGTTTTACATGTCAGTAAATGACGGGTAACTCATACAAAAGAACTATATTTTTTTTTTTTTTTTTTTTCGACAGTAAAAAGTGACATTATCTATTGCCTTTATATAATCTACAAAAAAAGTATATTAAATGATGACTGTTGAGTTTGATTGATTTGTTTGTATTCTATCTACACCCAAAACATATTGTTTAAATTTCAATCACGAAATATATACACGGATACCTACATATATTTTGGTATTTATTTTTAGTTTAAGTGTCCGATAGGTCATTTCCAGACAGAATGTTTAAATTACCTTATTGACATATTCACCACAAAGGTTATTTGTTGAAATTTTTGTTTAGAGATATAAATATTTTGTTTATTTTTATTTTGATGAATTTTGTTTGAGCCCTCATTAAATCCTCTCCCTTTATACTCATACTCGTTACAAAATTGTGTTCTATGATAACAACAGTGGGTAATATTTACACAAGACTTTTATTAATATCTGTATTATGATTGTGAAGATATGAAAAAATACTAAATCAGTCATAATTAATCTTGAGTCATGATAAAATTCTTATTACTTCTATTGATAACTTATTTAACACCATTTTAATGAAATCTTGGTTACTATAATAATTTGTAATAGGGTTATTCCCCTTTGGTTGTAAAGAGAACTTGTATATAAATCAAATGTCAAATTATAATGAATTCTTTTATTAAGTGCTATAAAAATGTGTTTTCTAGAAATTACAATTACATTTTAATGTCTTAGATGTTATGAATTACAAATACATTTTGTTGTCATTTTGGCTATTTTGAAATGCAATCAGCACCTATTACCAGTCAGGCTGATAGTAGTAAGTCATGGTGAGATGTTCTCATAACAATTTAATGTGATAAAGTTTATCATTGACTGACAGAAGGTCTCTTGTTTTCTCCAGTCTCCCCTCTGACAAGGGGGTATATTCAGGCAAATCTGAAAACATAAAGTAATGACATCATGTGTAGAAGCCTCATCTACCAATCTTATGAGTAAAGATGCTCCAAATTGTGAAATGGGCTGTCAGGGTATAGTAGTACTTAATGTAATCAGTGCCACCACTAAAATTGTGAGTTCTAATCCAGCTAGTGGTGATATATACTCAATGCAACATTATGTGATAAAGTTTGTTAGTGACTTGAAATAGGTCAGTGGTTTTCTCCGGATACTCTGGTTTCCTTTACCAATAAAACTAACCGCCACGATATAGCTGAAATATTGTTTGGAAGTGGCATTAAACACCATGATCCTAACCCTAAACCAAACTGTGGAGGATGTTTATTACCCTTTAATATGATACCTATTTCATTTCAGGATGAACCAGGACCATTTTCATATTTTGTTTGTTTTAGAAAATCTACAGGCCATGCAAGAAGTAAAGTTAATTTTGTCTAAATTGGATTACTTATGTATGAAATGGATTTTTTAAAAGTTATATTTGATGGTTATGCAATAATAAAACAAGATTTGTATAAGAAATCAAACAAAATATTTCTTGATTGAGGTAGTAGTATTGACTGACGCCCAAGAACCACATGTAAGCAAAAAATACAATAACAAAAACTCATATTATTGCATACATTGGAATCTTCAGTGACTGTGTGATGAGTAACAGCAATAACAGTGCTGTTATCTATCTTGATTTTACGTTGAGTTTCACATGAATTTTCTTTTTTAATGTCGCTTAAATATTTCAGTATTATAAAGTTAAATGTTCAAAAATAAACAGTAAAAATATTGTAAGATCTACGATTTTCTACAGATTTTACATAGTGTAAATGTGAACCAATGTCTGTTATTGTGGGGTTGTCATGGTCATGATCATATGGTAGTTGGATTTACAACTGCCTGTGCAATCAGTGCCTATCATCACTAAAGTTGTGAGTTCGAACCCCGTTCATGGCGAGTTGAACTTGATACAACATTATGTGATAAAGTTTGTCAGTGACTTGTGACAAGTCAGTGGTTTTCTCGGGGTACTCTGGTTTCCTCCACCAATAAAACTTACCTCCACAATATAAATATTGTTGAGAGTGGTATTAACACCATAAACTAAACCAAGCCAAACCTGATAGTGGAGTGTCGGTAGGATCATTGAAATGGATTCCTAGGTATTCAAGGTTGTTATTTTTAATTTTCATATGACAACAACACTCGATAATTGCAAGCTACGAAAATGCACTTAATTATTCTGATAAGACATGTGACGCCTTAATACATGTATTAGGTGACATCAGGACTTGTGGTCTTAAAACTTTCGAGTATGATTTTTGTGCTCGTACTCCAAAATTACCCAATCAGTACCCCGTATTTATTGGATATGACATTAGTGCTTGAAAGTTTTGACAAAATGGTAGAGTTATTTTCCTGAAGTACATATAATAATTATAAATTTGTAAGAATGTAAATGACGTCAATATTAAAAATTTATGAATGGTTTATTGTCAAGTAAATATGAAATAGTTTAATATAGAAAGATCAGCTGGCAGATTTCTTGATATTTTTTTTTTTTTTTTACGAATCCAGTTTAACATTCACCTGAAGAGAACGGAATCTTTGTTTTTTGCCTGAGGACAGAAAACCGTTAACATAGCGTTATATGAATCCATTGTATTTATGTTCACTACCACTTTCAAAAATATTTCAGTTATATTGTAGCAGTCAGTTTATATTGGTGACCCCCCCAAAAAAAAAAACCCACAAACAAATTTTACATGTATCACATAATGTTATAGTGACTGTACCTCACCTTAAGCTCAATGTTAGTGGTGATAGCCACTGATTACATAGGTAAAACTTCAATCTAACTACCCTACAATTACTGTCTCGTTACAATTTTATATCTTCTTTTTTTTATCTGATATTTTATATTTTAGATTAGTATGATTATTTAGTTATAATTGATATAATGAAGTAAATTTGTTTCCCAGAATTTGAAAGGGCAAACAAATTTGACTTATTCCATGTGTTAAATGTGCAGAATTTGTACATCCTCAAATACCACAAATATCTAGGAGTGACGAAACATTAACGATTTTAATTTCTTTACGAAGTTATGAAGTAAAATAATTAAACATGTCAAAGGTCAGTGTCTCAACATAACTGACAAATATACAACATGTATATCTATGTATTAATTATAACTCCCCCTTAAACCACAAATATGTGTATTGTAATCTTAGTCAAACATAAAATCAATCAAATGATATGAATATCATCATACTATTTGTGTTTCCTACACTTCTGATGTAAGAGAACCTATGTTTTGACAGTTTATACACACACGAGTCTATTGGTCACTATGTAAGGCTATAAACGTAATCAGGAGTCAAAACCTATGTTTTGACGGGTCATCCTGATGGTTACTATCAGTGTAAACAGTCGTAAACCTTTACAGACCACTGGACAAGGCATTGATAGCTATAACCCCTGTCAGAGTGCCAGCATGTTTTATGAGTATAGGAACATTAACCAATGTATTACAGTAGAGTTATTGGTGTATTGGGAGGTTATTAAGAAGATATAAAATGTCTTTGAACATTGTCTAATGCATTTTGTCATCGGGAGCATCTCCTGACCACCTTGTACATACATCAACTTTTATGGACCATGCAGTAGTAGGTATGGAAATGTTAGCAATGATTTATTGGTCCAGAAATAACACAAATCTGTCCATTTTTCATGAATAATTAGACATGAAACAAAATTCATCTTTCAGATCAAAAGTAAAAATTTCATAAATTAACCAAAAAAAATATTTACTTAGAAACTAACAGAATTTTTAACTTCTTCAAGATGTACTTCTTAGAGTTTTAAAAATAGATTTGAACTGTAGTGTCTCTATCCTCTCAGAAATAATAAAACATTCCTGTCATATTAAAGGGATATTAAAGCTCATTTTGGTAATTTTTTGTATCTCATGAAAACTTGCAATTGGTTCAATAAATGATATTTATGAAACATTAACCCAGTTTTTATCAATGAAACTTTATAAAAGTGACATAATTAGTTGATAATTCTGTCATATCTTGTGTAAGTGACATAATTTGTAGATAATTCTGTCATATCTTGTGGTTTTCTCGGGGTTTTTCAAATAATTGAATTTTTGCTTCCTGGACAAAAATTCATTTCGACCCCTTTAAGTGATATTTTAACGATATTAGGGATTACATGTATATGGGCGTGCAAAGTATTTTTGGATTGTTTTTACAATTAAATTGAAAAGAAGCAACCTTTGTCATGAGTTGAAAAAATATATGTTAAAATGAACTTTAATATCCCTTTAATGTCTTGGAGTGTTTTTTTTTGGTTTAGGTAAAAAGTGTCCTGTCTTATATATTAACAAAGAGTAATCATGTTTATTGTTATAAGTTTGATGGATTTAATATAAAAAAAAGTTTATTAAACTATCACTGAACCAAAGATATTTAAAACTTATTGACTAATGCACTTCTTAAGTAGATTTTCTTCTATTGACTGGTTAACTTATGATTCTTAAAGTGAATTGAGAAGTGGTACAACTATTTACAAACAAGGACAGGATTTAAGCTCTACTAAGTCTATTTTTCCTAACCACAGTAGTTTTTAATTAGTATGTGTCCTGGACAATACTTTATGGTCGTTTATAAACCATTAAAATCAGCCACTTGTAAACTGACCATTAAAACCAGTCATCCACTTACAGTTTTATTAGATGGTACATGAGATAATCTTGTTCTGTAGATGACCATTAACTGAGTCATTCTGATGACCATTATAATACATCTCATTAACATTGATACTACAACTACTTGTATATTTTAGTCCATTTGATTTTTATAAAAACCTTTAAAAAAAATTCATTAAAAATCATGTTTAAATTTGCTGTATTTTTTGTATACTTCATGCGATTTCTCTCACTCTTTCGTAAATATTTTCACATTTTTAGAACTCAGAATTAAAAAAGAATATTTTTATTAGAAATTATTTACTTTCATTTCCACATAATATTTATTATAGTGTGAAAAAAAGTATGAAATACTGCAGTTGAACAGTTCACCTACAATATTGTATACATTAGCACTCACTTTTAATTTGTTTTTATTCTGAACCATAAACCATTGTTTTAAATAGGATAAAAATCAGATGAAATGTTGGTAGGATGGAGGATTAGGTTCCTTCTTCTGATAAATTACCTGCCATTGATGAGATTACACCATTTGTAAGATTGCCAATAAAGATATTTTATTTCCAATTATAGACCTACATGGGGCATCAACATGCAATATAGGTATAGACACCAGTACGATCCTTTTAGACCAATCTAGCATATTTTAAGGTGACACAAAAAGTATGTAATTGTAGGCTATTATGAAAGGAAGAGATTTATTTTACTGCAACATTTCCCAAAGATAACACTTCTTGATCATTTCCGAAAAAAAAATTGAGCACTACAAAAATATACTCAATTTCAATAACTTAAACTTCTTACACACTAACTCAAATTTCAAACTCGCCACAACTCGAAATTTCTAACACACCACAGCTCAAAAGTCTTAATACACTACAACTCAAAGTTCTAACACCACAACTCTTAATTTTTAAAACATCACAACTCTAAGTTTTAGCACACTACAACTCAAATTTCTAACACATCACAACTCAAAAGTCTAACACACCACAACTCAAAAGTCTAATACACCACAACTCAAAAGTCTTAATACACCACAACTCAAAAGTCTAACACACCACAACTCAAAAGTCTTAATACACCACAACTCAAAAGTCTAACACACCACAACTCAAAAGTCTAATACACCACAACTCAAAAGTCTTAATACACCACAACTCAAAAGTCTAACACACCACAACTCAAAAGCCTAATACACCACAACACACCATAACTCAAACCTCTAACACACCACAACTCAAAAGTCTAACACACTATAACTCAAACCTCTAACACACCACAACTCAAAAGTCTAACACACCACAACTCAAAAGTCTTAACACACCACAACTCAAAAGTCTAATACACCACAACTCAAAAGTCTTAATACACCACAACTCAAAAGTCTAACACACCACAACTCAAAAGCCTAATACACC
This sequence comes from Bathymodiolus brooksi, assembly GCA_963680875.1. NCBI lineage: Eukaryota > Metazoa > Mollusca > Bivalvia > Mytilida > Modiolidae > Bathymodiolus > Bathymodiolus brooksi. The sequence goes on along the minus strand of OY804576.1, from coordinate 30,577,544 downwards.
ACAACACACCATAACTCAAACCTCTAACACACCACAACTCAAAAGTCTAACACACTATAACTCAAACCTCTAACACACCACAACTCAAAAGTCTAACACACCACAACTCAAAAGTCTTAACACACCACAACTCAAAAGTCTTAACACACCATAACTCAAACCTCTAACACACCATAACTCAAAAGTCTAGCACACCACAACTCAAAAGTCTAACACACCACAACTCAAAAGTCTAACACACCACAACTCAAACCTCTAACACACCACAACTCAAAAGTCTAACACACCACAACTCAAACCTCTAACACACCACAACTCAAAAGTCTTAACACACCACAACTCAAAAGTCTAACACACCACAACTCAAACCTCTAACACACCACAACTCAAAAGTCTAGCACACCACAACTCAAAAGTCTAACACACCACAACTCAAACCTCTAACACACCACAACTCAAAAGTCTAACACACCATAACTCAAACCTCTAACACACCACAACTCAAAAGTCTAACACACCACAACTCAAAAGTCTAACACACCACAACTCAAAAGTCTAACACACCACAACTCAAAAGTCTTAGCACACCACAACTCAAAAGTCTTAATACACCACAACTCAAAAGTCTAACACACCACAACTCAAAAGTCTAACACACCACAACTCAAAGGTCTAACACACCATAACTCAAAAGTCTTAACACACCACAACTCAAAAGTCAAACACACCACAACTTAAAAGTCTAACACACCACAACTCAAAAGTCTAACACACCACAACTCACCATAACTCAAACCTCTAACACACCACAACTCAAAAGTCTAACACACCACAACTCAAAAGTCTAACACACCACAACTCAAAAGTCTTAACACACCATAACTCAAACCTCTAACACACCACAACTCAAAAGTCTAACACACCACAACTCAAAAGTCTTAACACACCACAACTCAAAAGTCTAATACACCACAACTCAAAAGTCTAACACACCACAACTCAAAAGCCTAATACACCACAACACACCATAACTCAAACCTCTAACACACCACAACTCAAAAGTCTAACACACTATAACTCAAACCTCTAACACACCACAACTCAAAAGTCTAACACACTATAACTCAAACCTCTAACACACCACAACTCAAAAGTCTAACACACCACAACTCAAAAGTCTAACACACCACAACTCAAAAGTCTAAAACACCACAACTCAAAAGTCTAATACACCACAACTCAAAAGTCTTAACACACCATAACTCAAACCTCTAACACACCACAACTCAAAAGTCTAACACACCACAACTCAAAAGTCTAACACACCACAACTCAAAAGTCTTAACACACCACAACTCAAAAGTCTAACACACCACAACTCAAAAGTCTAACACACCACAACTCAAAAGTCTAAAACACCACAACTCAAAAGTCTAATACACCACAACTCAAAAGTCTTAACACACCATAACTCAAACCTCTAACACACCACAACTCAAAAGTCTAACACACCACAACTCAAAAGTCTAACACACCACAACTTAAAAGTCTAACACACCACAACTCAAAAGTCTAACACACCACAACTCAAAAGTCTTAACACACCACAACTCAAAAGTCTTAACACACCATAACTCAAACCTCTAACACACCATAACTCAAAAGTCTAGCACACCACAACTCAAAAGTCTAACACACCACAACTCAAAAGTCTAACACACCACAACTCAAACCTCTAACACACCACAACTCAAAAGTCTAACACACCACAACTCAAACCTCTAACACACCACAACTCAAAAGTCTTAACACACCACAACTCAAAAGTCTAACACACCACAACTCAAACCTCTAACACACCACAACTCAAAAGTCTAGCACACCACAACTCAAAAGTCTAACACACCACAACTCAAACCTCTAACACACCACAACTCAAAAGTCTAACACACCATAACTCAAACCTCTAACACACCACAACTCAAAAGTCTAACACACCACAACTCAAAAGTCTAACACACCACAACTCAAAAGTCTAACACACCACAACTCAAAAGTCTTAGCACACCACAACTCAAAAGTCTTAATACACCACAACTCAAAAGTCTAACACACCACAACTCAAAAGTCTAACACACCACAACTCAAAGGTCTAACACACCATAACTCAAAAGTCTTAACACACCACAACTCAAAAGTCAAACACACCACAACTTAAAAGTCTAACACACCACAACTCAAAAGTCTAACACACCACAACTCACCATAACTCAAACCTCTAACACACCACAACTCAAAGGTCTAACACACCACAACTCAAAAGTCTAACACACCACAACTCAAAAGTCTTAACACACCATAACTCAAACCTCTAACACACCACAACTCAAAAGTCTAACACACCACAACTCAAAAGTCTAATACACCACAACTCAAAAGCCTAATACACCACAACACACCATAACTCAAACCTCTAACACACCACAACTCAAAAGTCTAACACACTATAACTCAAACCTCTAACACACCACAACTCAAAAGTCTAACACACCACAACTCAAAAGTCTAACACACCACAACTCAAAAGTCTAAAACACCACAACTCAAAAGTCTAATACACCACAACTCAAAAGTCTTAACACACCATAACTCAAACCTCTAACACACCACAACTCAAAAGTCTAACACACCACAACTCAAAAGTCTAACACACCACAACTTAAAAGTCTAACACACCACAACTCAAAAGTCTAACACACCACAACTCAAAAGTCTAACACACCACAACTCACCATAACTCAAACCTCTAACACACCATAACTCAAAAGTCTAACACACCACAACTCAAAAGTCTAACACACCACAACTCAAAAGTCAAACACACCACAACTCAAAAGTCTAACACACCACAACTCAAAAGTCTTAATACACCACAACTCAAAAGTCTAACACACCACAACTCAAAAGTCTAATACACCACAACTCAAAAGTCTTAATACACCACAACTCAAAAGTCTAACACACCACAACTCAAAAGCCTAATACACCACAACACACCATAACTCAAACCTCTAACACACCACAACTCAAAAGTCTAACACACTATAACTCAAACCTCTAACACACCACAACTCAAAAGTCTAACACACCACAACTCAAAAGTCTAACACACCACAACTCAAAAGTCTAAAACACCACAACTCAAAAGTCTAATACACCACAACTCAAAAGTCTTAACACACCATAACTCAAACCTCTAACACACCACAACTCAAAAGTCTAACACACTATAACTCAAACCTCTAACACACCACAACTCAAAAGTCTAACACACCGCAACTCAAAAGTCTTAACACACCACAACTCAAAAGTCTAATACACCACAACTCAAAAGCCTTAATACACCACAACTCAAAAGTCTAACACACCACAACTCAAAAGCCTAATACACCACAACACACCATAACTCAAACCTCTAACACACCACAACTCAAAAGTCTAACACACTATAACTCAAACCTCTAACACACCACAACTCAAAAGTCTAACACACCACAACTCAAAAGTCTTAACACAACACAACTCAAAAGTCTTAACACACCATAACTCAAACCTCTAACACACCATAATTCAAAAGTCTAGCACACCACAACTCAAAAGTCTAACACACCACAACTCAAAAGTCTAACACACCACAACTCAAACCTCTAACACACCACAACTCAAAAGTCTAACACACCACAACTCAAACCTCTAACACACCACAACTCAAAAGTCTTAACACACCACAACTCAAAAGTCTAACACACCACAACTCAAACCTCTAACACACCACAACTCAAAAGTCTAGCACACCACAACTCAAAAGTCTAACACACCACAACTCAAACCTCTAACACACCACAACTCAAAAGTCTAACACACCATAACTCAAACCTCTAACACACCACAACTCAAAAGTCTAACACACCACAACTCAAAAGTCTAACACACCACAACTCAAAAGTCTTAACACACCACAACTCAAAAGTCTAACACACCACAACTCAAAAGTCTTAGCACACCACAACTCAAAAGTCTTAATACACCACAACTCAAAAGTCTAACACACCACAACTCAAAAGTCTAACACACCACAACTCAAAGGTCTAACACACCATAACTCAAAAGTCTTAACACACCACAACTCAAAAGTCAAACACACCACAACTTAAAAGTCTAACACACCACAACTCAAAAGTCTAACACACCACAACTCACCATAACTCAAACCTCTAACACACCACAACTCAAAGGTCTAACACACCACAACTCAAAAGTCTAACACACCACAACTCAAAAGTCTTAACACACCATAACTCAAACCTCTAACACACCACAACTCAAAAGTCTAACACACCACAACTCAAAAGTCTTAACACACCACAACTCAAAAGTCTAATACACCACAACTCAAAAGTCTAACACACCACAACTCAAAAGCCTAATACACCACAACACACCATAACTCAAACCTCTAACACACCACAACTCAAAAGTCTAACACACTATAACTCAAACCTCTAACACACCACAACTCAAAAGTCTAACACACCACAACTCAAAAGTCTAACACACCACAACTCAAAAGTCTAAAACACCACAACTCAAAAGTCTAATACACCACAACTCAAAAGTCTTAACACACCATAACTCAAACCTCTAACACACCACAACTCAAAAGTCTAACACACCACAACTCAAAAGTCTAACACACCACAACTTAAAAGTCTAACACACCACAACTCAAAAGTCTAACACACCACAACTCAAAAGTCTAACACACCACAACTCACCATAACTCAAACCTCTAACACACCATAACTCAAAAGTCTAACACACCACAACTCAAAAGTCTAACACACCACAACTCAAAAGTCAAACACACCACAACTCAAAAGTCTAACACACCACAACTCAAAAGTCTAACACACCACAACTCAAAAGTCTAACACACCACAACTCAAAAGTCTTAACACACCATAACTCAAACCTCTAACACACCACAACTCAAAAGTCTAACACACCACAACTCAAAAGTCTAACACACCACAACTCAAAAGTCTTAACACACCACAACTCAAAAGTCTGACACACCACAACTCAAAAGTCTAACACACCACAACTCAAAAGTCTAAAACACCACAACTCAAAAGTCTAATACACCACAACTCAAAAGTCTTAACACACCACAACTCAAAAGTCTAACACACCACAACTCAAAAGTCTAACACACCACAACTCACCATAACTCAAACCTCTAACACACCACAACTCAAAAGTCAAACACACCACAACTCAAAAGTCTAACACACCACAACTCAAAAGTCTAACACACCACAACTCAAAAGTCTAACACACCACAACTCAAAAGTCTTAACACACCATAACTCAAACCTCTAACACACCACAACTTAAAAGTCTAACACACCACAACTCAAAAGTCTAACACACCACAACTCAAAAGTCTTAACACACCACAACTCAAAAGTCTAACACACCACAACTCAAAAGTCTAACACACCACAACTCAAAAGTCTAAAACACCACAACTCAAAAGTCTAATACACCACAACTCAAAAGTCTTAATACACCACAACTCAAAAGTCTAACACACCACAACTCAAAAGCCTAATACACCACAACACACCATAACTCAAACCTCTAACACACCACAACTCAAAAGTCTAACACACTATAACTCAAACCTCTAACACACCACAACTCAAAAGTCTAACACACCACAACTCAAAAGTCTTAACACACCACAACTCAAAAGTCTTAACACACCATAACTCAAACCTCTAACACACCATAACTCAAAAGTCTAGCACACCACAACTCAAAAGTCTAACACACCACAACTCAAAAGTCTAACACACCACAACTCAAACCTCTAACACACCACAACTCAAAAGTCTAACACACCACAACTCAAACCTCTAACACACCACAACTCAAAAGTCTTAACACACCACAACTCAAAAGTCTAACACACCACAACTCAAACCTCTAACACACCACAACTCAAAAGTCTAGCACACCACAACTCAAAAGTCTAACACACCACAACTCAAACCTCTAACACACCACAACTCAAAAGTCTAACACACCATAACTCAAACCTCTAACACACCACAACTCAAAAGTCTAACACACCACAACTCAAAAGTCTAACACACCACAACTCAAAAGTCTAACACACCACAACTCAAAAGTCTAACACACCACAACTCAAAAGTCTAACACACCACAACTCAAAAGTCTTAGCACACCACAACTCAAAAGTCTTAATACACCACAACTCAAAAGTCTAACACACCACAACTCAAAAGTCTAACACACCACAACTTAAAAGTCTAACACACCACAACTCAAAAGTCTAACACACCACAACTCACCATAACTCAAACCTCTAACACACCACAACTCAAAGGTCTAACACACCACAACTCAAAAGTCTAACACACCACAACTCAAAAGTCTTAACACACCATAACTCAAACCTCTAACACACCACAACTCAAAAGTCTAACACACCACAACTCAAAAGTCTTAACACACCACAACTCAAAAGTCTAATACACCACAACTCAAAAGTCTAACACACCACAACTCAAAAGCCTAATACACCACAACTCAAAAGTCTAACACACCACAACTCAAAAGCCTAATACACCAAAACACACCATAACTCAAACCTCTAACACACCACAACTCAAAAGTCTTAACACACCACAACTCAAAAGTCTTAACACACCATAACTCAAACCTCTAACACACCATAACTCAAAAGTCTAGCACACCACAACTCAAAAGTCTAACACACCACAACTCAAAAGTCTAACACACCACAACTCAAACCTCTAACACACCACAACTCAAAAGTCTTAACACACCACAACTCAAAAGTCTAACACACCACAACTCAAACCTCTAACACACCACAACTCAAAAGTCTAGCACACCACAACTCAAAAGTCTAACACACCACAACTCAAACCTCTAACACACCACAACTCAAAAGTCTAACACACCATAACTCAAACCTCTAACACACCACAACTCAAAAGTCTAACACACCACAACTCAAAAGTCTAACACACCACAACTCAAAAGTCTTAACACACCACAACTCAAAAGTCTAACACACCACAACTCAAAAGTCTTAGCACACCACAACTCAAAAGTCTTAATACACCACAACTCAAAAGTCTAACACACCACAACTCAAAAGTCTAACACACCACAACTCAAAGGTCTAACACACCATAACTCAAAAGTCTTAACACACCACAACTCAAAAGTCAAACACACCACAACTTAAAAGTCTAACACACCACAACTCAAAAGTCTAACACACCACAACTCACCATAACTCAAACCTCTAACACACCACAACTCAAAGGTCTAACACACCACAACTCAAAAGTCTAACACACCACAACTCAAAAGTCTTAACACACCATAACTCAAACCTCTAACACACCACAACTCAAAAGTCTAACACACCACAACTCAAAAGTCTTAACACACCACAACTCAAAAGTCTAATACACCACAACTCAAAAGTCTAACACACCACAACTCAAAAGCCTAATACACCACAACACACCATAACTCAAACCTCTAACACACCACAACTCAAAAGTCTAACACACTATAACTCAAACCTCTAACACACCACAACTCAAAAGTCTAACACACCACAACTCAAAAGTCTAACACACCACAACTCAAAAGTCTAAAACACCACAACTCAAAAGTCTAATACACCACAACTCAAAAGTCTTAACACACCATAACTCAAACCTCTAACACACCACAACTCAAAAGTCTAACACACCACAACTCAAAAGTCTAACACACCACAACTTAAAAGTCTAACACACCACAACTCAAAAGTCTAACACACCACAACTCAAAAGTCTAACACACCACAACTCACCATAACTCAAACCTCTAACACACCATAACTCAAAAGTCTAACACACCACAACTCAAAAGTCTAACACACCACAACTCAAAAGTCAAACACACCACAACTCAAAAGTCTAACACACCACAACTCAAAAGTCTAACACACCACAACTCAAAAGTCTAACACACCACAACTCAAAAGTCTTAACACACCATAACTCAAACCTCTAACACACCACAACTCAAAAGTCTAACACACCACAACTCAAAAGTCTAACACACCACAACTCAAAAGTCTTAACACACCACAACTCAAAAGTCTGACACACCACAACTCAAAAGTCTAACACACCACAACTCAAAAGTCTAAAACACCACAACTCAAAAGTCTAATACACCACAACTCAAAAGTCTTAACACACCACAACTCAAAAGTCTAACACACCACAACTCAAAAGTCTTAACACACCATAACTCAAACCTCTAACACACCACAACTCAAAAGTCTAACACACCACAACTCACCATAACTCAAAAGTCTAACACACCACAACTCAAAAGTCTAACACACCACAACTCAAAAGTCGAACACACCACAACTCAAAAGTCTAACACACCACAACTCAAAAGTCTAACACACCACAACTCACCATAACTCAAACCTCTAACACACCACAACTCAAAAGTCAAACACACCACAACTCAAAAGTCTAACACACCACAACTCAAAAGTCTAACACACCACAACTCAAAAGTCTAACACACCACAACTCAAAAGTCTTAACACACCATAACTCAAACCTCTAACACACCACAACTCAAAAGTCTAACACACCACAACTCAAAAGTCTAACACACCACAACTCAAAAGTCTTAACACACCACAACTCAAAAGTCTAACACACCACAACTCAAAAGTCTAACACACCACAACTCAAAAGTCTAAAACACCACAACTCAAAAGTCTAATACACCACAACTCAAAAGTCTTAACACACCATAACTCAAACCTCTAACACACCACAACTCAAAAGTCTAACACACCACAACTCAAAAGTCTAACACACCACAACTTAAAAGTCTAACACACCACAACTCAAAAGTCTAACACACCACAACTCAAAAGTCTTAACACACCATAACTCAAACCTCTAACACACCACAACTCAAAAGTCTAACACACCACAACTCAAAAGTCTAACACACCACAACTCAAAAGTCTTAACACACCACAACTCAAAAGTCTAACACACCACAACTCAAAAGTCTAACACACCACAACTCAAAAGTTTAAAACACCACAACTCAAAAGTCTAATACACCACAACTCAAAAGTCTTAACACACCATAACTCAAACCTCTAACACACCACAACTCAAAAGTCTAACACACCACAACTTAAAAGTCTAACACACCACAACTCAAAAGTCTAACACACCACAACTCAAAAGTCTAACACACCACAACTCACCATAACTCAAACCTCTAACACACCATAACTCAAAAGTCTAACACACCACAACTCAAAAGTCTAACACACCACAACTCAAAAGTCAAACACACCACAACTCAAAAGTCTAACACACCACAACTCAAAAGTCTAACACACCACAACTCAAAAGTCTAACACACCACAACTCAAAAGTCTTAACACACCATAACTCAAACCTCTAACACACCACAACTCAAAAGTCTAACACACCACAACTCAAAAGTCTAACACACCACAACTCAAAAGTCTTAACACACCACAACTCAAAAGTCTAACACACCACAACTCAAAAGTCTAACACACCACAACTCAAAAGTCTTAACACACCACAACTCAAAAGTCTAACACACCACAACTCAAAAGTCTAAAACACCACAACTCAAAAGTCTAATACACCACAACTCAAAAGTCTTAACACACCATAACTCAAACCTCTAACACACCACAACTTTAAAGTCTAACACACCACAACTCAAAAGTCTAACACACCACAACTCAAAAGTCTTAACACACCATAACTCAAACCTCTAACACACCACAACTCAAAAGTCTAACACACCACAACTCAAAAGTCTAACACACCACAACTCAAAAGTCTTAACACACCACAACTCAAAAGTCTGACACACCACAACTCAAAAGTCTAACACACCACAACTCAAAAGTCTAAAACACCACAACTCAAAAGTCTAATACACCACAACTCAAAAGTCTTAACACACCACAACTCAAAAGTCTAACACACCACAACTCAAAAGTCGAACACACCACAACTCAAAAGTCTAACACACCACAACTCAAATGTCTAACACACCACAACTCACCATAACTCAAACCTCTAACACACCACAACTCAAAAGTCAAACACACCACAACTCAAAAGTCTAACACACCACAACTCAAAAGTCTAACACACCACAACTCAAAAGTCTAACACACCACAACTCAAAAGTCTTAACACACCATAACTCAAACCTCTAACACACCACAACTCAAAAGTCTAACACACCACAACTCAAAAGTCTAACACACCACAACTCAAAAGTATTAACACACCACAACTCAAAAGTCTAACACACCACAACTCAAAAGTCTAACACACCACAACTCAAAAGTCTAAAACACCACAACTCAAAAGTCTAATACACCACAACTCAAAAGTCTTAACACACCATAACTCAAACCTCTAACACACCACAACTCAAAAGTCTAACACACCACAACTCAAAAGTCTAACACACCACAACTTAAAAGTCTAACACACCACAACTCAAAAGTCTAACACACCACAACTCAAAAGTCTTAACACACCATAACTCAAACCTCTAACACACCACAACTCAAAAGTCTAACACACCACAACTCAAAAGTCTAACACACCACAACTCAAAAGTCTTAACACACCACAACTCAAAAGTCTAACACACCACAACTCAAAAGTCTAACACACCACAACTCAAAAGTTTAAAACACCACAACTCAAAAGTCTAATACACCACAACTCAAAAGTCTAACACACCACAACTCAAAAGTCTAAAACACCACAACTCAAAAGTCTAATACACCACAACTCAAAAGTCTTAACACACCATAACTCAAACCTCTAACACACCACAACTCAAAAGTCTAACACACCACAACTCAAAAGTCTAACACACCACAACTTAAAAGTCTAACACACCACAACTCAAAAGTCTAACACACCACAACTCAAAAGTCTAACACACCACAACTCACCATAACTCAAACCTCTAACACACCATAACTCAAAAGTCTAACACACCACAACTCAAAAGTCTAACACACCACAACTCAAAAGTCAAACACACCACAACTCAAAAGTCTAACACACCACAACTCAAAAGTCTAACACACCACAACTCAAAAGTCTAACACACCACAACTCAAAAGTCTTAACACACCATAACTCAAACCTCTAACACACCACAACTCAAAAGTCTAACACACCACAACTCAAAAGTCTAACACACCACAACTCAAAAGTCTTAACACACCACAACTCAAAAGTCTGACACACCACAACTCAAAAGTCTAACACACCACAACTCAAAAGTCTAAAACACCACAACTCAAAAGTCTAATACACCACAACTCAAAAGTCTTAACACACCACAACTCAAAAGTCTAACACACCACAACTCAAAAGTCTTAACACACCATAACTCAAACCTCTAACACACCACAACTCAAAAGTCTAACACACCACAACTCACCATAACTCAAAAGTCTAACACACCACAACTCAAAAGTCTAACACACCACAACTCAAAAGTCGAACACACCACAACTCAAAAGTCTAACACACCACAACTCAAAAGTCTAACACACCACAACTCACCATAACTCAAACCTCTAACACACCACAACTCAAAAGTCAAACACACCACAACTCAAAAGTCTAACACACCACAACTCAAAAGTCTAACACACCACAACTCAAAAGTCTAACACACCACAACTCAAAAGTCTTAACACACCATAACTCAAACCTCTAACACACCACAACTCAAAAGTCTAACACACCACAACTCAAAAGTCTAACACACCACAACTCAAAAGTCTTAACACACCACAACTCAAAAGTCTAACACACCACAACTCAAAAGTCTAACACACCACAACTCAAAAGTCTAAAACACCACAACTCAAAAGTCTAATACACCACAACTCAAAAGTCTTAACACACCATAACTCAAACCTCTAACACACCACAACTCAAAAGTCTAACACACCACAACTCAAAAGTCTAACACACCACAACTTAAAAGTCTAACACACCACAACTCAAAAGTCTAACACACCACAACTCAAAAGTCTTAACACACCATAACTCAAACCTCTAACACACCACAACTCAAAAGTCTAACACACCACAACTCAAAAGTCTAACACACCACAACTCAAAAGTCTTAACACACCACAACTCAAAAGTCTAACACACCACAACTCAAAAGTTTAAAACACCACAACTCAAAAGTCTAATACACCACAACTCAAAAGTCTTAACACACCATAACTCAAACCTCTAACACACCACAACTCAAAAGTCTAACACACCACAACTTAAAAGTCTAACACACCACAACTCAAAAGTCTAACACACCACAACTCAAAAGTCTAACACACCACAACTCACCATAACTCAAACCTCTAACACACCATAACTCAAAAGTCTAACACACCACAACTCAAAAGTCTAACACACCACAACTCAAAAGTCAAACACACCACAACTCAAAAGTCTAACACACCACAACTCAAAAGTCTAACACACCACAACTCAAAAGTCTAACACACCACAACTCAAAAGTCTTAACACACCATAACTCAAACCTCTAACACACCACAACTCAAAAGTCTAACACACCACAACTCAAAAGTCTAACACACCACAACTCAAAAGTCTTAACACACCACAACTCAAAAGTCTAACACACCACAACTCAAAAGTCTAACACACCACAACTCAAAAGTCTTAACACACCACAACTCAAAAGTCTAACACACCACAACTCAAAAGTCTAAAACACCACAACTCAAAAGTCTAATACACCACAACTCAAAAGTCTTAACACACCATAACTTTAACCTCTAACACACCACAACTTAAAAGTCTAACACACCACAACTCAAAAGTCTAACACACCACAACTCAAAAGTCTTAACACACCATAACTCAAACCTCTAACACACCACAACTCAAAAGTCTAACACACCACAACTCAAAAGTCTAACACACCACAACTCAAAAGTCTTAACACACCACAACTCAAAAGTCTGACACACCACAACTCAAAAGTCTAACACACCACAACTCAAAAGTCTAAAACACCACAACTCAAAAGTCTAATACACCACAACTCAAAAGTCTTAACACACCACAACTCAAAAGTCTAACACACCACAACTCAAAAGTCGAACACACCACAACTCAAAAGTCTAACACACCACAACTCAAATGTCTAACACACCACAACTCACCATAACTCAAACCTCTAACACACCACAACTCAAAAGTCAAACACACCACAACTCAAAAGTCTAACACACCACAACTCAAAAGTCTAACACACCACAACTCAAAAGTCTAAAACACCACAACTCAAAAGTCTAATACACCACAACTCAAAAGTCTTAACACACCATAACTCAAACCTCTAACACACCACAACTCAAAAGTCTAACACACCACAACTCAAAAGTCTAACACACCACAACTTAAAAGTCTAACACACCACAACTCAAAAGTCTAACACACCACAACTCAAAAGTCTTAACACACCATAACTCAAACCTCTAACACACCACAACTCAAAAGTCTAACACACCACAACTCAAAAGTCTAACACACCACAACTCAAAAGTCTTAACACACCACAACTCAAAAGTCTAACACACCACAACTCAAAAGTCTAACACACCACAACTCAAAAGTTTAAAACACCACAACTCAAAAGTCTAATACACCACAACTCAAAAGTCTTAACACACCATAACTCAAACCTCTAACACACCACAACTCAAAAGTCTAACACACCACAACTCAAAAGTCTAACACACCACAACTTAAAAGTCTAACACACCACAACTCAAAAGTCTAACACACCACAACTCAAAAGTCTAACACACCACAACTCACCATAACTCAAACCTCTAACACACCATAACTCAAAAGTCTAACACACCACAACTCAAAAGTCTAACACACCACAACTCAAAAGTCAAACACACCACAACTCAAAAGTCTAACACACCACAACTCAAAAGTCTAACACACCACAACTCAAAAGTCTTAACACACCATAACTCAAACCTCTAACACACCACAACTCAAAAGTCTAACACACCACAACTCAAAAGTCTAACACACCACAACTCAAAAGTCTTAACACACCACAACTCAAAAGTCTAACACACCACAACTCAAAAGTCTAACACACCACAACTCAAAAGTCTTAACACACCACAACTCAAAAGTCTAACACACCACAACTCAAAAGTCTAAAACACCACAACTCAAAAGTCTAATACACCACAACTCAAAAGTCTTAACACACCATAACTCAAACCTCTAACACACCACAACTCAAAAGTCTAACACACCACAACTCAAAAGTCTAACACCACAACTTAAAAGTCTAACACACCACAACTCAAAAGTCTAACACACCACAACTCAAAAGTCTAATACACCACAACTCAAAAGTCTTAACACACCATAACTCAAACCTCTAACACACCATAACTCAAAAGTCTAACACACCACAACTCAAAAGTCTAACACACCACAACTCAAAAGTCAAACACACCACAACTCAAAAGTCTAACACACCACAACTCAAAAGTCTAACACACCACAACTCAAAAGTCTAACACACCACAACTCAAAAGTCTAACACACCACAACTCAAAAGTCTAACACACCACAACTCAAAAGTCTTAACACACCATAACTCAAAAGTCTTAACACACCACAACTCAAAAGTCTTAACACAGAGACCTGCCAAATCTTAAAATGTCAACCCAATATACCCCAAAACAAAGTTGATTTTTACTCTGTTATATACAATTTGATTTTAAGTGTAAAACTTTACCATTTAATTTTATACACAACACACCAAGACTCAATATGAAACTCGATACAACAGAACCTGGAGCTCAATCTCGACACAACACACATCTCGACAAACCTTTATGCAAATCTCTACTTAACACATATAAACTCAAATTTCTACTCGACTGATTTTAGCACATTTTTGGCAAGATATCCTGTTGTATTGTGTACCTCCTATAAAAATGTGACATAGTATAAATACATTCTCAAACAAGATGATTTTTTTTTTCCATACATAAACCAATGTCATTATGATTTTTTGGATCTCATTCAACAAACAAAATGTTTATCATCCACAAATTCCCACATAATTTGTAATAGTTATCCCCCAAGTGGCTTGAACCTTGGTTTTACAAATTATTTAAGTTGATTAAGAAATATTTAACCTTTTATTATTTTGTCAACATTAATGAAGTAGAATAAGTGATGGGAATGTGATATTCATGAGAAAGAGAAAGTTGTCACCTGACACAAGCATTATGTCACATGATTACTCATGTGTAAGACATAGATGATTATCTTAATGAAGCTTTTTTGTATTAATTAATGTAATCTATTTTTTTGTTATCATAATAAAGTGAACTACAACCCAATGAAAGGCTATGACATTTTAAAAATTGATTATTAAAATTTTGACATCTTTCATTCATAACAATTTGAATTTTAAATGTCAAAACAGCAATTGTGTTCATGTGACCATTTGAACAAATTATCATTTATGTAAAAACTGTCCTCTCTCGTTACACGAAAAACTGTTTCATATGATATTTAATTTGATGTTGATTAATGGAGATATCTGTTGAAATTACAAATAATTGCACTTTTCTTTTGTGTTGGGAGAATTAGAACACATGTCCAAAATGTGTAACAATTTCTTCTGTAGAATTAATTAAATTCTGTAGCACAGTTTTATACCATGTACACAAGCGCCTCTTATAAGGCCACCCTTTATAGTTAGGGAAAGATTTTGTAAGAAGGGTTTGCTTCCGGGACTATGTAGTTATACAATGGTCCCCCTCTTGTAAGGCCCCTCCCACCAAAGGCCACCTCTCTTATAAATCCAGATTTTAGATGTACTGGGATAGTAAAATACTATTAAATTGTCTCCATCAAGAGAAACCACCTCTTTTAAAAGGCCACCTTTTAATTGCAGAAGGGGAGGCCTTATATTAGGGGAATTATGGACTTAATGTACACAAATACCTTGTAAAATGACACAGGATTGAGGAATATAGTTTCTTGTAAGGCCACCCAGAATATAACATGAGATTAATAAGCTTTGAGTATACCTGGACAAGTTTTCCATTACTATGTTACTATACCCCTTTTCTCTTTTCCAATGTCATTGTCATGTGGGGAACTTAGGTGGTCCCCAGACCCCTCACCTGCCTAATGCACCCCTCCTCTCCATCTTAAATTCCTTTTTAGGTCATTTTTATTTATATTTTTTTTTTCAGACAGCAATGCTTGTTTTTTCATAGGAAATCTAAATGTACAATTATATTTAATATTTGTAGACTTATCTATACAGCAGAATAATTTCAGAAATATAACCCCTTGTTAATGTTAGTGACCTGTCATAAGAGGACAAATTCAGCTATTATCATCACTTGGGTGTTATCATCTTTTTCTCTACTAACACTGAAACAATTGAAAGATGATATGGCTGGAAATATTTTCTGTATTGTCTTGTACAAAGAGTTCTTTTTTAATGTTCATCAGAAATCCAGGATGGTCACCATGTATAAGAAAGTAATTAACACAGTGCTTTGTATGATAAATATGTAAAAAAAAAAATCTTCTCAGAAACTAAAAAAAATTGATTGAACCCAATCTGTACCTAGACGATGATTGCATAATAAACAGATACCTGTAATTTATGATAAACAGTACAAGCTTACGTGAGCCTCTTGTTGCTCAGATAAATTTATAAGCAGTCAGTAGTTAAAAAAAAGATTGATCTTAAAATAGGGGGGGGGGGGGGGGGGGGGCTATGATATAAATGGCCATATATTAGGAGACTATATCTAGATGTAGAAAACAACATTGTCACGAATGCAGGTTTTGGCAATATTCCAACTGATGAATGTCATAACATGTACATATATGGTTTAAATTTAGCATGATATAATAAGGATATATTTATTACCAGTAATATTTGAAGTGACACAATTTTATCTCTCTCTATTGTATTTTAATGTTGATATTTAAACCTGTTTTTCTACTATCTCCCCTAATTTGAGACAGGGACATTGCCTATTGACATGATTTGAATGATGTTGGCAAGCATTCAAGTGAATTTGAAATAGAATAGTGTTATTGTCATGTACTTAGGCACTTAAACAGTATAAAATTAAATTCTCAATGTTTATAAAAATGTTATAGAAAGGTAATTAAGTCCAGATATTCCCATAAAAGTTCATTATACCCCATTAAAATCAAAAATAGTAAAATAGTCCAAAATTTGATCAATTACCTCTCTAATGATATATATGTACTTAGTAAATGTAGAGAGACAGAGATGAAAATTATTTTTGGATTTGTACCAACAATGACATCTATTTTAAAATATGAAGTTTAGTAAATTTATTTAATAATATATTTGTTATTTTAAACTTTTCAGTGTTTTCCCCGACAAGATTCCAATGGGTCTTAGGATATTATATGATATTACAGAGAGTCCCTTTACAGGCAAAAGTAAAGCCAAAGTCATGCTGATTAAGTGTCAATGTCGGTTAAGTATTGATGGAAGTCTGGAGGCAGCAAAGATTTGGTATAGATTATGTCATAAGTACATGTTTACTGTATCTTATAACAATGGGAATATGTCTAATTTATCAAACTAAAAACCACTGTTAACAAGGGATTAATTTTATAATCTTCACTCCATGTGTATTCCAATGTTAAAGGCATCAGATTAGATTTAAAGGTTTAATGACATCTAACCTTTTGCCATCTCTTTGTATACTTTTTGTTTTTGCTTTTACAAACTGTAGTTCATGTTGACTGATTGTCTTATACAGAATAAAGAACCTTATTAACTAAAGTATGTTAATTCTGTTTTTAACAATGTTTTATGATAATGACACCTAATAAACTCTAGAATGGTAAAAAAAAGTACATTGGCATATCTAAAATAAAATAGAATCACTGTATCTATGTTCAGTACATATGACATATAGTATGTAATTTATCTAAAATAAAATAGAATCACTGTATCTATGTTCAGTACATATGACATATAGTATGTAATTTAGCTGATCGGTGGGGTAATGATTAACATGTTTGTCTAGAGTGTGGTAGATTGTGGGTTCAAACCCCAGTCAGGTGAAACTAAAGATTGTAATATTGGTATTTGTTGCTTCTCTTCTAAGCACAGAGTAAGAGCAAAGCAGGGGCGGATCCAGGATTTCAAGTTAGGTGGGGTGCTTTTTAAGAACATTGTTGGTGTATTTTGTGTGAAAAATCACGATTTTATGCCAAAAAATCATATTTTTTCCAATTTTAGGGGGCGTGCGTGCCGGCTGTGCCGCCCCTGCAAAGACTGGTTGGCTCAGAATGAGGATAATGTGTGGGGAGACATGTCTACGAGTGGACTGTTGTTTCAGTGAGCTAGCACTATAGAAGTCTAATCATGTTGATCTAGTACAAAGTAGACATCATTAACATCTCATTGAATGTTACGTCATGTTTATGCTGAATTATTACTCATTTGGCATTAAATAACAATAACTCTATGTAAAAACAGCAACAGTAACATAGGAATTAAATTTAAAAAAAAAAATCGCATCTCTCACTTACACCACTTTAATGATATGTGAGAGATCTGAAGAAACCACAAAGCAAACAAGGAGATTCAATGGCTGTACTCCATTTCTATGTTACAGAGAAGCATTCAATAATCTGTCTGCATTAACAAATCAAACATCCATGATGTTTAACTGGATAGCTATGGTTTGTGAGTTGGAATCTCTCTGTGACGAGATGTATTTGATGTAACCTGCAGTGGTCAAATTTGTCAGCCATTTACAAAAGGTTGGTGGGTTTCTCTGGTTTATTCAGTTTCCTCGACCAATCATAAATGATCTGCAAGGAAAATATCTGAAATATATAATTGTTGAAAATGTCCATAAACACCAATAAATGATCATTCTTATTTTATGGATGCTGCAGATGGTCCAATAAATGCTTGTGCATTATGA
This sequence comes from Bathymodiolus brooksi, assembly GCA_963680875.1. Lineage (NCBI taxonomy): Eukaryota > Metazoa > Mollusca > Bivalvia > Mytilida > Modiolidae > Bathymodiolus > Bathymodiolus brooksi. The sequence goes on along the minus strand of OY804576.1, from coordinate 30,558,256 downwards.
ACTTGTACTGAAAATATTCAATTCATCTTTTGGTGCAAATGAAAATTATTACTCACTTGAAGATATGACAAAAAAGTTAAAAACTATGTAAAAAAAGCACACAAGATTAAAAGAAAATTTCCTTGTAAATATTTATGAAAATTGTACCGTGATTGTATCTATGAATACATGTCATTCAATTTTTTAAATGTTTTAGAATTATCTGACTAAATGTAAAAAGTCTTAAAATCTAAATTTGGAAAAATAATCTCAACATTTAGTGAATAAAAAATGGAAGGTTATAAACATATTGATCTAACGATTTATGTTCACTATTGATCATTTTTGCAGTTATTACATGAATTTATTACAAAATTTAGCAATAAAACTCTTAATATGTTGCCAAATTGGATAAAAGAGAAGGTATTCTGCACTTTATAGGCAATTCTAACTTCAATTGTTAAATTGGAGTCATTAACAGACTTTTTTTTATAAAATGAAAAATTACAATTCGGAATGTATAATATGTAAATTTATATGAAATAATCCGAGACATTTGAATTATAAATTGTAGTATTTATATAAAACTTTAGACAGTAAATTACATCCTTGATAAGATCGAGGACAATAACGTGATTTATGCAATGTACTAAACAAGAATTACCTGTCTCCAGGTAGCCATATTTACCTGTATTTACCTTGATGACAATGTGATAGCGATTTATTTACTTCATACATAAAATCAAGTGTTATGTTTGGATTGTAATTCTTCTCAGCATGGTTTTCCCACACAAAAGACGCAAGATAACTTGCTTGTTGAATATAAGGAAAGGCTCGGTTAGTGATCCAACTTGATCGCAGTTTCCTGGAGATATGGATTTAGATGATATCATCACACTTCACATCAAAGTCTAACTAATCACCATTATCATAACTGTTTATGTATAGTGGTAGTTGTTATACTAATTTATCAACCCTAGTTGCTGTGTTTGGAAATCTCAACACCCTCTGTCATATCATCCTGAGAACTGTATAGGAATTCTCCTTACAGATATCCTGCAATACTTCATCAGACCCCTTACATTAGTGAGATATTGGGGGTCATGTAGTAATTAATTGATCTCTCCATTCACAATATCTTGTAAACATTTAGAGAACCACTTGAAATGTTTCAATCAAATTTCATAGATATGTATAGCTTTAAGGAATATGTAGATATACCTTTTCATGATGCTTTCATATATTTGGTGAATAGTTGTATAAAACAATATAATTTTTGACAAGAAACTTCACATTTTTAGCTCACCTTAGCCAAAGTGTCATGTGAGATTTTGCCATCACTTGCTGTCCATCGTCCGTCTGTCTGGCGGAAACTATTTAAAAAATCTTCTCCTCTAATGACGGGTGAATCATCCATAGTGTGTCTAATTTCAAAGTTATATCAAATAATCTCGCCAGTCATCCAACATGGCTGCTGTTACTATAAATACATTATTGATGTGGGTTCTATACGCGCTACCCGCCTGAAGTCTTAAGGTTTCCAGACATCTACCCAAATGACTTCTGACTATAAGACTAACACCATTGATGTGGGTTCTATACCCACTACCCACCTGAAGTCTTAAGGTTTCCAGACATCTACCCAAATGACTTCTGACTATAAGACTAACACCATTGACGTGGGTTCTATACCCACTACCCATCTGAAGTGTTAAGGTTTCCAGACATCTACCCAAATGACTTCTGACTAAGACTAACACCAGTGACATGGGTTCTATACCCACTACCCACCTGAAGTCTTAAGGTTTCTAGACACCTACCTAAATGACTTCTGACTATAAGACTAACACCATTGACATGGGTTCTATACCCACTACCCACCTGAAGTCTTAAGGTTTCTAGACACCTACCTAAGGCTGTGAGTTCTAAGTCAGTTTGTTATATCTCTACAGTCTCCCACAAATAAGTCTGGTACTTGTGGTCATGATATTGATGAACAATCGCTGAAAATGATGATAGACACTAATAACTTTAATCATCATATTAACATTGATTCATTTTTTTAACATGTATAACCTTTTTACATTTTGTATGTCAGACCAAAGCAAAAACAGTCACATTTTCCTCTAAATGTGCTGAAAAGTAAGAGTAGATCTATTTTATTGAAAGGTATGACATGTTGCTGAAACATTTTGAGTTTTGTCGGATTTTTGAATAATCAGCATTCCACCCAATCACTATGAACAATTCAGATGATCAACAATCATATTAAACATTACAGATGGTCAGCAATCACAATAAGCATTACAGATGGTCAGCAATCACAATAAACATTACAGATGGTCAGCAATCGTAATAAACATTACAAATCATCAGCAGTCACAATAAACATTACAGATGGTCAGCAATCACAATAAACATTACAGATGATCAGCAATCGTAATAAACATTACAAATCATCAGCAGTCACAATAAACATTACAGATGGTCAGCAATCACAATAAACATTACAGATGATCAGCAGTCACAATAAACATTACAGATGATCAGCAATCGTAATAAACATTACAAATCATCAGCAGTCACAATAAACATTACAGATGGTCAGCAATCGCAATAAAAATTACAGATGGTCAGCAATCACAATAAGCATCACAGATGGTCAGCAATCGCAATAAACATTACAAATCAGCAGTCACAATAAGCATTACAGATGGTTAGCAATCACAATAAACATTACAGATGGTCAGCAATCACAATAAACATTACAGATGGTCAGCAATCACAATAAACATTACAGATGGTCAGCAATCGTAATAAACATTACAGATGGTCAGCAATCACAATAAACATTACAGATGATCAGCAGTCACAATAAACATTACAGATGGTCAGCAATCACAATAAACATTACAGATGGTCAGCAATCACAATAAACATTACAGATGGTCAGCAATCAATAAGCATCACAGATGGTCAGCAATCACAATAAACATTACAGATGATCAGCAGTCACAATAAACATTACAGATGGTCAGCAATCACAATAAACATTACAGATGGTCAGCAATCACAATAAACATTACAGATGGTCAGCAATCACAATAAACATTACAGATGGTCAGCAATCACAATAAACATTACAGATGGTCAGCAATCACAATAAACATTACAAATCAGCAGTCACAATAAACATTACAGATGGTCAGCAATCACAATAAGCATCACAGATGGTCAGCAATCACAATAAACATTACAGATGGTCAGCAATCACAATAAACATTACAGATGGTCAGCAATCACAATAAACCTTAGATGATCAGCAATCACAATAAACATTATGGATGATCAGTAATCACAATAAACATAACAGATGATCAGTAATCACAATAAACAACAGATGATCAGTAATCACAATAAACAACAGATGGTCAGCAATCACAATAAACAACAGATGGTCAGCAATCACAATAAACATCAGATGGTCAGCAATCACAATAAACATTACAGATGGTCAGCAATCATAATAAACATTACAGATGGTCAGCATTCATCATAAACATTATATATGGTTAACAGTCACAATAAACAACAGATGGTCGGCAATCACAATAAACATTATGGATGGTCAACATTCCAGCCAGTCATAATAAACATGATTGGAAATCTATGTTTTTGCTTTGGTCTGACATACAAAATGTAAAAAGGTTATACACGTTTAAAAAATGAATCAATGTTAATATGATGATTAAAGTTATTAGTGTCTATCATCATTTTCAGCGATTGTTCATCAATATCATGACCACAAGTACCAGACTTATTTGTGGGAGACTGTAGAGATATAACAAACTGACTTAGAACTCACAGCCTTAGGTAGGTGTCTAGAAACCTTCAGACTTCAGGTGGGTAGTGGGTATAGAACCCACGTCAATGGTGTTAGTCTTATAGTCAGAAGTCATTTAGGTAGGTGTCTGGAAACCTTAACACTTCAGATGGGTAGTGGGTATAGAACCCATGTCACTGGTGTTAGTCTTAGTCAGAAGTCATTTGGGTAGATGTCTGGAAACCTTAACACTTCAGATGGGTAGTGGGTCTAGAACCCATGTCAATGGTGTTAGTCTTATAGTCAAGTCATTTGGGTAGATGTCTGGAAACCTTAACACTTCAGATGGGTAGTGGGTATAGAACCCACATCAATGGTGTTAGTCTTATAGTCAGAAGTCATTTGGGTAGATGTCTGGAAACCTTAACACTTCAGATGGGTAGTGCATCAATGGTGTTAGGCTTATAGTCAGAAGTCATTGGGTAGATGTCTGGAAACCTTAACACTTCAGGTGGGTTGGGCATAGAACCCACATCAATGGTGTTAGGCTTATAGTCAGAAGTCATTTGGGTAGATGTCTGGAAACCTTAACACTTCAGATGGGTAGTGGGTTGGATATAGAACCCACATCAATGGTGTTAGGCTTATAGTCAAAAGTCATTGGGTAGATGTCTGGAAACCTTAACACTTCAGATGGGTAGTGCATCTATAGTGTTAGGTTTGCAGTCAGAAGTCATTGGGTAGATTTTCTGGAAACCTTAACACTTCAGGTGGGTAGTGCATCAATGGTGTTAGGCTTATAGTCAAAAGTCATTGGGTAGATGTCTGGAAACCTTAACACTTCAGATGGGTAGTGCATCAATGGTGTTAGGCTTGCAGTCAGAAGTCATTGGGTAGATGTCTGGAAACCTTAACACTTCAGATGGGTAGTGGGTTGGGTATAGAACCCACATCAATTGTGTTAGGCTTATAGTCAAAAGTCATTGGGTAGATGTCTGGAAACCTTAACACTTCAGATGGGTAGTGCATCAATGGTGTTAGGCTTGCAGTCAGAAGTCATTGGGTAGATGTCTGGAAACCTTAACACTTCAGGTGGTTAGTGCATCAATGGTGTTAGGCTTATAGTCAAAAGTCATTGGGTAGATGTCTGGAAACCTTAACACTTCAGATGGGTAGTGCATCAATGGTGTTAGGCTTGCAGTCAGAAGTCATTGGGTAGATGTCTGGAAACCTTAACACTTCAGATGGGTAGTGGGTTGGGTATAGAACCCACATCAATGGTGTTAGGCTTATAGTCAAAAGTCATTGGGTAGATGTCTGGAAACCTTAACACTTCAGATGGGTAGTGCATCAATGGTGTTAGGCTTGCAGTCAGAAGTCATTGGGTAGATGTCTGGAAACCTTAACACTTCAGGTGGTTAGTGCATCAATGGTGTTAGGCTTATAGTCAAAAGTCATTGGGTAGATGTCTGGAAACCTTAACACTTCAGATGGGTAGTGCATCAATGGTGTTAGGCTTGCAGTCAGAAGTCATTGGGTAGATGTCTGGAAACCTTAACACTTCAGATGGGTAGTGGGTTGGGTATAGAACCCACATCAATGGTGTTAGGCTTATAGTCAAAAGTCATTGGGTAGATGTCTGGAAACCTTAACACTTCAGATGGGTAGTGCATCAATGGTGTTAGGCTTGCAGTCAGAAGTCATTGGGTAGATGTCTGGAAACCTTAACACTTCAGATGGGTAGTGGGTTGGGTATAGAACCCACATCAATGGTGTTAGGCTTATAGTCAAAAGTCATTGGGTAGATGTCTGGAAACCTTAACACTTCAGATGGGTAGTGGGTTGGGTATAGAACCCACATCAATGGTGTTAGGCTTGCAGTCAGAAGTCATTGGGTAGATGTCTGGAAACCTTAACACTTCAGGTGGGTAGTGGGTCTAGAATCCACGTTAGTGGTGTTAGGCTTACAGTTAGAAGTCAATGACTATGTTGTGATTTGTATATATGATATTGTCGTATACCTAACTAAGTACCAAGCCTTGTATTACATGGTTTACAATGGGTTTTTACGTTAACTGGGCCAAGTGTGGATTTTATCACTGGTTTCCTCACAAGTACTTCAAGTATTAAAACAAAGTGATGTACTTTCTCACTAGTATATTATAATGACCTCATTTGAATAGATATTGTTTTGTTTTGTATATGAAAAATTGTTTATTTAAATTTTTTTTAATAATCTTTACTTTTAACACATTTTTGTACAATTCCAGAAACAGGATTTTACTTGCATTTTATGTCAAAAGTTCAACATTCTAGAAAGTAAATACCAAATATGTATGTTTTCAATAACATAAAAAATAATAATTGCTAAAAAAAAAAACAAATTTTAGAATAAAATTTTGTAATAGATCAATTGTCTTTAGAAACATGAATATACTTGTAAGTTGGTGCCAAAGGTTCAACAATTCTAGAAATGAAATACAAAACTATATTTTCAATAACAACAAATTAAATTGTCAAAAACTAATTTTTTTAATAACCATATTTTTTCTTATCAATTAATGGTTTTCAGAAACAAACAAGAATTTTCTTGCTTGTCAGTGCCAAAAGTTCAACAATTAGTCACCAAAGAGAGTAAATATCTATTCATAAAAAAGAAAATTATATTTTTTTCTACTGCAACAATTATGGTGTCAGATATCAATTTTTTTTAAATGTAGACTGTAAACAATTTGTACACAATTGTGATAAAAAGACTTACTGAATAAAGCATATTGTTTTACACAATGACCTATGGCTAAAGGAAACACTTGAAGAAGTTTGTTGTGTATGGTATCTCCTTGGGTATTGTGTGAGGTGTCGTCCCCCATGGTCTGCTTGACAATTGTTAGAGTTCACCCAAAGGCTAGGAAAACCTTGAATTTTTTTTTCTTATAATTATGCTTGTAACCTTATTGATCATGAGAAAACTAAGACATATTTATTACTAGAAAAGTCTATAATTTCTCTTATTAATTGATATTTTGTACTTTTTATTGCTTTTGAAATGTCAAGTTAAAGTAATTATGCTATTGGACTCCTGTTTCAGAATATAAACTGCATGTGGTCAGAAATGAATTGCTAATTGTCTTTTACCATTAGCCTAATGAGCTAAGTGGTCAAAATATTGGCTTAGTTCTATATTAAATGTTATCACAATTATAAACTAAAGATCAATAATATACCAGAGAATAATGATGGCTTTATATAGGCTTCTGTAGCAAGGAAGACAGGACGATTGTGACTAATTAAAAACCCATGTCTGTACATGGTATATAATCTGCTGCCTGTTCTGAACAGGTTTTGTATTATGATGCATAGCTGAAATTTTAAAAAAATGGTGTTAAACACCAATCAATAAATCAATCAATGTATAATGATGCTAATAAAATGTACTGAAATATAGACAGATGGCAAAAGAACAAGGGGAATGATGTAGTGAGAAACCGGATCTTAAAATTTTGCTAGACCATACATAAAAAAACCTTGCTTTACTATAAACCAACCAACACACCAAACACTGTCCCTACCCAACAACAATTTGTTTTCCAATTTCCAAAACTTCCAGGTATTTGAAATAAATGATGATCTTCCTAAAAATGTAAGTGGGCTTACAGTACTGACCTTGTAAAAAACCCTAAATAATTAACAATTGTTAAGATTTACATGTCTTTATACTACTGTAGTAACAGATTACCAGTAAATGTTGCATGATTCAGTGATCAAAGATGGACACACTATTATTCAAAATCACTCACAAAGACCACTTCACTTAATATCATAAGTTACAGATATTGTTCTGTGTGGGTTGCATACAGGAAATCCCAAGCAGCTCTTGTGTTTAAAGTATGATGGACATTTGATAAAAACAACTAAGCCTTTTGTATTTCAATTTTGCTCTTTTTTCATACAGTTGAAACGTTTTTGCCGGTAACCACAAAATAAAATTTGTAACTTCTTTATCCCCAGAATTCCATCACGATCTGATAATGAAACTGGAAAATCGCTACTTATATTGTGAATGCTTGACAAATACACAACTTAGCTTAAATAATGTAAATAATGGTGGGGAAATAAAGAGACTTCTGCCAATAATTTGTCATATTAGTTGGTTTTGTTTGGGAATTCGAAGCTACCCATAAAACCATTTTCACATAACAATCTGTTCCTCTGTAAGAAGTAAAACAAAACAGATTTGCTACGGTTCTAAAATCTTTGTCAGCCAAATGTTTTTAGAGACAAGTTTACACCATTAAAGGTTAGTTTTCAAACTAATGAAGACCATCATTTAAATTAAGATTAAATTTGATATTTTACGTTTTTTTCAATTTTTAAACAGAAACATATGTCCCGTGTATTATAATTCATTTTTGAATACAGCCTAGTTTACATGAGCCGATAGATTAAGCTCTAGGTTCGTATCGTCACTTTTTATGTAGTGACTTCTTCACTGTTTCAAGAAGAAATCGCACACAGTTATAACGAACTGATTAGTTAAGACCGCGACTTTGGGTATGTATGGACATTTTAACACTTCAGGTAGATGTCATAACTGGAAACAACGTCAGTAGTGTTAGAATTGTGATCAGAACACAACACTCTTATACACTAGCACACATTGGCCCCTAATATCTGAGGTGTTTACGACTCGCTTTGGTGTTTGTGCAAGCGGCACCAAAACAAACTTGATATCACTATAGTTGCATCATGGATGCTGTGTGTACTGTCTATATACGGTTTATATCGTCTGTATGCTGTTTCTACAGTCTGTATGCTATGTCTACTGTTTACCATATCGACGCTCTGTATACTACTGTTGCGATCTGTATACTTCGTTGCTGTCAGTCTACTGCGATGCGGTCTTTATACCGTATTTGTAGTCTGCATTATCTACGATCTGTATTCTGTGTCCGGTCTGTATACTGTGCTTGCCGTTTGTATTCTGTTCAGTGGTCTTTAGTTTGTGTCTACGGTCCGTATGCTGTGTAGATTGTCTATACTTTAACTATGGTGTAGTGTCAATTTAATGACAAAAACATATTTCTTAAAATTTTATGAAGGAAACACATTTTGCTTTATGCTAATGCTTCTGATTTAGATGCAAACAATGTTGTTTTTACACAAACATATTGCTTTGTATCTCTTGCAGCAAAGACACAGTATAAATTAAACATACTGAGATACTTAAGCATGTGTTTGATTATACATCTACTGATCGGCAGCAAGAATGTAAACATAATATATATACACTATATATTTTATCTTGTTTAAATCTGACGAACATTGTAACTAACATGGATGATAAAGACAAATGTTGTACCAGGATGAGTTATGTATAGATGATGAATTACTCACAATAGATTGATTATCTTGTCATGGTAATGAACCATTACATTAATAGTTTGATTTTGTATCTAATTTCACTAAAATGTCAGGTGGCATCAATAAACACTGATATATAGGTGGTGTTCTTTAACTTGTTTACTACACTTTCAAAACAAACAACAATGAATAATTGAATGATTTTTTTTTCAATCATGTACATTTGAATCTGATTGCTATGACACCTTTATGTTGATGTTATTATTCTGGTTCCCTTTTACGTGTTGTATCATTCCTCTGGTTCCCTTTTACGTGTTATATCATTCCTCTGGTTCCCTTTTACGTGTTATATCATTCCTCTGGTTCCCGTTTATGTGTTATCTTGTTCCTCTAGTTTCATTTCAACCGCATTGGTAGTATAATGGTTAGCGTGCTCGTCTCGAGTGCGGTAGGTCGTGAGTTCGAGCCCCGATTGTGTCAATCCTAAGACTATACAATTGGTATCTGTTGCTTCTCTACTAACCACGTAGTATTAAGGAGAAAGAGCAAAGACTAGTTTGCTCGGAATCAGGATGCTGTGTCCGAGTGGGGCGATATGTCTATCCGCGGTCTGTTGTTTCAGTGAGCTAGCACTATAAAAAATACAACCAAATGTGTTGGTCTAGTATAGAGCGAACGTCATCATCATTTCATTGAAAATTAACTTCTTCTCGCCATGATATAGCCGAAAAATTGCCGAGTAAACGTTAAACAACATTCACTCACTCAGTCTAGTTCCTGTTCACGTGTTGTCTTATTTTTCTGGTACCCCTTTTCTTGTTTTTTTTGTTTTGTTCTCATTCTGACAATGTTTGGTGTTATTGCTATATAGGATATATCGACAGGTGGAGAATCACAGCTTTCTCACCTTATCTCATAACAAACATAATTGAGATGATATTCGTGAAGTTGTCCAGACCAGGTACATGGTAGAGAACATGCCAGCATCTTACTAAGGCATGCATATCTTGTACATCACAATACACATCCAGAATAAAATCGTAGGTCATGGGTCAGTTAAAAGGTGATATGTTGGGTTATCGGACTGGGTTTAAGTTATTAGTAAAATGTCTGATACTACAAATATAACCCATCATTATCCTGTCTGCAGGCACGTGCTCTGTAAAATTTCAACTGTTGGTCACTTGCCATGTTTAAATCAAACTATTCATAACATCTTTTTATATATATATTTGCATTACTTCGTCTCCCGTGCTATTTTAAACAGATTAACAAATATATGGTTTCCATTTATAGATTTCAAGCTTTTTAGGTTAACGGACAAGAATTAACCGACTGGGCTGATTAAATTGCAGTATATATATTAGAGATTTCATTTAAAATTCTTCTCTTAATCCAATGATCAAGATTGATGGATGGCAAGACCAGTAATGCATTCAGATATCTCAAAACGTCTTTTCAGAAACTGCTAGAAAGATTAAATTGTAATATTGTAAGAGTATTCCTTGAAGGTTTTCTAATAGTCTGAGTATTTGTTGTCGATCAAAAATCTAAGATGGCCGTCAGCCCACCACAGAACTTGGTTTAACATAGAATCTTGTGTGAAATATATACAAACATCTTGATCTCAGAAATCGGTTGACATATTTATCCCAATCATGCACTAATAATACTCTTCCAAACTTGTAATTTTGGTGCCGATCAGAAATCCAACAGAATTCAGATCAGATTGCTGCCACACGGAACCGTATGGAAAATACGTGTATATTTAGCAATTTTCTTCCCTGAAACCGCTTTTTTAATATGGGAAAACGCCTTCTTCGCAAAACAGTTTCACAGATTACACCATATCATGCGCAATGTTGCTAGGGTGGCTCATATCAAGCATGTTTTTGTTGAATTCCAAGACAGCTGCTACAACGAAACATAATCCTATTGGAAATACACGAAAACAAATTCTTCTTCGAAATTGTTTCACACATTTAAACAAATCACGCAGAGATGATACTAAAGTGGGACTATAACACACTTGTGATTGTGTCGATTGTAAGTCTAATATGGTCGCCACCACAGAACCTAGTTAAACAATGAACCATATGTGATTAAAATACAATCAGCTATTTCTCAGAAACCATTTCATACATTTAAACCAATTCATCCACAAAATATACTAGTTTAAGCCTCTATAGAACTTGTGATATTGGTACCGATCTGAAATCTAAGATGACAATCACTGTCTTGTGGGGACATATCATATTTGTTTTGTCCATTGCCTCTATGAAGCTGGTGAAAGATACAGATATATTATTTAGGGCTTATGGTATTTGCTTCAACTTATAGACCGCATCTTCGTTATTGCAATTTATACGTGTATATAAAGAATTCGTTTATGATATATTTCTAAACGGATTTAAAATATCAAATATTTTATAATGATCCCTGTTAGATATGGTGATGATATACTATGACTGAGTTTTTAGTGGGGTTCGTGTTACTCTTTAGTTTTATATGTATGTTTTGTAGATCGTTGTTTGTACTTTTTCTTTAAGCCACTGTGTAGTCTGTTTTTCTTCGATATACAGATTCTGATTACCCCTTTGGTATCTTGTGGCCATTGTGTTGTCTTTTTTTCTTCGATATACGGATTCTGATTACCCCTTTCAGAGTTCTTGAAATTTATTTTCTTGTGTCAGTCATTCGGTCTGATACCCTTCAGAATTTTGTCAGTCCGAACAAACTTTTGTCAGTCCGAAATAACTTTAAAAAAAAAAAATTTTGAAAATCAGAATGAAATAAGTAAACACACCAGTTGTATTATGTTTTAATTATACATGTACTCCATTTCATCATCTATTTCTACATAGGGCCTGGGTGGCTCAATGAGTTAGATCGCTGGATCTAACAGCTCGTACAAGTCTATCACCAATACGGCGTGGGTTCGCGCCCGGCTTTGTAAATTACAAAAAGGGTGCACTCAACTTGTAGCCGCAAGTGATAAAGTTTACCAGTTGCTTGCCCCTGGTCGGTGATTCTCTCCGGGTACTCTGGCTTCCTCCACCATTAAAACTGGTCGCAATGATATAGCTGAAATATTGGCTTCCTCCACCACTAAAACTGGTCGCAATGATATAGCTGAAAGTGGCGCTAAAACACCAAAAATCAAATCAAAATCAAATCTATTTCTACAAATTTGTTAACATTTCTAAAAGTTTCATCTTCACTCTGCTCACACTCTGATTCACTATCAATCTCGCCATCAATGTTTACATCACTCTCGTCCCTATTTTCCTCAGTGTCTCTCTCTCCCTCCCTATTACTCTGATTTCCCTCTCACTTTCAATTTTTACTTCTCTATCATTTCCAATATCTTCCACTTCTGGGTAACATTCCTGAAGACGAGTAACCAGACCAGTTTTACATCCCATCATATTAGAAGCCCCATCACAACCAAATCCAACAAATTTAGACTTATGATTGGTTAAATAGTTTTCATTTACACAGGCAAACATATCTTCAGAACTGGTTGTTTTGGGTTCACCAATACACACAAATCCCTGGACACAGTTTCTAATAAATATATTTTCCTGTTCAGTAACACAGTCACTGTCATCTGTACTGGTATCCATGGTGAGGGAGAAAAATTGCCAATGAGTTTTTCCCTCTCTGAGGGAAATAAATTCCATAAAACACGTCGCTGCAGTCATATATGTCATAGGTTTTACTATGATCTAGTCCTTTTTCCCTGTCTAACTGATTAAGCCATGCAATGTCAGATATTAGCCTATTTTTTTTAATCAAGGCATGAACATTCATAAATTTTGATTCAAGGTCTTTTCTAGTGTGCTCTTTAAGAGCCATGCACGACAGTTTTGTGAGCTGTTGTTTGTTGTGTCAATGCCCATTTTTGTACACAAGTTTTCTCATGCCATGGTCAGATACTGTACTGATTTAATATTTTTTGGAACCTGCGAAGAAAAGAAATTTTTTACTTGAGCCCTGCAAATTTTTAAAACTTATCCCCGTATTGACTATTGGGCGTAATGTTCAACACAAATTTTCGTTGTCATTTTGTAGCCAAGGTCTGGCTTTTAAACTCAGAAAGTAAAGATACTTTAATATGCATGTGTGATTTCCTGTTAAAAAGTCACTGTTTCGGATAGCTGGTATCGCATATTTTAACACTAGTCATGTCTCTCATTCTTGTATTTATAATTTATATGATATTTTATGCAATCACCTTATGTTTTATTATGTTTATATGCCCCTTCGTGGGCCCTTTAATTTGGACCAATAAAATCTTATCTTATCTAGTACAGCTGCTTAAAAATAACCGCTTCCTATAGGCTTCGCACTTTTCATTAATTTTTGTTCTGAGCTCTTCACACCCGTCTTAGCATCTGTGTGAAATTTAATCGGCCATGATCTAGCCATGCTTGTTTGTTGTTTGTTATAGTACGGAAGCTCTCGGGTCTCATCCGACATTTGAAAGAACAATCGGAATTCCGAATGGTTCTTCACTATAATATGAAAACCATTATGCGGAGCGGGTACGAATTTCCGGAAAAAATTTAAACATCGCATTTTTTTTTAATCGGACATCTGGGCCGATATTTATGTTGTTTTTATCGGACTTTCACATTTTTTGTCAGCAAAACCGATAAAACCGATACTTTTCAATAACTCTGCCCTTTAGTATCTTCAAACACTTCTAAATGATAGGAGAAATAATAGTGCCATCTTGTTTTCATCGTAACAATAGTTGAGATACTGCTCAATTTCTGTTAAGCAGCAATCAATCAATCAATCAAATCAAATACAAATAGTATCATTAATAGTTTTCTCATCTTCGCTGCTGATGACATTTTTACCTTTGATGACAAATTTGAGAAATATGAGTGTTATGATAAGATAGATGTTGAGGTCATACCTACGTTATCTGTTTTGATGATAACCCTATCTCCTCTTGTTAAATAAATCGTAGCTATATTTAAAATTCAATGCGTGTTTTTGTTTTATCTCTTTCCTGCACATTGTGTAATTTGTAAGTTTGCCAGCTTAATAGATACATAATAAAAATGATACATATTTCAATAGAAGGAATTTCTGAAATTGTTTAATATTTCGGTCATGCAGTTAGGTTTTAATGTTGGCATGCATCTTTATTGACAAACTTTTGCGGTGGGTGTTTTGTGGCAAGGAAGTTGTAAAACCTATTTGTGGGAAAACATTTTTATAGGGCGTATTGGGTTCTATTACAGAAGATGGTTTATTCGATCCCTAGTTTGGTCTAACCAAAGATTGCTGAACTTGTTCTCGTTCTTAATATGTATGAAATATTTACCACTGGACGTTAACCAACAATCAATCAATCAATCTAATCAAAGACTATGCAATTTGCATGTGCTGCTTCTTCGCTAAGCATTTAGAAGCAACAACAAATAATGACTGATTGAGATTCAGGATAGTGTCCAAGCGGAGCAACGTGTGCACCCCCGGACTATTGTTTCAGTTTGCTGACACTAGTGCGTTTGTTCAACGTATTCTACACGTCAAATCGCCATGATGCAGACGAAACATTGCTCACTATACGTTAAACAACAATCGCCCACGTCAACCATTGTCACCATTTTGTATTAGCATCATTCTCTGTATCTTTGTAAAGACAAAAGTTGTGGGGTTTGAGATCCAAAAGAATCATTTTTCTGTTGAACTAACTGACAGTTTCTTAAATGTTAGTGATTCTTTGTTCGTCGTCTTTTATAAGTGTTTTGTTTTTGTGGGTTTTTCTGTAACGCGATTCTTCTACTTATTGGTCAATCGTTAACGTCTTAAGTGCTTTCTGTGGATTCCTGTAAAGGTTTGAATTATGGGAGATCCATTTTATGGTCGTGTAATTGTTTTCCTTGAGATTAATTAAGATAAGTTTAACAGGTGCTCTGTGTGCTGTTATCACGTGGTCATTATTGTTGTCATCTAAAATTAGATAAAAAAAAATTAATACAAAATTGATTGTTGATGGTACAAACATAAAAACTGTTATATGAAGGTTGTATAGTACATGTGTAGTGTTATGTGGCCATGGTCTTCATCAAAGCTGACATGATAAAAACCCGTTACTTTTCGCCTCTACTTGACCTAGGTTGTAAACATATTGAAACTCTCTGGATAAAAGACATCAGAGGTAATTAATTTGATAAACATTTCATTTTTATTACATACTTGTTAATTACTTTTACCTACAACAGATCATGTGGGTATTGTGAATTGAAATACAGTCAAACCTGTATTAAGAGGTCATGACGTTTGGGACAAAGTAAAAGTGGTCTTTAAAGACAGGTGACCTCTTAAAAGAAGTTCAGTTCATATGAAATTTTCTATGACAAGACAAGAACAATGAGACCTTTTAATGCAGGTGACTGCTTAATAGAGGTGACCTCATGGGCAGGTTTGACTAAATTCAATATCGTAGCTTTCTACATTTTCTCGACAATTTTGATTGTATGGTCCAAAAAGGAAAATCTCCAAGTAACAACACAATTCTATGGAAATAAAAACATTCTTCTTTTTAGCTCACCTTGCCAAAGGCAATGCGAGCTTTTGACATCACTTGGCGTCCGTCGTCTGTCGTCCGTCGTCCGCCGTTAACTTTTCACATTTTAATCTTCTCCTCTGAAACCCCTCAGCCAAATGAACTGACACTTGGTAGGAAGCATCTATGGAAGGTCCTCTATAAAGATTGCTAATTTCGTCCCGATCCATTAACAAACATGGCCGCCACAGGCAATTCTTTTTTTTTGATTGGTCGATTTCTAAAAATCTTCTCTGAAACTCGCTTTGCCTAATGATCGGAAACTTGGTATGCAGCATCTATGGAAGGTCTTCTATAAACATTTTTCATTCCGTCCCGATCCGTTAACAAATATGGCCGCCACAGGCGATTATTGTTTCTGATTGGCTGATTTTTTAAATTCTTCTCCTCTGAAACCGTATGGCCAAATGAACCGAAACTTGGTAGGAAGCATCTATGGAAGGTCCTCTGTTAAGATTGCTCATTTCGTCCCGATCCGTTAACACACATGGCCGCCACAGACAATTCTTGTTTCTGATTGGTTGATTTCTAAAAAAAATCTTCTTCTCTGAAACCGCTTTGCCAAATGCACCGAAACTTGGTAGGATGCATCCATGGGAGGTCCTCTATAAAGATTGCTCATTTCGTCCCGATCCATTAACAAATATGGCCGCCACAGGCATTTCTTTTTTCTGATTGGTCGATTTCTAAAAATCTTCTTATCTGAAACCGCTTTGCCAAATGAACCGAAACTTGGTAGGAAGCATCTATGGAAAGTTCTCTATACGGATTGCTCATTTTGTCCCGATCTGTTTACAAACATGGCCGCCACAGACAATTCTTGTTTCTGATTGGTTGATTTCTAAAAAAATCTTCTCCTCTGAAACCGCTTTGCCAAATGAACCGAAACGTGGTAGGAAGCATCTATGGAAGGTCCTCCATGGAAATTGCTCATTCCGTTTTGATCCGTTAACAAACGTGGCCGTCATAGGCAATTCTTGTTTCTTATTGGTCGATTTCTAAAACAGCTTTTCCTCTGAAACCGCTTGGCCAAATGATATGAAACTTGGTAGGAAGCATCTTATGGAAGGTCCTCTATAGCGATTGCGCATTTCGTGTTGATTCATGAACAAACATGGCCACCACAGGCAATTATTGTCTTAGATTGGTCGATTTTCTAAAAATCTTCTTCTCTGAAACTGCTTTGCCAAAATGAACCGAAATTTGGTGGGTTCTGTATTAAGTTTCCTCAAAGAATAATGAAAGGTGAGCGACACAGGCTCAGCCCACAGAGCCTCTAGTTTATTTTTGATCTCAATGGAGGATCCAATATAATTATTTAATACATTGGATTGCTTTTGGGGTAAATATAATTTCTATGTGAATAGTTGAAACTAGGAGAAGATGCGAAACAAGGACTTCATACGTTCCTTGTGAGAAACAAATACTGAAAAATGCGAAACTGGTTATATCTATATGAGTTCAATACCGGGCAAACAACTCACAGTAACAAAACTGAAGTGTCGACAGGTTCGCTGTAGCTGACACCACGTCTTTGCTACGGACTGTTGGGGAATCTGTGTGACTCGGACGTAATGTTGGTGTGACATTTCCAAGCATATTGAATTCTATCTGCCCCTGATCCATAAACGATCGGTGATGCATTATCAAACTATTATACACAACGTAGTAGAAAAATGATATAAACCAGGGGCGGATCCAGGGGGAGGCGCACCCGGCGCCCCCCCCCCCCCCCCCCCCTAAAATTGGAAAAAATATGATTTGTTTGGCGTAAAATCGTGATTTTTCACACGAAAAACCCCAACAAATTTTGCGCCTCCCTCCGCAATTGGAAAAATATGATTTTTTGGCGTAAAATCGGGATTTTTCACACGAAATACCCCAAAAATTTCGCGCTTCCCTCCGCTCGGTGCAATTTTTTTAAGTGCGCCCCCCCCTAACTTGAAATCCTGGATCCGCCCCCGTAAACTATTCATTTCATCTTCGTGGTGGTTTAAATGAAACTTTATATTGAAAGGGTGATATTTAATTGCATACAGAAAGAAAACAATTCATTGGTTTATATACATCTATATCTTATCTCCAGATCGCACCAGTATCATCTGATGTACAGCGGTAAAATTCAACACAAAGACCACTTTGTGAAATCTGTAACGTTTTTTATCACTAAAGTTTCTTTTCCATATCATTTCTCCAATTGTTTAGACACGCATTATCGTTTGTTTTGTTATAAAAAGTAAACAAAAATCTCTGGTATTCATAGGTCACTGGGAATCATCTTGATATTTGTGCATATCAGTATCAAAGCGAATTTTGATCAGACCTTTATCACAAGGTCGGTGTAAACATCAACAAACTTCTCTCTTCATTGTTTCCAGTCCGTTAGTTCTACGTGTCTCATTGTTTTAGTAGATCTTCCCCAGGTGTATAGCTATGGGTTCCTTTTACCCAGTGGCAATTATAATCTTCTCAAATCTGTATAGATCTTCATGGTCGAATAGAAAGTGGTGAATTCTGTTTCAGCCGTCTGAGAGAAATCTGTAACTGTTAATAATGGGAGGTCTAGCTATTGATTATATTACCGACTAACTTTATTGTTTTAAATATTAAAGGGGTTTTTACGTTGTTTATTTGTAACCGTATTACGCAGTTTCATGTATAGTTTGAAGTTAGAGATTGGTCAACGTTTTTCTTCTTTTTTTTTCCTTAGGAAAATTTTAAGAACTTTCCAATTATATATGTATATTGTTAATTAAGAATGACGTAGACACTATATCAAATTAAATCGTGTATTGCCAACCAAGGGCCCACAGTGGGCAACATGACTATTATAAATAATAGGGAAAAAAGAAAAGTTTAAAATCATGTAAGTGATATTAACAAAACACAGGAAAACATCCAATGGCGTTCTGCAGCACACACACAAAAACCGAAAATTGCAAATTTTGAATTGAAATGTATACACATAAAAGTAAAAAAAGAGAAAATTATTGCACGAATCAATTCATATTATGAATAACCAACCATTCAACAAAATTGAAGACTTTGTCATCTTCTTAGTTTTGGGTTGCTATTCAAATTTAAAAAGTTGGATGCTTTTTTGTTTTATTATTATTTTTAAATGTTGCCTCTTTCATCTCGATTCTTTATTTATATATCAAAAAGAAGTAAACTTGATTCCTATATCATAGTAAGATAATTCAAATATTTTTAATTAATTATTGCAATTTACAGTTCCTAAATAATTCTATAATGATTAAACTGAGTTTCACCTGCCTCTGGCATAGGTAATCTGATCCGTTTGTTGTTATTCTGTGGTTAGGATCTTGGGTTTACTTGATCACAAAGACTTTTAATTTATTCAACTTTTTAATCTTTTGAATTTAAGCTACCCAATGATTAGGTTATTCCAGAAACGCGTCGTGCACACTAAATCGCCTCGGATATCCAAGTTTTTATTAATGGCATGTGGAAATAAGGTCACTTTCAATTTTGAAATTGTGGGATGAAATTTCAATTTAGAAATCTACTTCAGCTGTGAACATTTTTTATAAAGATAAATATTTTTTCAGCTCAAGTTGTAATTTTGTTTTTAATGACGACATAACTTTTCATCTTTTGTAGGATTAGGTGTTATGGTTATGGTGTTTAACACCACTTCCAACAATATTTCAGTTATATCGTGGTGGTCAGTTTTATTGGTGGAGGAAACCGGAGTACCCGGAGAAAACCACCGACCCACCTCAAGTCACTGACAAACTTGATCACATAATCGTGTATCGAGTACACTTCGCCATGAGAGGGATTCGAACTCACAACTTTAGTCATGATAAGCACCGAATGCATAGATAGTTGTTATTAAATTCAACTACCATACGATCACAACCACGAAGGCCACCATCTTTAGTGATACGATTATATTGAAGAAGCTAGTATCAATTATTGTTGTTTTAACGTTCGTGTCTACCTTTGCATCTACATATCTCATGGTCTGATTATGGAAAAGTGGTATGATCACATTATGATATGTAAATTATGAAATATTTATACACGTCCTTGCATTTCAACGGAAAAACAAGCTGAGTTGCTCCCCTTTGATCAATTTGGAAACTGCGTACAAAAACATAATAATAATGTGTAGGTGACATATTGGTTTACAATTTTTTTATAATGTGATTGAATCTTTTATAACATTTATCATACATGATCTATTAGCGGGCATATCTATATTTTTATTCATTCTTTTCAATAAAACCAATTAACAATTAAGACAGCCACGATATAACTGAAATATTGTTGAGTGGTGTAAAACATCACAACTCTTAATCCTGTTATCAATGCAACACCAATATGGTGTCATTTAACATCGTTATTCTGTTTCCTTTGCATTTGGAACCCCTATGTGATTTTAGGGCTAGTCTGTCTACACTATAAGACTGTCTACACTATACGACTGTACACACGACAAGGATTACATGTTGATGTACATCTATTTGATAAATATTAAACATTTACACATGATCTACTGATTAAACATATTTACAGCATCGTCACTTAGTACATGTTCACCGTGTACAAGCAAGCATTAGGGGGGGGTTGTAAACCAAGAGGTGTACGTTTTTTTAGGTTGTTTTTACCAGTCGCAAAAAGAAAAGTGAGTATGAACTATAAATAAAACGTAGAAAGGGACAATGTTATATACCACGGAACTCAGCAGAAAATGGAATTTCATTTGGTATTTTTCTGGGTTCTCTGGAGCATCCTGGTTTTGCAAACACTTCGACAGTTTGCATCGATGATGGATGTTTACCTAGGGGGGATACTCATGTTTACTTGCGGGGGGCTGTTCGAATATATCGATGCATAGACGCTAAAAGAAGAAGTTTATGATTATGTGGGGGATTTCACTGTGAAGAATCGTCAATTATACTATACTATGTGTTCTGTCAGGTTTGGGTAGGTATCACATTTAACAGAAATTGATGATAATATCGACACGACCCACCAAAATGAGAAAATATGAGCAAACTGTCGAAGTGTTTGCAAAACCAGGATGCTCCAGAGAACCCAGAAAAATACCAAATGAAATTCCATTTTCTGCTGAGTTCCGTGGTATATAACATTGTCCCTTTCTACGTGTTATTTATAGTTCATACTCACTTTTCTTTTTGCGACTGGTAAAAACAACCTAAAAAAACGTACACCCCTTAGTTTACAAAACGTACACCCCTTAGTTTACAAAACGTACACCCCTTAGTTTACAAAACGTACCCCCCTTAGTTTACAAAACGTACACCCCTTAGTTTACAAAACGTACCCCCCTTAGTTTACAAAACGTACACCCCTTAGTTTACAAAACGTACACCCCTTAGTTTACAAAACGTACACCCCTTAGTTTACAAAACGTACCCCCCTTAGTTTACAAAACGTACACCCCTTAGTTTACAAAACGTACCCCCCTTAGTTTACAAAACCCTTAGTTTACAAAACGTACCCCCCTTAGTTTACAAAACGTACACCCCTTAGTTTACAAAACGTACACCCCTTAGTTTACAAAACGTACCCCCCTTAGTTTACAAAACGTACCGTCCTTAGTTTACAAAACGTCCACCCCTTAGTTTACAAAACGTACACCCCTTAGTTTACAAAACGTACACCCCTTAGTTTACAAAACGTACACCCCGTAGTTTACAGTGTTACAGTCTAGTTAGTTACCTCAAATTAAATTATCTGATTTTTCTTTGTTCTATATTAAGACGTTGGGGTGTTCCTGGGTCAGGGAAAAATAATGTGTATTCTGTTTTTTTCTCTCATGTGTTTTCTTATAAGAGTATTATATATCTATTGTACTTCAATTTCAATTATGATCTCCAATGTAAATTATGTAACTATGCCCTAAGTCTTAAGAGTGTCAATTCTGATGCAAATAAAACATTCTCCTTATAGAATTAAGGGTACATCACAGTTAATTTGTAGAGTTTTGGAGGACTAATTCGACCGAGATAAGAATAAATGTCTTTAACACTATATACAACAACAAATACCAGGATAAATGATGCGGGCAGGACAAAAATCACACCAAGGATTCTTAGATATCTTTTTTGATTTTGAATGGAAACTGTATATCGCTCGCCTTTCAACTATAAGAATATTTTCTCGCTATATTGGTTTCAACGTTGCTCTCATATTTGATTAAAAGTTGAAATCTCTGTGTGAAAATCCGCGGTACAATTGAATTTGTTTATCAACCTGCTGAACATGCCCCTTCCTTAGTGTTATTGTTTTTAATTATGCTTGCTATGGGTTGAAATTGAGACATAGAGAACACGGTAAAATAAACAGATAGATAAATGACATTTAACCAGTCGGAAGGACGTCAGAAGGACAAGTGTTGCGTTCTAGTATCACTTTTTAATGTCTATTTATGGTCGAAGGTCGCGTACAATATCATTCCTTTACGTCCGCAATCAATATTATCAATCTATCTTTTCAAAAGATCGACATGGTTCTGATGTTTTATTCATTTTAATACCTTTTTCAACCAGGATCCATTATTATACATGGAGTTCAGGGAAAGGTCGAGATGGACGCGTACCTTGCGCCAATTCTAAACACAAGCAGGCTTTTTCATGCTGGAGGACTTTCATTGTATTGTTGTTATCATGGTCAAGTTGACTCGACCACGGAATCGAGAAAATATATGATAATGTTTTATTGAAGGGCAATAATTTACACATGAATAAACGAGGCATGTCTTTGAAAAGCAATGATTTTTCTGAAAGGAATCATGAATTCATTGTTGTTTGTTTAATATGGATATGTTAGGGTGTAATGGCTAATGTCTATACAACAGTATAATTGTTTTGTATTTGTAAGCGGGCACTAAGTTCAAAATTCCTCTGCTCATCAGATAAGACGATTTCTGTCATTATGATCTGTTTTTATAATGGTTATTGAATTTCAAATATGATTTTTTGTTGTGTATTGATTATTTCCGGTTATTAAAAGGACAGATCAAGTCTTAAATTGATTTTTTCCTGTTCACATGATAGATTTTTTTTATAACTTTACACAACTAAGTTCTCGAAAGATCGACATGTTTAACTCAAAACTGACAAACGTAGACATTAAGTGCTCAACTTTTTTCTTTTAAATCTAATTTAGCCTTAGAAAATAATTCCTTTTGTGCAATAGACTAGAATGGTGTCGTAATGTGTACATTATTGTTTTTCTCGTGTAATAATAGGCTGTATATAGCTTCAACCATTATGGATGTAAATGTGCATTATACAGAATAAATAAAGATAATTACAAACCAACATGTATTAAAACCATTTGAAGAACATGTATTTCTCTTATCTTAAAACACAGAAAATGTGATCGCGAGACAATCAAGTGAAATATTTCAGATCTGTATATCAGGTTTATGGTGGTTAACCGCCACTTTCAACAATATTTCAGTTATATCGTGGCGGTCTGTAATTTCACGCGACTTGAGCTTTTAAACGCCAAATAAAGCAACCTATGAAAAGTATCAGAGATTATGTCAGGGCTTTTGAAAATAGCTATTTTTTTAATTATTACATCCACGTGTGACATTCCTGTGTACCAAGTAATGTCGCCAGACGAGTAGGACGTGCCTAGATTGCGTGTTGCAATATGTCACCAGCTCTGACCACAACTGGCTGTGCATGCTTCCTAACAGACATAGTTATTTAATTGCACCCAGGACTTAAGAATTATTCAACCATCTCAAATGTTTTCGTGAAGGGTAAAGTTGTCCATTTGGTACGTAATGACTATCAGTAGATATATCTGGGTTCGTATTTTGTGGCACTTTCACTTATAACGTAACTAGGTAGTGTATATCTGATCCTGTGTCAAGTGTCAAAGTGTCTCATTTATCAACAATTAGCAACCGATGCTAAAGTGTCTCATTTATCAACAATTAGCAACCTATGCTAAATGGTTATTTTTTTTCTTAAATGAAATTATCTTTCTTCACTGTGTTTTCATTATGCTGGACTACTGTAAATCACGTGTAGATATATGGACATTTTTGTCAGACCGATCAAAATAAAAGAACTATATCTGTTTAAGCCAGTTAAAAACCATATGATGACTAGATTTACAAACAACTGCAATAGCTGACTAATCCTGTCTTACATATCAACGTTTTAAACAAAATCGACATATAATACAGAGATGAAAATTCTAAAGGCAATACTACAGAGTGCAGACACGTGCCAGCAGATTGTATAATGGCTACCAATCTGATGACATAACTATATATTTTAAATCTAGTTTAATTTATAAATGTTGAAATATTGTTGAAATTGTCTTAAAATTAACAATGGGTTACAAACTTTAACTGACTTAGTAAATTTAATGATATAATAGTATTGACCTAAACGAACAGGGTCTTATAATCACGGAGTTTGACCATTGTTACATAACTGAAATTGTTACAGGTGACTCAGATGTCCGTTTCTATTGACAAATGGCGGCCATTGTTCTCCCCATCATCTAATGTTTTTAATCATCGAGGGTAACAACAATGTTTGACAATCTAATACTAATTTACATCTTTCTTTGTGACATTTTTTCTCTTTTAACATTTGGCTTTACAATGTGATTACAATAGACACTATGGCTGTCAAGAATGGAATGTCTTAATGATGTTGCGTTGCTTCGGTTTAATGAAATTTTGCGTGTATTATAGAAAATTTGAAGTGGTAATAACACCAATGACCGCCTTCTTGAATGTTTAGACCTTCTGGGTACATGACTATCATTATTGAGATGTTATTTTTCAATTGATATATTTTTGTAAGATTATATCACACTGTGTTGATCTCCTTACGAGGCTGATATTAAAGTTTTAGAGATTTTGTTAAACCAATAGTCGACAGTATAATACTCTCCATGGAAGTGTCATACAGACTCTTACTTTTTTGTACTTTTGTAAAAAAAAAAAAAATATGAGGTTTATGAAGTGATACCTAAATATTTAATAATTTGAAAGTATAATCTTTAAAAACTGTTTTGCCTTATCCATGGCGGATTCTTTTTATGATTTTATAAAACCAGAGGAGTTTTTTGTTTGTCTATGTATAAAACATTTTAATGCAGAAACAACTTAAATAATATCGAAATTGTTATCAAGTGTATTAATATCGCAAGAACTCCTATTTCTACCTTTGTCAGAATTGTACGTGGATGGTGTATCATAAACTAAACAAACGTAGTAATGTCTTACATATAAATATTGTTGGATGCTTTGTCTGCTGAAACAACTACATACATATCATTACAATTTGTCCATTTAGCAGCAACATTGTTATCTGAAAATAGAGGGATTTTTTGTAATCGTAAATTTCTTAATGTTAAAGCGAACCAATAACCTCCCTAGATTCCATTAATAATTCAAATAGTTTCTAATCAATGTGATGGGGGTGGGGGTCATGTTAGATCTTTTGCTTTGCTTATATCTTTTGAAGGACTGTATACGTCATTAACGTCCTTCATTTTTCTTTGTTAAAAATTGTTGTCAAATCCTGGTGGACTATAAACGTAGCTGAAAAGCGATGAAGAGCAAGAGAACTTGATCTACGACCGTCATTTTATACTGAATATCATAAACAGGTATGTACTTTGGAGTTTGTGATACTCGTAAGCCATGGAAATTGTGTCGATAAATTTACGTTTGATAAATTTGTGTTAGAAAAAAAAATCTTAGGAACCTGAAAAACATATTATACCTATAAAAGTAAGCTTATTAGAAATAATATATATTATATCTATAAAAGTAAGCTTATTAGAAATAATATATATTAGACCTATTTGGTTGTGAAGCTATGTGTAGTACTCTAATTTAATACTTGTATATTTCAATGTTGTAAGTAGTAAGGACAGCACGTATGCTATTCATTAAATGTACCTGATATGCCTTAAATAACACCGACTCATTAAGACATTATTTTTTAAGTCGTATAATGCTTTGTAGATATAGAAAGATATGATTCCACCCACATGGTCAAAGGTTTTACAAGTCTTTGATCTTCGCAATTCTTTGTTTTATGTGTTTGATTGGCGTGAAACATGCCATGTATTCAACATGCTACTTAATAATAGACTAAAGTATAGACTACATTTAAAAAACATTACGTCACAATTAGCTATTGTTTTATTGGCAGATTCCTTTGAAATTTAACAATAGTGTCATTCCTCTAATGACTTTTAATGTGAAGTGTCCAAATGGTACAATAATATACACAAAGAAAAAAGTTAAGCACCCCCTGATATATTAAAACATAATAAGTTACACTAAGTTTAGATTCTAATATTTATATTGATTATAGCAAGAACAATGTTCCATTAAAAAGATGTGCTCACACAGGTGTGACCATTATATCTAATATCGACTAGTCATGCACGTGAACCATGCCTCTCACGCATTACTCAAAATTCAGTATGTTCACGCTTCGAATTTGAATATTTAAGTCCGGTGTTTTAAAAATGTTATTCGTTCTCAGTAAGCATGGTACGAAGGCGAATATCAGAAGCACAAAGATGGCAAATAATCGGCATGCATACAACAGGGATGTCCTTCAAAGCTATTGGACGTCAGATGGGCTACCACTATACTGTAGTCAGCCGACTGGTGAGAAAACACACTCAAACCAACAATGTGAAAGACTTGCCAAGATCCGGCAGACCACGAGTAACATCTGATCGTGACGACAGGGCATTGCAGCGTTTGATTAGACGGATGCCATTCGCAACCAGTCCCGTACTCAAACAACACTGGTTGCCCAATAGACGTCTGTCAACAAGAACAGTTAGAAACCGTCTGAAATCGGCGGGACTTAAGTCAAGGAGAGTCATTAAACGTCCACTGTTGGTAGACCGACATGGACGATCACGTTTGGAATGATTTTTAGGAATTTAAGGACATGGCGCAAGATCCATTGGTCAGACGAGAGCCGGTTTCTGCTTCATGTAAGTGACGGCCGGATGAGGGTTTGGAGACACAAAAATACAGCCTATACCCCAAGGAGCATCCAGCCAACTGTCCCTTACGGTGGAGGCTCAATAATTGTTTGGGGGTGTATCTCTCATGACTGCAAGCTGGATTTAGTCACCATACAAGGCAACCTAACTGGTGATCAGTACATCAGAGACGTCTTGCAACCAGTTGTTATCCCCCATTTCGACAACCACCCACTAGCTACAAGGCCTGTGTATATGGATGACAACGCCAGGCCTCATCGTTCAAGAGCAGTTACCGCCTACCTCCAAAGCGAAGCCGTGACTTCTGTTCCTTGGCCAGCCATGAGCCCGGATTTGAATCCCATAGAACATATTTGGGACATGTTAGGCCGTCGTATACAGGCGCAGGAACATCCTGTGCAAAACATTCGTCAGTTGGAAGCAGCATTGCATCGGGAATGGCAGCAGCTATCACAACAGGACATCCGACGTCTAACTGGAGGGATGAGACGCAGGGTTGAGGCCGTCATCCAAGCACGTAGGGGTTGCACCCGGTACTGAACTTTGAACAATAGATGTCGTCAAGTGATTCGTAAGTGACGTTTTGAAAGTGAAATGACAATCGTATCGTACTTTTTGAACTGTGAAGGTCAATACTTAAAATGGACATGTTTTACTGCAAAAACTGGCCTTGTGATATTGTGATTAAATATTCATTAAATTAACATTTTTCTTGATTTTTTTGTGGTTTCTTACAGCCAATGTAATGTCCTAACAGGTCACCATTGCGTTCTTGATATTATCTGGTCAGTAATCTCGTGATACTTGTCGTATCATTTGTCATTTCAAAACATTGGAGTGCTTAACTTTTTTCTTTGTGTATATATACCCCGTGTTTTATGTGAACTGTCCAAATGGTTCTTTAATTATAACATGTGTTTAATCTGTTTTGGAAGCTATTCAGATTTTATAGAATCGTCAACATATAACAAAAAATTTAATCATAAATATATTTGAAGAATTTTTCTAATATATATTTTTTTATTTTACTTAGTACATCCACCTAGAAAAAACCCCCACCAATTATCTATGTTTGTATAGATTTCTACGTTTAACAACGTTATAAAGTGTACTGTTCGTTGCTTAAGGGTTTGGTGTTGAACACCACTTTCAATAATATTCCAGTTATGTCGTCGTTATTTAAACCATTTAATTTCCATAACACATTCATTAAAATAAAGTATACCTATTATTTGTTATCTTATCTTATCTTATGTTACAAACTGATTCTGGAAAACAATTAATTTTTCTGTGCGAAATCCCTCTCATGAAATTATTTTGTTATGCAAATGTACCTACAGGGTAATCCTTCATTTCAATAGATATAGATGTAATATCAGCTGACTTGACCTGAGGCTGTTTGTTTTTTCTCCCGTTACTTTGTGGTCGTCGTCAGTTTTTCTATTTTATACTTAATCAGTAACCACTGGGGATAAGTGTGACGAGTACCACTGTTCTTAATTAAAACTCAAATGTTACTGAGTACGTTTTAAGAAATAAAAATATTTCGTTGGTCAATTTATTTTCAATAATTGGGTTGTTTTTAGCATTAATGTAAAATTTAAGATCTATGATTGACAAAAAGGGTAAAATTACACCAAAACACAACATGAATAAATGAAAAAATAACAGCTTATATTAAAGCCAGCAGGCTCCAATGTAAACTAACAAACATGGATGGAAATGAAAAGGCTAAAATTTGAAATTCCGCTAGATAGCCACCCGCCACAACTCGGCCAATTAGATATAAATCTAGATATCTAATTTAGTGCGCACGGTGCGTTTCTAGAATAACCTTCATCATGAACGCTCAGGGTTAAAATAACCTTCATCATGAACGCTCAAGGTTAAAATAACCTTCATCATGAACGCTCAAGGTTAACATAACCTTCATCATGAACGCTCAGGGTTAAAATAACCTTCATCATGAACGCTCAAGGTTAAAATAACCTTCATCATGAACGCTCAAGGTTAACATAACCTTCATCATGAACGCTCAAGGTTAAAATAACCTTCATCATGAACGCTCAAGGTTAAAATAACCTTCATCATGAACGCTCAAAATAACCTTCATCATGAACGCTCAAGGTTAAAATAACCTTCATCATGAACGCTCAAGGTTAAAATAACCTTCATCTTGAACGTTCAAAATAACCTTCATCATGAACGCTCAAAATAACCTTCATCATGAACGCTCAAAATAACCTTCATCATGAACCCTCAAAATAACCTTCATCATGAACGCTCAAAATAACCTTCATCATGAACGCTCATAATAACCTTCATCATGAACGCTCAAAATAACCTTCATCATGAACGCTCAAAATAACCTTCATCATGAACGCTCAGGGTTAAAAGATTTGAAAGCCAAATTATTTAAAAGTCTTTGAGAGCAAAAAACACAAAAGGGTCTGAATAGGATGACCAAAGCTAAAGATGTTTATCACCCCTGGTTTATTGAAGAATAACGATGTCTGCAAAAAGTTTCCTTTTGAATTTTATTGTAATATGTATTATTTCCGGTCGTATTACATTGGCTTTACCCATACCGTGGTGTATTGATACAATTAAAGATTTAATATAACCAACTTTTTGTTTTAAATTGTTCTAGACACATATAGGAATGTGCTAATATTTTTTATTTAGTTCTCTCGGTTTTAGTTATTTATTTAGAAAACTGGGGGTGTACGATAAGAAAGTTGTTAATTGAACTGACATTTATGGGTACGTTCCATAAAACGCATATATATAATCAACGATGATCTAGTTTTCTTTATATAAGCAAGAAAATTTGTATTTTCTGCGTATATTTATTAATATAAAGGAGTTTTATATGCAAGCGTTGGGTATACTCAAGGTACACTTGTTACAAACATCGTACTGTAGGTCCTCCTGTGTATGAAAAGCACGAAACTCACAAACAACACATGGATGTAGGACGAATATGAACCTCACAAACAACACATGGATGTAGGACGAATATGAACCTCACAAACAACACATGGATGTAGGACGAATATGAACCTCACAAACAATACATGGATGTAGGACGAATATGAACCTCACAAACAACACATGGATGTAGGACGAACATGAACCTCACAAACAACACATGGATGTAGGATGAACGTGAACCTCACAAACAACACATGGATGTAGGATGAATATGAATCTCACAAACAACACATGGATGTAGGACGAATATGAACCTCACAAACAATACATGGATGTAGGACGAATATGAACCTCACAAACAACACATGGATGTAGGATGAACATGAACCTCACAAACAACACATGGATGTAGGATGAACGTGAACCTCACAAACAACACATGGATGTAGGATGAATATGAATCTCACAAACAACACATGGATGTAGGACGAATATGAACCTCACAAACAACACATGGATCCACGGAAAACATTGTGGATGCATGATGATGGGGGTTGGGGTGGTTATCAACTTTCTTTTATATCGTATGGCCTCACACGGACGGTTGTTAGTGACTAGTAGATCCATGGACCGAATCAATCCATAGTTGCTGAGGAACACAGTATGTCCTACTAGTTGCCAGGCTGCTATGAAGAGACGTTAGCATACTCCTTGATTTGTCTGTCTTTCCGTCCGTCAGTCGTCTGTATGTGTCTGTCTCTGTACGTTTTAGTGACTTGAAGGGCCTTGATGATTGTAGATCACCACTAGAGGGTGTGTCGCGAATTAGCTTGGATTGCCTTTCTTGAGGATCAATGTCACATGCTTAATTCAAATGTATTCAAATCTGTTGACTACCCCTCGAAGGATATTAATAATAATCTTTATTAATGCTCTTTTATACCATTATAAGGTTGACAGCACAAAACAAACATACAAACATGGATATATATACATATACAAGCATGAACATACAAATCAATCATACATTAAAACAAACATAATAATTATGCAGCTATATTGAGTCCACTCTCCTCAGTGCTAATGACTTTTGAATGAAAGGGGCAGCAAGTTGCATAAGACACGAAGAAGATAAAAAAAAAATTGAGATTTTGAATATGATTATTTCCCATCAATTTTGTGTATAAAAGTTTTTTTTTACAATGAAAGAAGAAGTGTTCCTCGTCTTCAATTACATGTACATTTAGGTGACATTGCCTACAAATTCGTTGTTCTCTATTTATTTTATTATATCTTCCTCTTTCAATTTCTAAAACATGATCACTTCTTCTCATTTTCACAATTAATTTTCTATTTTCAAAGTTTGAATTTTCAATAAAAGGTTCTATAATATAATTTGTCTTTATTTTGCTGTATAGAAAAAGTTTATTGTTGATATTAAAAGACCTCAATTTCTCGAAAAACATGTTTTCATAGTTTTCTAGTAATGTTTTTTTCAAAGATTTTGTGAGATGCCATTTCTCCTTGTTAAAATCAGTAACCTCTATATTTTTTTCAGTTATTTCGTTTGTGTTTAATATATTCTCTGCAAAGGTATAGTAGTAGTATTATGTGAATTTTACGTCCGACTCACCTTGTCAGGTATTGCGGACAGATTTGTCTTCTTTTTGCAAGCCTTTCGCTTGCTGTTTACATCCCGTTGTTGTGTGGGTGTCGGTGGTCTATCACCAAGGTATGTTTCTGTGGTATAATCTGGGTAGCGATCTATTAATGCTGGGTCGTCTGGGTCGAAGGACACCGATCCGTCTTTGAATTCTGTCTTATAGGTTAGTTTACCTCTGATGTACGGACTTCGTACAGCTGTACATTTATTCAATGGCGTCCGGGATTCTTCCGTGTCGAGGTATTTTGTAGGCGTTAATTGCCTGCCAATAAAATGACTTCTTGCCTGGGTCAATCGCTCCCTTATTTGTGTCAATGTTGTTGGTTTGTGGAGAGCTTGTTCGTCGCTGTGTAACTGCTCGGTTTGTGTAGTTTCGTCTGTTGTGTAGTTACTGTCGTCTGTCTGTGTTTGAGCACATGCTTTACTGTCACCAACGGCTTCATTCCTTTTCGCCTTCCACTGGTTGATGCGTTTAGCGTTTCTTTTCCTGGTGGAAGGAGAGAGGTGTTTCTTTTTCTGGGTCTGGTATACTAGGAATATGTCTCATTTAAATGTAATGTTTTTGAGAGGCTATATGCATCCAATAATAAAGGATAATTATCCTTGTTTGAAATTCTAGCCATATACTTCAAGACTTGCAACTTTATATAAACATCTAAAGGATATCGAGAAATGTTATGGTACTTAGTATGATTTTAGTTCACCATTATAGGGTCTGTCGGGAAGGCTGAAATGTCGTCCTGGTGATGTACATACCTCTTGTAAAAAGTTTTCTTAATTGTCAGCACATCGTGTCGGCTCAGATATTTGACCTTTCATGATATTAATGATACTTGGTATGCTTGTAGCCGACCACTAGAAGAGGTGGCTAGAATAAGATTGTAACAGCATTGGGATGTAATGGTTAGTGTGCTCGCCTTAAGATAGCTGAACGTGTTTTGATCGGCCATATAAGTGAATCAATGTTTTCTTTTTCCATTTTTTTAAATTCCTATTGCTAAAGTAGAATTAATGTATTTCTTATCTGTTTTTAATACATATCGTTGTACTGAGGGTGTGTACTACACATATATAATATAATAATAATTCTTTATACCATAAGCAAATACAACTTATAGGATTTACTATGCAAACATTTTACATTATACAACATTATAACCATTAAAATATAATATATAAATAATTTAGCGGAGAATGGCATACATAATAAAAACATATAGACAAACTTTTATGTGGTAGGTCTAGAGAGCATTGTTGTTGTTTTACTGTGCAGAACTATCGGTCTAATAAGCTGTTTGTAACAATGCTCACCAAATCATGGTAATAAAATAGGTTGTAAACATTTGAAATCTTCAGTAATTGGCCATGGGTCATTTAGTTTTCTACTTATTTAACTTTCCATGTAATATTACTTTTTGACACCTATCCATTTAAATGACAACCGCCTCTGGTTTTATTTTACGTCACAATACCTTACAATATAAAAACGAAAAAGAAAGAAAAACAGTAAACATGTTTATTGCTAATTCTGCACGTATTACATTTTTTTCTGTACTGTTGAAATATTAAATGACGTCATAATTTCAATATTGGCTTTTCTAGAATAC
Source organism: Bathymodiolus brooksi (assembly GCA_963680875.1). Classification (NCBI taxonomy): domain Eukaryota; kingdom Metazoa; phylum Mollusca; class Bivalvia; order Mytilida; family Modiolidae; genus Bathymodiolus; species Bathymodiolus brooksi. The sequence goes on along the minus strand of OY804576.1, from coordinate 30,525,287 downwards.
AATGGAGATAAACATGTATCATTTACATTATAAATTCAAGGACTTTCTGTGGCATGGTGGGGTCGATAAAGGTATTGATCAATTGTGTTCAATTACACGAACACTAGAATAAGAGTGGATAACAAGTTAGATGATTTAAAGAGACAATGTGTTTAACATTTCCCGGTCAATATCGGTTCACTACTGGTCATATACCCCGTTCACACCACACAACAAATCCAATTTATTAAAAATACGGTTTATGTTCACATGCAATCCGGGTGAAATGTATATTTGTCAACCCGAAGTCATTCCACTTGAGGTTTGACCAGTGTTGTCTTAACGCATGGGCATGCTGGGCCGTTGCCCGGGGGCCCCACGAGCATAGGTACCGCATGCTAATCTATGTATGTTGTATACGGCATGGTTTTTAATGTTTAAACACTGATTTTGTTGGAAGTACCAAAACACTAAATATATGTTTAATTTTATTGACATTTACATTTTTATTCCTGTGAGTGGTTGTGTTGGTAGGAGCCCCAGTGCACTGTTTGGCACGATGGCCTATAATGATGTTATGACGACCCTGGGTTTGACATCAGATCCGTCTTTGACTGGTTCCAGATTCAGTGGTATTACACCTACAGTTGCATTGCTTTATGTATATGTTTGAACATGGTAGAACACGTGGGTACAGTCTTGTAGTTTTTACCAATTACTTTAACACATCAAAGAAGATTATCTGGACCAATTTATTTACTATCTTTTTTTGCGCCAGAAAACACCGTGTATTTATGAATATTTTTTCTAATGTATACGGAATTCAAGTTAGATTTGTCCGGTCAAACCAAAGACTACAGAATATTGGTATTTGTTGCTTCTTCGCTAAGCACGCAGTATTAGTGCAAGGACTGGTTGTCTCGGATCAGGATAATGTGTCCGAGTGGAGCGACATGTCTACTCGCGAACTGTTGTGTTTCAAGGAGCTAGCACTAAAAACTACATTGTACAGCTAAGCGTGTTGGTCTATTACAAAGCCGACATCATCATTACAAATCTCATCAACTTATAATGTGTTCACTTGGCGTTAACCAACACTCATTCACTTCATTTATACTTATGACTGAACCACCTGCATGTGAGCGCAAACTGATTTCAGTTCCGAATTGATTAATGCTCTCGATCTCATTTATACCTACTGTAACATATACTAAGTATTATACTAAATACGCTTTATCAATGACCGACTCATTGGTTTAATTTCTTAGCCTCTCTAATAACAAAATAAGCTAAGCTGTTGTATCTAGAGATGAAATCTGTATTACTTTCCTACTATACTATTTTATGGTGATATTAACAATCGGTAATCTGCTTTATAATCAATAGACAATTTTAGAAGGTCGACCATCGTAAATTGTACATCACATGTTTATCACAAACGTAACCGACATTCACCTTTTATGAATCGATTCTCTCGCCATAACTTTTATTTTGAATAACCGACCGACGTTTGTACACTGTAGATTTGAATGAACGAATATTCCAGTATTTGCTATCTCGGCTGTTCTTAGCTGATATTTTACTGTTTAGGTGAATGTATTTTTATAGCATCAAAATTAAAAATGACCCATTAATACACGGCTGATCATGCTCCAATACTATCAACTCACCCACGGCTGATCATGCGACGATACTCTCCATTCATCCACGGCTGATCATGCTCCGATACTCTCAACTCATCCACGGCTGATCATGCGCCGATACTCTCAACTCACCCACGGCTGATCATGCGCCGATACTCTCCACCCACCCACGGTTGATCATGCGCCGATATTCTCCACTCACCCACGGCTGATCATGCGCCGATACTCTCTACTCATCCACGGCTGATCATGCGCCGATACTCTCCACTCATCCACGGCTGATCATGCGCCGATACTCTCCACTCACCTACGGCTGATCATGCTCCGATACTCTCAACTCATCCACGGCTGATCATCCTCCGGTACTCTCAACTCATCCACGGCTGTTCATGCGCCGATACTCTCCACGTATCCACGACTGATCACGTTCCGATACTCTCCACTCACCCACGACTGATCATGCTCCGATACTCTCAACTCATCCACGGCTGATCATGCGCCGATACTCTCCACTCATCCACGGCTAATCATGCTCCGATACTCTCAACTCATACACGGCTGGTCATGCTCCGATACTCTCAACTCATCCACGGCTGATCATGCGCCGATACTCTCCACGTATCCACGACTGATCACGTTCCGATACTCTCAACTCATCCACGGCTGATCATGCTCCGATACTCTCAACTCATCCACGGCTGATCATGCGCCGATATTCTCCACGTATCCACGACTGATCACGTTCCGATACTCTTCACTCATCCACGGCTGATCATGCGCCGATACTCTCCACGTATCCACGACTGATCACTCTCCGATACTCTCCACTCATCCACGACTGATCATGCGCCGATATTCTCCACTCATCCACGGCTGATCACTCTCTGATACTCTCAACTCATCCACGGCTGATCATGAGCCGATACTCTCCACTCATCCACGACTGATCACGCTCCGATACTCGCCACTCATCCACGGCTGATCACACTCCGATACTCTCCACTCACACACGGCTGATCACGCTCCGATACTCGCCACTCATCCACGGCTGATCACTCTCCGATATTCTCCACTCATCGACGGTTGATCACTAAGATATTCTCCACTCATCCACGGCTGATCACTCTCCGATATTCTCCACTCATCGACGGCTGATCACTCTCCGATATTCTCCACTCATCGACGGCTGATCACTCTCCGATATTCTCCACGTTTTAAAATTTTCATAATAGCTGATGTTCTACAAGCTGCAATTGATTGATTGTTGTTTAACGTCAAGTGAGTAGTATTCAACTATATTCATGACGACAGCACATCTATGCAAACAATACATCATATAGGTAAAACGTGGTGCTGTAATGGGCCTATGGGTGAATGACTATCACAAGGTAACTTATGGCAGAGATATATAAACCATGTCCCTGATTATAGATAGTGTCGGAAATATGACTTTGCAAATTGTCATTTATTGCCAGGAACGGGCCATTTCGATTCGTCCCAAAAAACCAGCGGGCGCGCTCCTTCTGAAGGCTTATACTCCATAGCGAGCGGAGAAACTAGGATAAATTTTTATACCTTGGTTTCCATCTGGAAGAGGAATGGGGGGCTGTGTATCTGGCATTAAACAATACATTCGATAGCAAGTGTATGCACGTACAATATGATCGATGGAAAGTGCACGCATTTACATTATGATCGGTGACAAGTGTGCGCACTTACAATATCTTCGATAACTTGCTATATGTTCGATGACAAGTGTACACTTTTACAATGTCTTCGATAACAAGTGTCAGAATTTTTACAATAATTTCGCTTGCAAGTTTATGTACGCAGTAACAATATCTTCATTCGGAAACAAGTGTAGGAATTTACTATATTTTTGTCGACAGGTGTAGGAAAAATTACAATACATCAGTTTGATAACACTTGACAGAAATAAACAACAGAGTAACAAAATAAAAACCAGTTTTATTACGAACTTCGATATCCAATCCTCTTCCGTGATTGTAATCTCACATATTAAAAAAATGAGAAAAAATATAGTCAACGCTTTGGTGGCTTTTATAATATATTAATATTATAACGTCTATATAGCTTAATGGCTCCCATTGACTCCAATATCAATATATACTGTTTTCTATACATTTCAAACATTGGGTCGCCAGCTGGTAGTTTCTAAAAATTTAATAAATAGTAATAAATAGGAATCTTGTGCAATAAAAATGTTTTAAGAACCCTGCCACGTTTCTTTGAATTCGTCAGATTATTTTTATGGTTGGAAGAAAAAATAAAATTCTTTTAGACCAATAAGTTGATAAGTGTTATGTTCAGTTGCCACATAATGAGATACTGTGGACACCTCTAATTTCTCCATTAACGTCAAATGGCAAGCGAGTTTACTTAACCTACGACTTAAATTATAAATTTTAGTGGCTATTAAAATAAACGACAGTTACTCTAAACGGGAAAATTTAACATTTAAATTTGTAACGGTATTTGAAATTAATTTATGAATGATGTCTTTTCCCAGCAGGGAATTATGAACTTGATGTTTGACACTTCAATGAAATGCTTTTGATCCGATTTTCACCTTTCATCTCTAACGATTTTTCATAATTTTATTTTAATGTATAAGACTATCTCAACTGTTACTGTTTAAATTAGATGCACGGCAGTAATTGCAATCTTTGCGTTGAGACTATTAAATATATGTTTTTTTGTACCACAGATGAGAAATTAAACAAAATCAATACAGCCTTTAAAAGCTTGTGACATATATATTTTTTTGGGAAATGGAAGAAAAGTTGTCAAAATGCGTATTATAATAACTAATTAAGTGTATATGGTATATAAATTGGTATTAGTGAAACCCTGAAATCGATGTACATTTAACCGATAAATTACGGTTCCTAAGCGATAATTCGCCGTAAATCTTAGCGACCAATCATGGTCATCTGAACGATAAATCACTGTTATCTGAACCATACTTCCGCGTACATCTAAACTATACTTGGTCCTACATCTGAACGATAATTCACCGTACATCCGAAACTGGCCTTGTGGTCACAAAACTTTCGAGTGAGTTTTGAACTCGAAAAACTTCCTCCTATTAGAGTCTCGCATTCAATAAATACAGCGTTCTGATTCGATGATATTGGAGTACGAGTTACGAAACTCGTCGAAAGTTTTATGATGGACGAGACTTGGTGAACAAACATTATCATGAATTTTGTAGAAACGCCTCGTACACACTAAAGGTTGGCATCTACGTTTTGTTATTGTTCTTGTATCTGCTTTATAGAATATTTCTATATTCTTGCCACTAAATCCAGTATTGATGCAGTTTCCAGTGGCGGATTTAGAGGGGGGCGTGCGGGGCGTGCGCCTCCCCTAAAATTCGCAAAGCATATGTTATACAACGTTAATTAAGCAGTTCAATAAATAACTTTTTCATGAATGGTTAACTCGTGACCTGTAGTAAAATATTCTTACACATTGTAAATACACGTTGGATGTGTTCGCTGATTCATATATGTATTCGCCGTCAGTAGTTCAAAGATTATTCCATTCTGATTGGTTCCGAGGTACCAGACATCAACTATTTTCTCACGCTAATTAAACATTATTTCTGCAGTCAATTTTACAACTACATGTACACGTGCTATTTAGAAATTATAAAATGGACGAAAATTCTAGGCCAAGAAAACAAGCAAGATTGGATACATTTCTGATTCCTCGACGAGACGAGAAAAGACAAAGGTAAACTAAAAAAGTAAATTCAATCAATACTTCGAATAATTAATTTAACAATTGATCTCATTTATAAAACATACAACGAAAACCTATAACGAGAGAATCAGATGATGAAACTGAGACAGTGTGGAGAAACTTGAGTGTCCCATGAAAATGGTCACTTCTCTTTAGATAATGGTTCAAATAGTTCTTGAATTCGAAATTCTGCAATTTCATATGAAAAAAAAATATAAGTTTGATTTGTATACAAATACCCGAAAATGTTGCCTTTTACTTTTCAAGTAAAGATCAGTAAAAATACGCGTTGGTATATTGTACATTAAAATACAAAAGTAACATATTAATAAAAAAAAAAAAATTAGCGGCAATTTATTTGTAACAATCTCTGCATCTGCCCGAGGTATCTGCACAAGAAAGTGTGAACAAATCCTTTGTCCGGGTACGTTTATATTATTTATATCTACCAATGGATGTCTGTACAATTTTTTCACACATTTTTAACAAAAAATTCTGACTACAATTTATTTGTAATAAATTAATATCTACAACTGCACATGAAAGTGTGAAAATAATCTCGACAAAATGGTTTATGCATATCTCACACCTGATTTCTGTAAACATATTTCTCGAGAACTTTGATACATTTTGTTTGTTTGATCTTTTAGTGTAATGAGGTTTTTACGCCCGTTGCTCAAACACTTGATGTCCGTCCGTCCGTCCGTATGTAAGATTTCTGCAATCCGCAACTCCCCTGAATGTAACCACGCAATTGATTGACGTTAAAATATATAATGTACTTGAAATACATTGTAGTTGTCCACAATGGTTTTTAGATTGTTCATTGAAGGCCGGGTGGAGGGGATAGGAGGATGATTCTGCAACCCGCAACTCCTAAATCAGGGGAGGATCCGGGGGGGGGGGGGGGCGCACCCGGCGCACTCCCCCCTAAAATTGGAAAAGATATGATATTTTTGCGTAAAATGTTGATTTTTCATACGAAATACCCCAAACATTTTCGCGCCTCCCTCCGCTCGGCGCAATTTTTTTAAAGTGGGCCCCCCCCTAACTTTAAATCCTGGATCCGCCCCTGGTTTCTAGTGTTTTACTGAACCTTCGTAGTTTCTTGCTTGTGGTATCTATGATTGAATATTATCAATATCTTAAAATATTTATTTTGCGAAAGATTGAAATGTCGTTCATGAAGGATTTTTACAAATCATACCATGTATAAACATCCTTTATATTAACCTTCAAATGACGACAGATAATATACACTGTCCTGTATTCCAAATGAAATACGTACCCTAGATGTACCCATTAAATTATTATGTATAAATCAGCGCTTTCTTTCATTCATAAATTACAGAAAACTGTACCTTATAATTTGATGGTATTAAGTAACAGATATTATAATATGTAAGGAATACGGATATTCCCACAAGATTCCGTATCAGCGCGTAACTGTCATCTCTCAGTAAAATACCTACAGTGCGGCGCAGTGTCATCTTACCTGATTTTAAGTTATTACTTGTTGACAAATAATTATAATAGTGGTATTAGCCCTTTACATCATTATCAATAGAAATCAGACACTTTTTATGAGTTAAAGAAAGGAAATGTCGTCTGAATTTAATAAGAAATGTTGCGGAGTAACTAAAATATCAAACAAAGATTGCAATTCAATCGTCTCATCATTTGAATAATATATGCTAAGTCATACAGCATATTATTTACACAAAAGAAATACAATTTTCGACTATTTTCTTTACTATCCATTGGGTAGCCACCATTGTAAGTGCTTTGTGTATTCGTGGGGACAAAGCTTTGGATTATTCACATATTTGGTTTAAGAAGATATGGCTTCCTCTTAAAAAGACACTAACGTTGTGAACTCGAACCCCGCTCATGCGAGGTGTACTCGATACAACATTATGCGATAAAGTTTGGCAGTGACTGATTTCCTCCACCAATAATACTGATCGTCACGATATAACTGAAATAGTGTTGAATGTGGCGTTAAAGCACCATAACTCTAACTACTAACCCTCTAAGCAAAACACATAACACCATAACCCTAACTACTAACCCTCTAAACAAAACACAAAACACCATAACCCTAACTACTAACCCTCTAAGCAAAATACATAGCACCATAACCCTAACTATTAACCCTCTAAACAAAACACATAACACCATAACCCTAACTACTAACCCTCTAAACAAAACACATAGCACCATAACACTAACTACTAACCCTCTAAACAAAACACATAGCACCATAACCCTAACTACTAACCCTCTAAACAAAACACATAGCACCATAACCCTAACTACTAACCCTCTAAACAAGACACATAACACCATAACCCTAACTACTAACCCTCTAAACAAGACACATAGCACCATAACCCTAACTACTAACCCTCTAAACAAAACACATAGCACCATAACCCTAACTACTAACCCTCTAAACAAGACACATAACACCATAACCCTAACTACTAACCCTCTAAACAAAACACATAGCACCATAACCCTAACTACTAACCCTCTAAACAAAACACATAGCACCATAACCCTAACTACTAACCCTCTAAACAAAACACATAACACCATAACCCTAACTACTAACCCTCTAAACAAAACACATAGCACCATAACCCTAACTACTAACCCTCTAAACAAAACACATAACACCATAACTCTTAACTACTAACCCTCTAAACAAGACACATAACACCATAACCCTAACTACTAACCCTCTAAACAAAACACATGACACCATAACCCTAACTACTAACCCTCTAAACAAAACACATAACACCATAACCCTAACTACTAACCCTCTAAACAAAACACATAACACCATAACCCTAACTACTAACCCTCTAAACAAAACACATAACACCATAACCCTAACTACTAACCCTCTAAACAAAAACATAACACCATAACCCTAACTACTAACCCTCTAAACAAAACACATAACACCATAACCCTAACTACTAACCCTCTAAACAAAACACATAACACCATAACCCTAACTACTAACCCTCTAAACAAAACACATAGCACCATAACTCTTAACTACTAACCCTCTAAACAAAACACATAACACCATAACCCTAACTACTAACCCTCTAAACAAAACACATAGCACCATAACCCTAACTACTAACCCTCTAAACAAAACACATAGCACCATAACCCTAACTACTAACCCTCTAAACAAAACACATAACACCATAACCCTAACTACTAACCCTCTAAACAAAACACATAACACCATAACCCTAACTACTAACCCTCTAAACAAAACACATAACACCATAACCCTAACTACTAACCCTCTAAACAAGACACATAGCGAAGTTGTTCATTGATCTTGACTGATTGATTAAATGGACATTTCAGCTACATCGTGACCATAAAAGATGGGAACGGATCTTAACGAATGATGAGTTCTACAAACATCTAAAATGTAGAAATGATTAGTAGCCTTGAATTTGACAAGGCATGGTGGACAAATGACCGTTATATTCTGATTAAACCATAAAGTTGACATCTATAGAAAATCTCCATTATATTACAATCTAATCAGATTTGGTATCAAAAGAGACGATAACTAATTAATGTTTTGATCTTTCAATATTGCCCGTTGTGACAGTTACGCCCATTAATTAGGCTTTTGCACGTATTAATAGCCTAGAATGTTGAGTAATATTTGGATTAAATAGGAGGTGGACTTCTACCTTTGTAAGGATGAAGAAATACTTCCATTGTTGCTTCTTATTCCGTTATTTCTATGCATGGAAATAAGACTTCCGTAACTACTGTTGTACAAATGTTAATTTATGACAAACAGAAGAAATTGAGTAGTGGGCTTTCCCCCTAATACATACATGGCTAATTGTTTAGTTACTCAACTCAGCTATTTAACACCACAGTTCTGGTGTTAAACAAGATATACTGTTATAGTGTGTGTTGTCTAGCTCTTCTGTTATTTATATATCATTTTTATTTGTCATTTCAATCAAGAATGTTGTATTTCAATGCTCAGTTCATCCTCAACAGAAGTATGTTTTATCTCACAGGGACAATTTTTATTACTTTATTTCATCACAATTCATGTATTTGTCTCACTCTTGACACCTAAAATGTGTTAATAAGATGGTTTAGGGGAATAATGGAGAGAGAGCCTAGCTATCGCGAATGTATGATTATGGAGTAGCCCTTTGACCTTTATATGTGACAGTCATATATTATATTTTTCTCTCATCATAGTGTTATTTCTAAATACATGTTATATATTTCCTGCTTTGTTTTCTACATGAACACATGACATATCAGTTATTTGACATTAAACATCAAATATTCAAATGTCGTTTGTTTATCTGTCTTTTGCGAAACGAGTCGACCGATTCTTCCTTTTCCTTCTTCTTTTTTAAAACATGGGTCACCAATTTATTATTGTTTATCTAGATTATAAATACATGTATCTTTATTGTGGTTTTCTCTGGTACTCCAGTTTCCTCCACCAATAAAACTGACCGCCATGATATAACTGAGATATTGTTGAAAGTGGCGTTAAACATCATAAGCTAACCATCTTTATTCTCTTAAACCAAAATAAAAATGGTTCAGAGACATATTAAATAAATACGCTAAAATATCATTTATAAATATAATACAAATATAGTAAGACGGAGATACTGAACAGTTTAGACACTACATAGGAGGTTACGTCAGGAACTTGAACTTTTATTAGTTAACTAAGGAGGTTAACTAGTTAGTATAGGTTAAATATAAACGAGCTTGCTAATTCGTGACTGGTACATGAACCTGATATTTCATGTTAGAGAGTTACACACCCATGTTCACCGACGGAGATCTGAATATATCTCTATGAACCGGGATCGTAATTGTATCCGCCTAATTTATAATAATTAAACATGATATTGTGTTTACCTATTTTTCGGTTAACCTAGCGACTGTCTTCAGTATTCTATTTATATAAAATAATATAAAGACATGTACCCCCTACTAAGTTCTACAGAAGACAAGATATTAAATTAATGTCGATAGATATGCACCATTCACACTGTAAAAACACGTAAAACAAATATAAGTCTGTTAGTGTATTGGGAGGTTATTACAACATCAAAGGCTAAACCATGTACCTAAGTAATCTTCTCTATCATCAACCTATGTCAATTGAAATAACCTCAACACGAAGTGGGTGCAATATTTGAAGCTTTATTATTTTTTTTCTTTAGTGACAAATTCAACATAAAATATGTATTTCAATATGCAAATTGACATAACTTGGAAAATGTTTTTGCATGCATTCAACATCAAAGAAACCCTGGCGTTGCCATGGAGTCAGAAAAGAGAAGTGGTTCTTGATTTTAACAGCAAAGCCAATATTGAAAGGAAAAATGTGCATAGAAGTACTCTTTTTTTTATAGAAGTATTCTTTTTTTTATAGAAGTATTCTTTTTTATGTAGTACCCTAAAACACTCCTCTATGCAATCAGTACATATTACCAATAAAGTTGTGAGTTCGAATCCCACTCAGGCGAGGTGTACTCGATACAACATTAAGTGATAACGGTTGACAGTGACTTGTGGCATGTCCGTGGTTTTCTGGGAGTCTCCGGTTTCCCCCACCAATAAAACTGACCACCACGATATAACTGAAATGTTGTTGAAGGTGGCGTTAAACACCAGAACCCCCTAAAACACTTCTCCAAACTATCTTCCTGTTCCAATTTCTGGTATTTCTTCTGATACAGGGAAATATGAGGTGTTGCTTCTTATTGACTCGTATGGTAATCTCTTTAAGAATTTAAATCCTTAACTAATAAACATGTTGACCCACTGACGTCATATTGCCGTTCCAGATAGCTGAAGACTTTGGTGTGAACGTCAATAGTATAACATTTGACAAAATATTGTTTTAGCATATAACTACATACTACGGATACATAGAAAAAGTACACTCCTTATACTCTGTTCAAATATTTCTCGTTGCAGGGAATCCATTCGTTTATCTCAAAATGTGTATCATTTATAGCATTCACCTGCAAAACCCAAAGTCAACAACCTGACATTGAAGCTTTAGATGGTTAAAATTGATATTAGGTGAACACCAATGCTTTTATGTTAAGGAAAATGCACTGATATGTTTGTTCTATGTATCAATTCCTATTTAGAAGGTCGTTTTTGAATTTCTATGACGTACATTTAACATATGATGGAAATGTTTAATTGTCAACAATAATATGTAAATATCACCTGGGCAGGTAAACTTCAAACATCAAACATTTTGTCACATAATTTGTATGAATTAAAAAAAAATGTTAGGGGTATTTAAGGTAAATATGATTGGTCCCTTGCTGAGATCTCGGATCCTCGCTTATTTGCAGTGGTGGTTATTTTATGTAGTGGGTACATAATGTTATGCTAATAAGGAAACAACAACAAAAATCATGCTCTGTATTTTTTTTTTAAATATTTGACAAGCCAACGAAAGCATACATAGGATACACTATATATATGAATGGATATTAAAAGGTATTAATACCGGAGATGGGGCGTGGATGGGGAGGGGTATGATGATATGAAAAGTCAAATGAACCCAAAGCATAAAAAGATTATATGTAATTGATGGTTTTTTGTTTCGTTCAGAATTTTTTTTTCGGACAACACCCCCCCCCCCCCCCCCCCCCCCTGGAAGTCAAATGGTCCGTCCCTAAGTAGTTAAGGTGCCCGATTCTGAAACCAACTGAGTAATTGGTACTATAAAACAATCGCTTCATGTCACACGAAATTAGCAACAATCTGGGTGCTAAACAAACTATGTAAACAATTGTGAGGAGGTAGAGTTGTTAAAAAAAATACAGATAGAAATTCTTCTCTTCAAAAATAGTTTTACGATTTACGACTTACGAGTACCTATCACCACTCTTAACTTTGCGATCACTTTTTATCGTAAGTCGTGAATCCTAACTATTAGTGAAACGGTCGTAACTCTTAAGAGTACACTTACGTCTACGTTTACGACTTGCGACCTTTAGTGAAACGGTCGCCTGGTACTCCGCTTTCTGCCACCAATTAAAGTGACTGTCACGATGTTGAAACTGGCGTTAACACCCATTAGTTCTCAAACACTAACCCATACATATATTGTTTTTCTCAAAATTGTAGTTTTCTAAAATGTAATGAGTAAAATTATCAGAATTGTTTGAAGAAATTTGACCAAAAATATCAGTGAAAGTAATGGCAGAACAAAGTTGTTGTTATGGCATTAAATAAGTTGTTGTTATGGCATTAAATAAGTTGTTGTTATGGCATTAAATAAGTTGGAAAGAGGAAGTGTTTCTATTTATTACATATAATTAAAAAGAGAAGGCAGAATAAAACTGTCAAATGATAATTAAAGGTGGGATAAGTATGTACAAACAAAATAACACCTAACTGTCATAACTGATGTAAATTTCCATTCTGATTGTGTTGAATCAGAATTTATTTTGACACTTAATTAAAAATATTCATTGACTCTAGAATTCCGAATCACGCCTTCGACCCTACCTTATATTAGTTTAATTATCACTTCCAAAGGCTAAGCCACATTGGTCTTAGGAATATAATAAATAAATCAAATCATATCGATTGTTGTTTTATCGCCCAACTTTCTTCTTTTTGACAATTTATAATATTATTAAAAAAATTTGTCATTGAGTTTTTCGCACCGAATAACCCCGTTATTTACATTTAAAATATTTAGAAAAGTATGTAATAAAGATAGGTTACACCTGTATATCGTCCTAGTTTGTTGACAAAACGGAACCATAATTATTGTGTCATTTATAGATGTCATAGTTCCTAAAAAATGAACTTCATTTTCCTGGTTCAATCACCACCAAGTTAGTGCTGGTTTTTAAAATTTGTTTATTGTTTTTGCACATTTTTGATTTTTTTTAATCAAGTAGAGTGTCAATCTTATGAGTGTTTGTTTCACAATTTTAGAAGAATATTTCGGTTTAAGAATTTTTAGTGCTAGATCATAGATGGAGAATTTCATTTTCTATATTTTATTCCAGGTTTGAATCTCCCGTGAAATGTTTGTCCCCCATATTGTTAGTGTGTGCAAATACGATGTTGAATAAATAAAAATATTATAGAAAAAATATATTGAAGTGTATAATACACACGATTTTCTAGGGGCCGTCGTGGTCGTCATCGTATGATAGATGGATTTACAACTACATGTGGAATTAGTGCCTATCACCTCTAAAGTTGTGAGTTCGAATCCCGCTCAGGCGAGGTGTACTCGATACAACATTATGTGATAAAGTTTGTCAGTAACTTGCGGCAGGTTTTCTCCAGGTACTCCGGTTTCATTCACCAATAACACTGACCGCCACGATATAACTGAAATATTGTTGAAAGTGGCGTTAAACACCATAACCCTACCCCTATATAAAATAGTATAATACACACGATTTTCTAGGGGGTCGTCGTGGTAGTGATCTTGATCGTATGATAGTTGGATTTATAACTACCTGTGCAATCAGTGCCTATCATCACAAAATGAGTGAGTTCGAATCCCGCGTTGGGCGAGGTGTACTCCATGACTTGCGGCAGGTCGGTGTTTTCATCCGGGTCCTTCGGGTTCCTCCACCAATAAAACTGACCGCCACGATATAACTGAAATATTGTTGAAAGTGGCGTTAAACATCATATTCCCAACCCACGCGATTTTCTGGTATCACATTATAAGTAAAAATGTTATGCTAATATCGAATAGTGGAGTGAGTGAGTGATTATTGTTTAACGCCACATGAGAAATGTTTCCTTTATATAATGGCGAGGGCAAGTTACATGTTGATCCGACGTTGATGATTATGTCTGCTTTATACTAGATCAACATGCTTCGTTGAATTTTTATAGTGCTAGCTCACAGAAACAACAGTCCACGTGTAGACCTATAGCTCCAATCTGACACATTATTCTGATTCCGAGCCAGTCTTTGCTCTTACTCCTAGCGCTGCATGCTTAGGGGAGAAGAAGCAACAAATACCAATTTTATAGTCTTTGGTTTGACTCGACATGGACTCCAACCCACGATCTACCACACTCGAGGCGACCACTCTTAACCATCACACCTCCGACAGAATAGTAGATTAATACTCTAGATTTACTGGTATCATATCTAGTACGCTTGGTTTTTCATTATCGAATAGTACACTGAGCAATTTACGAGTATCACATAGTACGCACGATTTATCGATATTGAATAGTACACTGAACGATTTACTGGTATCATATAGTACGAACGATTTATCGATATTGAATAATACACTGAACGATTTACGAGTATCATATACGCACGATTTGTCGATATTGAATAGTACACTGAACGATTTACTATTATTACTCTTCATGTAAGAAACTTTCATTATATAATTGACATGATATTATCGAAACATAATTTTACAAAGAATAAATCATAGTACTATTGTTGGAGTCATTACTATGCTGATGGGCGAAGCTTAGAACAATGTTACGTCATTTAAATAGGCGGGGGTCTAAACGGGATCACCTGAGCGCTTTTAACAGTGTACAATTTACAATGTATTATATATAGATTCTCCTTCAGTTGCCCGTGGGTTACGATATTTCTTGAGCCGTCAGGCGAGTGGTTAAAATTTTAAATTGAACTCTCGAGAGTGGAGAAATATCGTAACCCACATGGGCAACTGAAGGAGAATTTGTTTCTCCCATTATTTAACACGAACTTTATTTCAAAATCCTTTGGCGGACCTCTACACAATTCTGTTGCTAGGACGCGGGGAAAGACACGAGACATTTTAATCCTCTAGAGGATTACAGATTTTTCCACCACTGGTTCAGCGGGGTTAAAACGCCGTAATAATGGGAGAAACGTTTTTCTTTAACGTTGATGCTGTCGTCTGCCAAAACAATGGCCAGTTCCAGGTTTGGGAATTAAATATTTGACAGTTCATTGTTATTGTTGAAATTAAATATTTCTGGAATTTAAATGAATATTATTTGCCAATCTTTATACTATCAATACATTTTAGACAAATTTCATTTTTTAAAATCACCAAAGACATTCATATAGTACGCACGGATTATCAGTATCGAATAGTACACTGGACGATTTACTAGTATCGTATAATACGCACGATTTATCGATATTGAATAGTGCACTGAACGATTTACTGGTATCATATAGTACGCATGATTGATCGATATTGAATAGTACACTGAGCGATTTACTGGTATCATGTAGTACACATGATTGATCGATATTGAATAGTACACTGAACGATTTACTGGTATCATATATTACGTATGATTTATCGATATTGAATAGTACACTGAGCGATTTACTGGTATCATATAGTACACATGATTTATCGATATTGAATAATACACTGAACGATTTACTAGTATCATGTAGTACACATGATTGATCGATATTGAATAGTACACTGAACGATTTACTGGTATCATATAGTACGCACGATTTATCGATATTGAATAGTACACTGAACGATTTACTGGTATCATATAGTACGCACGATTTATCGATATTGAATAGTACACTGAACGATTTACTATTATCATATAGTACGCACAGTTTATCAGTATCGAATAATAAACGGACGATTTACTGGTATCATATAGTACGCATGATTTATCGATATTGAATAGTACACTGAACGATTTACTGGTATCATATAGTACACATGATTTATCGATATTGAATAGTACACTGACCGATTTACTGGTATCATATAGTACGCATGATTTATCGATATTGAATAATACACTGAACGATTTACTGGTATCATATAGTACGCACGATTTATCGATATTGAATAGTACACTGACCGATTTACTGGTATCATATAGTACGCACGATTTATCGATATTGAATAGTACACTGAACGATTTACTGGTATCATATAGTACGCACGATTTATCGATATTGAATAGTACACTGAACGATTTACTGGTATCATATAGTACGCACGATTTATCGATATTGAATAGTACACTGACCGATTTACTGGTATCATATAGTACGCATGATTTATCGATATTGAATAATACACTGAACGATTTACTGGTATCATATAGTACGCACGATTTATCGATATTGAATAGTACACTGAACGATTTACTGGTATCATATAGTACGCATGATTTATCGATATTGAATAGTACACTGAACGATTTACTGGTATCATATAGTACGCATGATTTATCGATATTGAATAGTACACTGAACGATTTACTGGTATCATATAGTACGCACGATTTATCGATATTGAATAGTACACCGAACGATTTACTGGTATCATATAGAACGCACGATTTATCGATATTGAATAGTACACTGAACGATTTACTGGTATCATATAGTACACATGATTTATCGATATTGAATAGTACACTGACCGATTTACTGGTATCATATAGTACGCATGATTTATCGATATTGAATAGTACACTGAACGATTTACTGGTATCATATAGTACGCATGATTTATCGATATTGAATAATACACTGAACGATTTACTGGTATCATATAGTACGCACGATTTATCGATATTGAATAGTACACTGACCGATTTACTGGTATCATATAGTACGCACGATTTATCGATATTGAATAGTACACTGAACGATTTACTGGTATCATATAGTACGCACGATTTATCGATATTGAATAGTACACTGAACGATTTACTGGTATCATATAGTACGCACGATTTATCGATATTGAATAGTACACTGACCGATTTACTGGTATCATATAGTACGCATGATTTATCGATATTGAATAATACACTGAACGATTTACTGGTATCATATAGTACGCACGATTTATCGATATTGAATAGTACACTGAACGATTTACTGGTATCATATAGTACGCATGATTTATCGATATTGAATAGTACACTGAACGATTTACTGGTATCATATAGTACGCATGATTTATCGATATTGAATAGTACACTGAACGATTTACTGGTATCATATAGTACGCACGATTTATCGATATTGAATAGTACACCGAACGATTTACTGGTATCATATAGAACGCACGATTTATCGATATTGAATAGTACACTGAACGATTTACTGGTATCATATAGTACGCATGATTTATCGATATTGAATGATACACTGAACGATTTACTAGTATCACATAGTACGCACGATTCATCTATATTAAATATAGTATTAATGATGCATAAAGGGAAATAAAATTTATATGCAGAAAATAAAACACGAAGTGTTTTGCATTTTGGATACAATTTTTGGTTACACGGACATTCTAAAGTTTGCATTGAGAAGGAATATTTAATTTGTGAACAATTAGTGGACACAAAATAAACATTAATTGGAAGTTGCCAAACAATTTCCCTTAGTCAGTTTTTTCAATAGAAAGTCAATCTCAAATCTCCTATACCCAATGGTATAACTCCTCTAAACTCTTGTGGAAGTGAATTGTAGTATCGGAGGTCATATGAAATCAAACCCAATGAAGTATACATCTAGTATGTAAAATCCACATGCCAGATTTCCTTCAACAAAGAACCCTTTCTTCTGTACAGAACTATTGATTGAACTTATTCATTCTAACTACAAATTATTTTTCGTGCTGCACTTAACAAGGAAAATAAGTACACGAACTTATTGATCTTTTGAAACATATTATTTAATTAAGATTTTAAGTTTAATTTAGATCTTAAATGATAGACTTTTAAATCGTTTATTATATGCTGATTGTGATGTCAAACGATTGCTTTGTATCAAAATTTACTTTCATTTCCACTGAATTGAGTCAAGTCCTGCCCAAATATACTGAGACAATAACATCGTACTAACAACAGACATGACAGTACCGTTTGATCCGCTGTTTTATGACATACTCTTAACAATGTTCAAATAAAGTAGTTCCCACTGTCCATTGACAATATCCGGGACATTTGATTTTATTCGAGTTGAATTATTTTGTACTACTATGCACCCAGTCATTTTATTTCTAAAAAGAACTACAAATTAAAAATGTCTTTATGGATGACTTATTTGAAAATTATTGTTTTCCATTATGTTTGTAGAAAGGTTCAAAGAAGTCCTTCTATTTTATATTGAGGATTGAATTGTGTTGCTTATTATATTGTATTGTTGTACTACATGTATTTATTGTATTGTTGTACTACATGTATTTATTATATTGTATTGTTGTACTACATGTATTTATTGTATTGTATGTTTAAACATTGATGGTCAACAATTCCACCAATATTAACAAAATAAACAACCACCTTTCATCTTCACTCACTGAATACAATAAAGGCCATGGCATAAATTATGATGTTTGAAATCCAGGTCCTAGCTTGGAACGGGTACAAAATTGTGACGGGGTTAAACCGGTTTATGGGATCCCAACACTTCCCACTTGATAATTGGATCTCCAACGCCAGTACAGATATAAACAAAAGATAAATAAACTCCACAGATTCTCTTCCACACAAAAAGACCACACACTAAAATGAATGACATTATAAACATGGACAAAAGTATGGTAAATAAATGCTTAAAGCTACTTGATAACTAGCAAGGAAGGTAGAATCTGTTAATTAAAGATTGTTGTTTTTAAAACAAAACAATCATAACTGATACTTCCAACAGATTTAATATCAATTAGTTATCAATAGTCTTTGTGGGAGACCAGATAAGTAGGTCACCGATTTGTTGGACTCAAATATTGAACATAAATAATATTAAAATATGGAATGAATTATAAATGTACTGATTTAATTGCTAGTTGAACCAGCAGATTGTCTTTATATTTAACATGGAAAATCTACATGAAAGAGTCATCTATAGTTACTTAATCATAGCCGAATAAAAGTGAGTTAAATAATGAGTGTATTCTTATTACTTCTTAACGAGCTTGACAAGGTAACAGGGATAAACAGCAACGAGAAAAAAAAATTCACACTGTTCTCTTTCTTCCAAAGTGTTTTATTTCCCCAAGATATAACTGAAATATTGTTGAAAGTGGCGTTAAACACTATCAAACAAACAAACAAACATATTTCCCCAAAAATATTTTGTATTTGAATTTATTATGTAAGTGTGGGAATACGACTCCCACTAACTTTAATGTTTTCTGTGTAAGTATATATATTTCTTATTTATTTATTTGATAAGTTTTTATATTTATTTTGACCATCCGTGTTATTATTTATGTCTTTTACATAAAAACATATTCAATCGTTTTATTTGTAAATGTAGAGTTCAATGAGTACAGTTGGTAATAATTCTTACGTTCTGTGGGCGTGTCGATCCGGAACATAGAATCAGGAGGATAACATTAGAAAGTAGTTATGTTCTTGCCTCATTTAGTACATATTATTATAGTGGTAACATTACTTTAATTGTTATGGTTTTAGCATACTAAGTTGAACTTTTCCACCAAAAAGTTTGAACTATAAGTAACGCCTGTTTTCATTGATCTTCATTTATGTCAAGTTCAAATTTAATGTGTTTTTTCTCTTACTTATTGTGGTTATAGAAATTGAATAGAGAAAGGAGTCTCATTGCTAACTTCCTCTTATTTGACATGTAAGAACTACATTGAATATAGCAAAGAGTATACATAATCCCTCCCCCCAAAAAAAAACAAACAAACAAACAAAACAAAAAAACAAAAACGAAAAAATAAATATATACACAAAAAAGCAATAACAACAACAACAAAAAACAAAACAAAACAAAAAACCAACAAAAAAACCGACAAGAAACATTTCAGGAACAATTTATTTGTTCGTTCCAGTCAAGAAAAATGGGCAACTGGTAACATTACATGATAAATACAAAATGACACATATACGTCAATTTTCTCCTATTTACTGCTATACCGATGTTCTGACATTAACATCCGTCACTTTTCTCATATTTACTGCTATACCGATATTCTGACATTAACATCCATCACTTTTCTCATATTTACTGCTATACCGATGTTCTGACATTAACATCCGTCGCTTTTCTCCTATTTACTGCTATACCGATGTTCTGACATTAACATCCGTCACTTTTCTCCTATTTACTGCTATACCGATATTCTGACATTAACATCCATCACTTTTCTCCTATTTACTGTTATGTCTGAGTTTTAACACATTAGTAAGTAAGGGCAATAAGAAAACTCATACAAAATGTTACAGGCTGTCACAAATACAAAGAAATATACTAAACAAATTGATCTAATGTCATTAGAATAATATATGTTTAGATAAAAAACAAGTTTCTTTGACACTAAGCTGGGACAGTGACTAGAATATTTCATGTTAATTACATTATAGTTGTTAATGTTAAGTGTACTGCATACACTGAAATATATGCATTGTTTACTAAATAATTAAAATGCATACTCACATTCTGAGATTACAAAAGTATACTCATAAAATTCAAAATGTTCTCTTTTGAAGATTTATGTAAAATGAAATCTAATTCTTTGTGTTTAGTGATATCAAGCTTCAATTTTAAAGGTTACATTTGCCCTTACGTTTGTGTTCTCGTAGGTTGTTAGAGATGCCCGCTCTATCGAGATGGTCATGTTATAATACAGAAATCCTGACCATGGACCATAGTGAGTAACGTGTGTGGAGAGTACCGCGCTCATTGCATGTTAAAAACCTCTTTTGTAGATTTCGATAAAGAGTAGGCTGATTGTAGCGGCTACAAACGACTAAGTTTTTCTTCCCTACCTATCTCTCCACTCTTCTCCAGTAACTAAGTTTTTCTTCCCTACCTATCTCTCCACTCTTTTCCAGTAACTAAGTTTTTCTTCCCTTCCTATCTCTCCACTCTTTTCCAGTAACAGTCAAAAGTCGTTTCCCCTGCTGTCTCATTCCTACCATATTTCTGTATCATTTGTTTTTAGATATTGACTAACTTGTTCTCGTCCTGAATATAGCTGAAATATTGCTCGCTGGTTGTTAAGCAATAACCAATCGATCAATCTTGACCTGACAATACATGCATGGCCACCGTTGTCAATTCTTTTTTTCTGGTTGACTGAAATAAAAAAAACATATTCTCTCTTCAGAATCTACAAGTACAATATATAAAATGCTGTGTGTGAGTTCCTCTTTGGAGATTCCTAATTTTGCATGGATTTTGTTTTAATTTCAGATTACTCTCCTCTAACTATGTAGTCTCGAGGCATAGGACATAGGACTTCGTTGCGGGATATACAACTCGCCCTTATCGTGTTGGACATTCGTTTATGAAGAATACCACACTCCTTGAACATAAAAGACACTGCAGCAGCTCGTAATGACCAGTCTTATAATTGGTGGTCGTTGCTGGTCCTTGTAAGGCAAAATTTTCCGACTCGATATACCGTATTATATTCTTTTTGCCTATGGCAATCTAAACTTTTCCCCTATGACCACCCCAGTGCCATCGATTAAATGTTTGTAGATTTTGTTCTCGTCATAAATATAGCTGAAATAAGTAGTTGTAAGCTTGAAATTAAACAACAATCAATCAATCAATCAAGTGTATTTCTAAGCAGATTTAATATTACTGATCAGAACGGACAAGCTCAATTGGCTTATATTAGGCATATGGAGGCACGCTGTATCTGATTTGCTACTAACGGCGTGCGACGGTATAGTCGTATAAAAGAGGTTTTTGTGGCAGTGATCGTATGGTAATTGAATTTACATTCTGTACAATCAGTACCTACCACCATGTAGTTCAGTATATATACTGTATACAACTGGGTCTGATTAACATAAAAGTTGGCTGGTTTTCTGTGGGATCTCTGTTTTCTACACATATGATAGACTAACATATAGTACAGTATATTGTCATATATAGTAAACCAAAGAACATTGCCAATTATAAAAGTGGAGATGAGGTCAAAAAGGATTAGGCAGTTACGTGCTTTGTCTCTTGTTATTAGCATTTTTATCATGGCTAAACTGTATCTAGCATTCTATGGAAGTGTATAGTGATCTCCCTTTGTTACTTATAACCTGACCATGCAGCACAGAAACATAACATTTATAAACGGACATTTAGTGTTTTCTGCGGTAGTAACAGGCACCCCTAAACAACATAATACTTGTAAAACTTTTATTCTGTACAGTATATTTTCATCTTATTCACATCCTGAATAAATTGTCATACATTTTTCATGAGCAATATCAGAAGCAGACTTTGTCTCGCAGTCACTTGTACCAGGGAATTATAATTCCCTGATTGTACTGGCTACAAAAGATGAGTAGATTGATTTTTGTCTTTGATGAAAATCTATACAATAAATTATATATAAATCTGAATGATAATACAAACTGTGGATTACTTCTTTATCAATTATTGAATTATGAAACGAAGGCCGTGGTGTTATCAACATATTAATAACGTATTTGCATTTCAAGTTTCGTGTGGCTATATATAGCACAAATTTCAATTGCGCTTTTATCTGATAAATGAAAACCGTTATTTTTTAATTTTATTCCTTTTGCTCAAATTATTACAATGGCAGAATATTTTAATGCTACAGCATATTATAGACCCAACAGTACTTTACATGTGAACAATACAATATTATAGACATACCCGTACTTTACATGTGAACAATACAATATTATAGACCAACCCGTACTTTTAATATTGTAGTTTGTTTACTAGATAAAACTCTATTTTTAATGTTAAATTATTCATGAAGAATAAAAGAAGTTGTCTTCAACGATTGTTATGTATTGATATTATTTAGATTAATACAGCAATTAAATTCCTGTTCAATTATTACACAGATAATTAATATTGGCCTTGTAGACATTATACAACATTATTAAGAAAAAACTGCTGGAACGTGTTATTATATGTACTAATATAAATGGCCTTGTAATGGAAGTCGTTAAATAGTATTGCAAAATAACATTTTAAATATATTACTACAGCAAAACCAGAAAATAGTATATTTTTAAAATTTCCAATCAAGGCACACTTGAGACACGAACATGAGTTATTGTTGTAAACTCTACATGAGTAATGTTTAGCCCTACTATGGCGATCACAACATTACTATTCCATAAATGATGACGATGTCGGCATTGCACTGTAGGAAAAAAAACGTGTCTGCTTTTTAAGTACCAGCTTTGGTATCAGCCATTTCCTTATCGAGGGGGAAGGGTTATGGAGGTACTTGTAATTTTTTAATAGCCTCCTTTTTTCCCTATGTACCCTTTGTAAATTTTGAGAGAAAAATTCTTACAAATACACCTATTTCTCAGAGACGGATAAAAAAATTGTCCGAACAAGAAATCCAAGCCCCACCCCCTTCCTCAAATATGGCCCCTTACAAAATTAACAGTCCATATGTATACTCATGTCGGTCCAATCGCAAAAATATTCTAAGAGGCAGTAATACCTTTTATATAATCTTTGATTTGACCCGACCGGGAATCGAACCCACGATCTTCCGCACGCTAAACATTGCACCACCGAAGTGGTCCATATAAACATTCAATACAATCATAATTTATATAACACTGACATCAATAGTACAATATGTACATGTAGTTGGGTATTACATGTACTACAAATGTATATCTGTTTTATGATGATAGTTCTCCCGTGCCTAATTCATAAAAACAAATTACCTCTCAGATTAACTGCGAAAAACGTAATTAAAGTTGATCAAAGTACGTGTATTTCATTGACCAATAGATGACCCACAAGGTTCACAAGTACATAATCAATTTATCCACTGTAAAACAAGATATAAAAACGGGGACAGATAAAATAATTGACATAAAAGTAAAATCTATGTAATTAAACTGTGTATATACATGTAATCTAAACATATATGAAAAATGAGATATTTGTTTAATCTTCAGTTGCAAATTTATGTAAAATATGGTATTTTAAATATTTTTATATTTACATTGTATATGTTATCTGTATTTAAACACCTAATAAACATCCTTCACCATTAAAGACTGAAGATGAATACCATTCTTTCATACAATGTAAAAAAAAAATACCGTCTGTTAAGAACGCATTTTTTCGAGAGAGAAGAAAAAAGGAAACAAGTTTACCCATTTTGTTTTTCAAAATTTTTACATTTTCAATAATTAAGATATATTTTAAATCCTGAATTTGATTTTTTGTCTAGTGTAGATTGATAGATGTATTATAATGATGATTATAAAACATTCAATCAGCAGTAAGTTTACTGCCATACGTGTTTGTTTGACAGAACAATTAGCAGTATTTGAGCTATAATTGAGCATGAGGTGAATGAGTTTACAAACATATAATTCGTCATGTAGGTAAACCAGTAGCACTGGGGTGGGCTTATGGGTAGATAATTTGTTTACAGTATGAAATAAGGAGGATATAGTGAAGAATAGTGTAACAAAACTGTCTTTCAACGGTCCTCTAGCAACCACTCTTTATATACTGATAACGGGGTCCGGGTGGCTCAGTGAGTTAGGTAGTTGGATTACCTAACAACTCATACAAGTCTATCACCAATACGGCGTGGGTTCGCGCCCTGTTTTGTAAATTACATAAAGGGTGCACTCGACTCGCAGCCACACAAAGTGATAAAGTTTACCAGTTGCTTGCCCATGGTCGGTGGTTCTCTCCGGGTACGCCGGCTTCTTTCACCACTAAAACTGGTCGCCATGATATAGCTAAAATATTGCTGAAAGTGGCGTTAAAACACTAAAAATATATAAATAAAATACAAACTGATAACGAGTTGATGCATCATGTAAGTCGTCTTTAACGTACAGGGATCGTGACATTCTCAGAACACATTCCGTCTTAAGGACGAATTATGTATTTTTCGTTTGCTAGCGATCAACAGACGCGCCATTTGGAGGGGTTGCACGACACAGTGGAGAAACTATGTCCTATTTCCATATCCCGAGGTGACAAAAGAGGTATTTGTATAATTGTATCGTACCTTAGAGCCGAGTTCATGTTATTTGCGGTTGGACGTTAATCAACGAACAAGCAATTAACCCTGTGTAGAGAAGTACCAAGAGTGTCTAGCACCGATTTCTATGAAATTGAGATATGAAATCCCGATTTCTCCATGAAATAAGATAAATAAAAAAAACCCCACCCACTCGAAAAATAGGTTTTGTATCCCGACTGTTCGACAAATAAAAGTATCAAAGTCGACTTATTATTACCGAACTGATCGATCTTCTCTTAATAAATTTGCATTTCTAATTTAAAAAAAACCTATATATATTCAACTTCACCCTCACCCTCAAGTTCTAAAACGTGCATCGAAGAATTGTAAATGTTTGATTAGCTATACAATTATTTTATACCTAAAGAAATCAATTGTTTGATTGACATAAAAGTCATTCATTGTAGAAGAGATATAAGAGTGATAGTTCCTTTATCCTCAGATAAATATCTAATAACACGCAAAATTGATATTTAAATGCTTGTTGGTTAACGTTATGATCCTTTTTGACCTTGAAATTAAACCAACTCCGCATTGGTCTATTTTCAAGGCTGCTTAACAGTATATAATAAGTTTATACATATGTCTTCTTCATTGATACCCGTTAATTTTATAATCAACGTTATACAATATTTTCAATAGGAATTAAAATCTCTAATTTTGTGTCTATAAGTACCTACAGTGCATGCACTATATCATACAGTCGTGTCGTATACTATGGATAGACTGTTTCTTTTTACTTGGTTAAATGGTTGTATGGTTCAATTGTTGGAAAATCCGGTTAACTTCACACAAAGTTTATTTAGGACGCTATTATTTATTTAACCATTTGTGTATATTGGCCAAAGAACGATGTTTCTTAGCGAGAAAACATATATTAATACATAAACCTATAAAAGTTATATATAGATACTGAATTTCTTCATCATGTTTTTTTTAACCTACGAAAATGTCTATATATTTTCAAATTTGGTTCTGTCATTCCAATTGTTGCTCGGTAACATTTTGATGCAAATATTTTTTGTTCTTAAATATGAGCTATGCATTGGAAATCATAAATCCGGTTACACACATGGACCCGGACATATTTGGAAGGGAGTTTAAAAAAATAATATTCATGTGTCCCTTCCCGTGCTCCGTAAACACACGATAAGTAACTATAAAAATGATTTTGTTTTATCTCGATTTTTACCTTTGTTTGTCCATAAATACAAAAGTTTATATTATAGTGATACAATTCTAAGGCTCTTCCCACATTATAACATTATCGGTGCACTTATGTATAAATTACCTACAATTACATGTGGTTGCTTTTTTTTTATTTGAGTTGTAAAGACTGTTTGAACATTTTATATTTGATATTTAACATTGACATTTCAAGACAATTAGTATCATTAACAAGTCTCACAGAAGACGTGATAATTCGATATCTGATCTTATAATTACCTGTAATTTTCACTTTCTACCTGCCACATGTTTAATATACTGTCTACATGTATATGTTAATGGGATAAAGGCTCCATGGCAAGTTATTATCACCTACCCGTCAAAAGAGTAATTTACTACAATCTTTATAAAAATCTTATGAAAATGTCCATTTGTTGATTTACTTCTTATTTAGTCTTTAATACCATTTTAAAGAGCCCAGACTGGGGATACCTGAAAAAGTAAAACCACCAGGTAAAACTCCCGTTATCGTTAAAGATGATCCATAGCGCGATTATCTTTAGATTTTTGCACCCTATAATTCCTAATCCCTAGTCCTTTGAAAAATAACACACGAAATATGGTTTATTAAAAACATTTTTGTCACAAGTTGAAGGATTTATCGTTAATATTATGCCTGTCCCTGACAAATCTTCCACATATTGATGTCGATGGGAATGTAGCAGCCATTCTGTAGAAAAACTGGTCAACACATTTTCTATCATTAAGATTGCTTATTTACACACATCATCTAATCTGTCAGTCAATTTGGCAAAATTCTGTAAATGTATTACTGGTATCCAACACGATTTCCACATCAGATGATGTTCGTGTTGTTTAACATTGACACGACGGGTGTCACTAATGGAGCAAGAACTGCCTACCCTTCCGGAGCACATGATGTTCCCCGATTTGTAGTGGGGTTTATGTTACTCAATCTTTAGTTTTAGTGTCTTGTTCCACCATTGGCTGTCTTTTTATTCATTTTGTGTTCTTCGATTTACGGCTTCTTGTCAACCAACTCTTGGGTATCTTCAAAACTATTCTTACTATCAATGTGGTACTCCGAAAGGGTACCAGATTTTGACAATCCATTTGAAAATTAAAGGTTAGTCAAGCTCATCTCCATTGGAAATTTAAGACGACTGCCGTACTTACAAAATGTCTTTGAACTAGAGTGTCATCAGCCATAGAGAGTCTCAGTTTACACTTTATTTATTTAACAGATCAGTTTTTTTCAATCTCCATTCTCAGCTAATCCGGATAATAACCCCGACAGTTGTTCGTGCGGTTTTTGCCGACATGCCCCAAATTAAAGACACTGACAGTTTGTTTTTGTATGTTCTCAAATTATCTACGATTATTGGAAATTTTCAAAGGAGGATCGGACGAGTGCTTAGACATCCGGTTATAAATTGAACAAGTTTCTCACTTTATTGCACAAATAACCAAATCAATACAAACTGATGTTTTTTTTTTGTGATAAATGTACGCTATACATGGGTGATTAATATACAAAGATTACCCATTACTTCCTTCTTAATACTCTGATGATATTTAATGTCAAAATAATCACAGAGATTTATTAAATATGGAATATGATGTTTACATCGTAATAACCGAATACATCGACTTTGTATAGTGTTTAAGGTGACTTTTAGAACGACCTTCTTTTTCTTGCATGTTATAAACACTAACTATAAGAAATCTATTGAAACCTAAAACATTGTGTAAAGCATTCGTAGGGAAAAGAAACTGATACACAAATTGATATGCTAAGAAAGGACAATTTGTTATAGTAAAATATGAGACTTAAAGAACACCTTCGGTTGATCGAGTAGGGGGTTGTACGATGCATGAAAAATCAGCAACAAAATAAAGACAAATTAAGATATCATTCTGAACCTCCAACATTTTTTTTATAGATCAACAAAAATGTCTCTCGACCATATATATATAAATTAGAATACCACTTGGATTCAGACAGACTTTGTACCCTTATTGCTAATTGTCTATGAGATGCTTCAAAATCAACAGGGGGCGTCGTGGCGTTGATCGTATTGTAGTTGGATTTACAACTACCTGTGCAATCAGTACCTATCAACACTAAAGTTGTGAGTTCGAACCCCGTTCATGACGAGGTGTATTCGATACAACATTATGTGATAAAGTTTGTCAGTCACTTGCGACAGGTCGGTTGTTTTCTCCGGATACTCCGGTTTCCTCCACCTATAAAACTGACCGCCACGATATAACTGAAATATTGTTGAAAGTGGCGTTAAACACCACAAATCACCAATCCAATTCAACACCCTGCATGACTTTATTCTCATTCAATATTTGAAAGTAAGTCAACATTCACAGAGTTTGTAATCTTCACTGTGGTCTACAGTTCTTTCCTGAACATATTATTATTGTACACGACATATACTAATACTCAATCAAATTTATAATGTACTTTCTATATTTAGTAACTAATTTTACAGATGACGATCCCATCCTTGTCTATTGAAGAGGGAAATAAGTTTGTTAATTTAATTGGCTTCAAATATTTACTGATACACAATCAAAATTATTATTTAAAAAGATTGTACTGTCTTGTTGGTTTTATTATTGATTGATCGGATAAGGGCTGAAGTGAACAAATAAAATCATACAAAAGATGATGGGAAGTGTCTGTGTTTTCAACCCTTATATCAATTGTTAGAGTCAGTAGTTAGTTGCTTCAGTTATTGAGTAAATTAGCTTTTAATTGTCACAAAGAAGTCATTTTAACTAGTAATAAATAAAAGTATTGAACTTCTATAAAACTAGAGACAGAAAGACCACACAAGACCAATTTGTTAATTACACACAGATCATAATACGATACTGATTCACGTGAGTATTTTAAATGTATTGTTATATGGAGCCACATCAAAGTTGTTGTATAATCTGATCATTTCTGTATTCAACACATCTTGTAGATAAATATACCTCTATGTAATACCATCATACAGTGGTTTTTTAATAGTATTTTCATCTGATAAACATTTTCTCTTGTGTTTGCCACAGTAGATTTTAGCATTTAAAGCTATTGAAAATTTAAACTAGCTGTCAATGTATTAAATAATCAGTGCATCTGACAGCGTGGATATTTCTCAAAATGTTTCTTTTCTATTAAAGCTCTCTTTGACGAGTGGATAGAAAACTCATAATCCGTTAGTTAGCAAACCAAATAGTTATGATACAATGCATGATTGATGCTTAAGATGAAAGTCATTGCATCTTAAATTGTTTGGTTTGGTTTGGTTTATGGTGTTTAACGCCGCTTTCAACAATATTTCAGTTATATCATGGCGGTCAGTTTTATTGTGGTGGAAACCGGAGTGCCCGGAGAAAACCACTGACCTGTCGTAAGTCACTGACAAACTTTATCACATGTCGTATCGAGTACATTCTTCAATTGTAAGTCAGTTCAATTTTTGGGAGAGAATTCCTTTCAAAATGTGTCAAAACAGTACATTTTAAAAAAAAGTTTGAAAAATAAGTATTGTTATTATAATTATTATCTTTCAATCTTGTGCAGTTTAATCAATTGTCCTGTTTTAAAGTTTTATGTTATTGACAAAGGTGGACTCGACTGCTGTAAAATAATGCAATGTTAATTTCGCATCTACATGATGTTTCCTTTACTTTTTTATTTAAGTATTCATGTATTTTAATAATAATTACATTGATTCATCCTATGAACAAAAAGTTAATCATTTACATTGCAATGTCTATTCCATAGTTCATAAAGTTAGAAACAAAACGGTGTTGTGTTTATAATATTAATGTTTCGAAATCATAATTAGCACACCTATCTCTTTCCAACTAAAAGTTAAATGGCGATTCTCCGATTGCTTAAATAGATCTCATACCGGTATATACTCCTGGTTCACTTAAAGACGAACACATCAACGAAATACGAATAACAATTTCAACAGCTTTTTGATATTCATGACCGTAATATAGCTTACTTCAATAATATCAACATTATTTGTCATATTAAATCGCAATGATAAATTGTCGCGAGATCAACATAAAATATAAACACATCCATTAAATATAGTTACGGTGTTGTCTATCATTAAAGATAATGTTTTTGATGGTAACGCAAGATTCAATGGAGGCTTTCAACACTTACATATTCTTATGATTAAACTATAAATGATTTTTAAAAACATTTACGTGCAATTATGAAATTAATGCACCCATGTGAATTGAGGTGTTCAAAGTTACCACAGCCATTAACCATAGAAACCTATTAGTTATATTGTATAGGTTGTGCAGTGTAATGTCAAGACAGTATCTGTCAGAGATTAAGAGGATTAAAACTAAGAATGTAATGACGCATGCATGCCATGCAGTTAATGTAGGGTTTTAGCCATTTTTGCTTGTTAAAGGGGTCTTTGTGACCTAATGGTTGTGGTCGTTAACTTTTTAATAGTATTGATGTGACGCAGGTTTGATCCTGGATACTCACATCTAGTGTTATAGCTTTCAGACAACTATTTCATGTCGTTGATTTTCACTGTCATGGACTTATCTCCCCAAAAAGCCAGGTAATTACGATATGGCTGCAAAATTGCTGAAATCTATGCCTACTCCAGGGGCGGATCCAAGTTTTCAAGTTAGGGGGGGGGGGGGGCCACTTAAAATAATTGCGCCGAGCGGAGGGAGGCGCGAAAATGTTGGGGGTATTTCGTGTGAAAAATCACGATTTTACGCCAAAAAATCATATTTTTCCCAATGTAGAGCTGGTAAGATATCTTGCTATGGATCTACTGACAATCTCACGTTTACCCGAGTTTCTCAAGATATATAGTTGGTAAGCAATCGATCTATTGTCTTGACTCTTTATTGTCTTGTTATGCTGGTAAATCTATTGAGCAATAGTTATTCTCTTCACAGTATGACGCCTGTCTACAATATCTCTTCACAGTATGACGCCTGTCTACAATTTCTCTTCACAGTATGGCGCCTGTCTACAATCTCTCTTCACAGTATGGCGCCTGTCTACAATCTCTCTTCATAGTATGGCGCCTGTCTACAATCTCTCTTCACAGTATGACGCCTGTCTACAATCTCTCTTCACAATATGACGCCTGTCTACAATCTCTCTTCACAGTATGGCGCCTGTCTACAATCTCTCTTCACAGTATGGCGCCTGTCTACAATCTCTCTTCACAGTATGGCGCCTGTCTACAATCTCTCTTCACAGTATGGCGCCTGTCTACAATCTCTCTTCACAGTATGGCGCCTGTCTACAATCTCTCTTCACAGTATGGCGCCTGTCTACAATCTCTCTTCACAGTATGGCGCCTGTCTACAATCTCTCTTCACAGTATGGCGCCTGTCTACAATCTGTCTTCACAGTATGGCGCCTGTCTACAATCTCTCTTCACAGTATGGCGCCTGTCTACAATCTCTCTTCACAGTATGGCGCCTGTCTACAATCTCTTTTCACAGTATGTCGCCTATCTACAGTCTCTCTTCATAGTATGGCGCCTGTCTACAATTTCTCTTCACAGTATGTTGCCTGTCTACAATCTCT
The DNA here is from genome assembly GCA_963680875.1 of Bathymodiolus brooksi. Taxonomy (NCBI): domain Eukaryota; kingdom Metazoa; phylum Mollusca; class Bivalvia; order Mytilida; family Modiolidae; genus Bathymodiolus; species Bathymodiolus brooksi. Next base: position 30,493,059 of record OY804576.1, on the reverse strand, counting down.
CTTCACAGTATGGCGCCTGTCTACAATCTCTCTTCACAGTATGGCGCCTGTCTACAATCTCTCTTCACAGTATGGTGCCTGTCTACAATCTCTCTTTTAACAGAATAGCGCCTGTCTACAATCTCTCTTCACAGTATGGCGCCTGTCTACAATCTCTCTTCACAGTATGGCGTCTGTCTACAATCTCTCTTCACAGTATGGTGCCTGTCTACAATCTCTCTTTACAGCATGGCGCCTGTCTACAATCTCTCTTCACAGGATGGCGCCTGTCTACAATCTCTCTTCACAGTATGGCGCCTGTCTACAATCTTTCGAGGATACTCATCTCGTCTTGAATAATAACTGGAAAATAACTCTGTTTTCTTTTAAAATGGAACCCGAGACAACCCAGTGATATAGAAATACATGTAGGACCACGTTTCTCTGCTTCAGGATATGACCTCTCCAAACCTGTCGTCTGTTGGTGTGCGGGGAGACTTTATAGGGGTTATGGTGTTTAACGCCACTTTCAACACTATTTCAGTTATATCGTGGCGGCCATGCAGTCTTATTTGTGGAGGAAACCGGAGAAAACGACCGACTTGTCGCATAATATTGCATCGAGTACACCTCGCCTGAGCGGGATTCGAACTTACAACTTCGGTGGTGATAGACACTGATTGCATAGGCGACTTTTAAATAATCGCCCGTATGTCCGGACGGATAGTGCCTCGTGTATGGAGGATATCACGCTTTTGTTAATTCCTAATGATCAACAGTTTATCTAGAGTGTCCGTTGGTGGCCCGTTGCAAAGAAAAACTTGCCCAGCACTCTCTTATAAAGGTTCATCCTATAGTGTCACATTTGGCTAAGTACCTACAATATTTAGTATTAATAAACTTGTTCTCTTCATTGATATAACTAAATACTGTAGTATAGTATATGTGGCTGATAAATAATATACAGTCTGGTCATCTCTCTCAGCGCTTGACGCTTGTTTCTGTTCTTTTCTGAAAAATTGGCGGTTGTTTTGAACCTTTCTGAAAATACCAAATGTACTTGCACTCACTGCGAAACAGGCTAGAAAAGCTCGCCTTTGTACCTGTTTCTAAAGCTAGTATAAATAAATTATATATTATCCAACGTACATATATTGTATATATATCGAGTGAGTGTGAATCGAACTCACAACTTTAGTGGTGACAGACATTGATGGCCCAGACAGATATAAATACAATAACTATACAAACGTAATCATCAATGACCACATCTTGAGTAAAACATCTAAGTGTACATCGAGGCTTATATGCTTCTTTATAATATGTTATTGGTAAATACCATATTGAGCTCATTCGCCTCTTCTAGGAGAATCTATAGACCTTGGTCTTTACGCGTGGAATTTTGTAACAGGCGACACAACCAAATTTGTAGTATTATGTAGTTATTAGCAAATTAATATTAGAATTAACTCATATTTTGATATTTTCTTCCATCATTTTCGAATAAAAGTCATATCTCATTCGGTAAATTCCCCGAATATGACAATGAATATTCGCTACCACAAAAATAGCGGCAAACATAATCCATGCCCTACCAGTTAATCCTCTTAGAAAAATATATATTTTATTGAATTAAATAGAGCTATCATAATATGTATTATATAATCTATGGTCCGATTCAATGGTATCATATATCATGTGATGTACCGAGTTAACACACCCACTTACAAATGTATAGAAACTTATGTATCGATCTAGGATGACCCCTGAATCTCTTGTCACAATATTGTCATTGTTCAGCCATTTGGTAAAAACATGAATGATAATTCTGTAATTGGTCTTCCGGTAGTAATTTGCCAAACAACATCAAATAAAATGGCTCCGGGTTTATATGATATGTATTGCCTATAATTACAGAGCGGGAGAAGTAATTGAATTTTAAACTGTAGTTAAATGTCATTTAAAATAATTTTAAAACGAAAATGTCCATATAATTAAGAAAAACAAGCAGGTAGCGATTTCAGCGTTGTCTTCTGTATGTTGGCACCAACACATTTTTCGCAAGATTAAGAAAAATAATGGTGATTAAATTTCTGAAAACTGTGCTTATTATGATATTGTCTTTCATTAGAGAGAAATGATATTTTTGTTGACAGTCACTCAGCAAGCTTTTGCTAAAATGGTTACTGTATATTCCTCAAGTCTATTTAATTTCATTTTAGCCGACGTGAAGTTGTATAATTATATAATATCTTTATTTCTCAAACTGACAGTGCATAGCACATATACAGAGAAGTTAGATTACTTTATTAAGTTTATTTCTTATTCTTCAAGCAATAAGTTATGTAAAGCTATCGGCTATCGCTATGTGTCAACCTTGCTCTTATCGCAATTGAAGTTTTTAAGAATGAATTTCCTCTAAAAATCGATAATCTACATTTAGCAAATCTTCAAATTTGAGTAGCTACGCTATTTTTAGTGCCTAAGCTAAGCGACAGCTAAGGTGACTCAGATATTAAGTGCAATTGCATTTAAGTGTGTAATATTTACAGGTAAGTTAAATAAATAAAAAGTTTAATATAGAAGTTTCCATTTAATACAATGTTCCGCTGTGAAATTTAACATTAAAGTAATTTTCTCCATAAAAGACATTTATTTAAATAAATCTAAATGAATTGGTTCCCCAAAATAACATTTAACTGTATATAAAGCAATGATAGATAGTTTTTATACAATTAAATGCTAATTCGGGTGAAATTTAATGTGTTTATGGAAGAACTAGCACAACGTCCTTATGTAAACCTTTTATCTTTTACTGTCTATTTGCATGTATTAAGCCGGATGTTTGACTTTGTATTTTACAATCGTCGAAGACGTTTTACACAGAACTGATAAAAGACAAATATTAGTTAAGAATTATAACTTTATTATGTCACAATCAAAGTGGTGCTGCTGTTTACTAGATACTCGTGAGAAAGAGTAAAAGTTACGAGTTTAGTTGTGTTAGCTGGTCAATAGTTGTAAGTACTCCATGAACAAGAGCAAAATAACTATTCTATAAGCAGACATGACATTACTATGTAGCCATTCCGATAGAAGAGTTGACATGCTTTAGCTACTACTCTATATAGTTATCATATGTAACTATTCTATAAGCAGAGATGGCATTGCTATGTATTTACTCTGACAGAAGTGTTAACACGTTAATGTAACTACATGTACTCTACACTCTGTAATACAACATGGCCATCAACGTGACAGCCGGTATAAAAATATCCATTTTTGAAAATTATTACAATATACCCATTACATATTTAATTCAATCAGTCTTTTGAAAACCAATAGAAGGTTAACATAATAAATATACTGTTTTTGTTCATGTGATGTATGTATAGATAGTTTATCTAAGTCATTACCGTGTTTACAATTCAACATGAGAATTATATGACATCAACCAAACTATTATAGTAATGATTTAGTTATCACAAGAGGCTATTTTAGCTATTTCAGAGAGAGGGAAAAAAACAATATCTTAGTGTTATTTCTTTCCAAGAATACATCATATTACAAACATAAGTTCTCGTATTTTGACTGCTTGTTTTCTCAGAAGACCATTATTCATTAAATTCGAACTGTAAATAATACCTTGTTAAAATACAAGAATCCATTAGTAAACGACAGACGTACGAGTGGTTATAATAAATTAGAAATTATACCTTTTACGTTCATGAATATGTTTTCAATCCTGAAAAAACTACGGAGGACGCATCGATGTATTACAACAGGAAACACAGAAAAGGAGGGTGGGTTTTATGATATTTAACGCCACTTTCAACAATATTTCAGTTTATCGTGGCGGTCAATTTTATTGGTGGAGGAAACCGTAGTACTCGGTGAAAACCACCGACCTGTCGTAAGTCACTGACAAACATTATCACATATTGTTGTATCGACTACACCTCGGTATGAACTTAGGAAAAAGAAGGATACATATAAAAGTATGTGTGAAATTAAATTTAAATACAAATTAAGTGAAGACAGTATCTATGAGAAGATATCTATGTAATATTCTGTGATACCTTACACATACTGAAGAATACAACAGGGTCATAGAGAGGGAACGTGTGCGTTAGAAATCCTCTTAAGTGGAAATCCTATCCTGGGATGAAAAATAACTAACGTGTATTATAATTCAGAATATGATACTTATTATATTTACTTAACGTTCCACAATTTATCTCTTTATTATACTACTCGAGATCAAAGTGAAATTCTAGTAATGATTGTAAATTTACTTAGGATCATCGGGCAGTATTCTCATTGTAAAATCATTTTTACTCAATCATCAAATTTGTCTTACGATTTTGACAAATGGTTCAATATTGGCTGAGGAGATTTTGATTGGTCTGAAAATCACACTTTAAAATGTGAGTAACACTTCTAGAGGGGGGATTTCCTTTTGAACTCTGTGTTTTGACTTCTCCATTACCCTTCAAAGTATTGTTAGAATTATCCCACTGATGTGCTAAGCCATAAAATAAGTCAAGGGTTCATAATTTTGGTCATCAATTGTCAAGTGGACTAGGTGTTTCCTGGCCATTAAACTAATTGATCTTCGGATCTCTAAAGAGGATTTTAATTTAACCTAGTGCTCTAATTACATGTATATTTACTAATTCCTTATTAACGAGAAGATGACCTTTATTTTGTGGGAGGATATACTATAGTAGGGAATAACTATTTTACTTTTAGAAAAATGACCACTTTCACTTTTTCTATTTATATTCATTTAAAGAATATACATTAAAAAGTGAATAACAGTTCAGCAAGAAATTATATCATAACAATCTGAGGGGCCATCGTGGCCATGATCGTATGGTAGTTGGATTTACAACTACCTATGCAATCAGTGCCTATCACCACTAATGTTGTGAGTTCGAATCTCGATCAGGACGAGGTGTACAACATTATGTGATAAAGTTTATCAGTGACTTGCGACAGGTCGGTGGTTTTCTCCGGGTCCTCCAGTGTCCTCCATCAATAAAACTGACCGCCACGATATAACTGAAATATTGTTGAAAGTGATGTTAAACGCCATCAAAGAAAGAAAGAAACAAGCATAACAATCTGTTCGGTAGATTGAAAGACACTGCCAAGCGTTTGTCTCTGAATAGACGTTTCAAACGAAGTTGACAGGTTAAACCAAAGGAGCCCTCCCACTCAAATTCTAAGAAACAATGAACATGTATAATTAGGAACGCACATTTTTGATATGATACAATTGACGCCAGGTCATGGTCAGGGGTCACAGTCACTTCTCATTTGAAGACATATTATTACAACAAACCAGTGTAAATCTTTTCCAGTACATATAAGATTGTGACACACGTTGACAGTTGGTGAGCATATCTATAGGACTGTCATCTAAATAAGAAAGCCAGTCCATCATACGTTACGTTACAGTGATCTTGTCCGTCACAAAGCAGTAATGACAATCAGCGACCACCATGTCCTGTTTTTATTATTTTATTTGCTTTTCGTGAATCTTGTAATTGTTTTGTACTACCCGGTAGGTCCTGGTTATCTTAACAATCAACTATCTATAGGGATATGTATACATATATGTTGATGGGCTAAGCGGATTATTTTTATTTATTTTTTTGGAGGGAGGGGAGGGGGGGGCTCCTTTTTTTTATTATCAAATCTGTATCATAATCAGTTTTTTATAAAGTCGACAGTGGTTTAGAGGTTTAAATACATCGTTAGTTGATACATATAGGCGAGTTATCGGTTCTGGACGAATGTGTAGTTCGGCTGCTTCGTTCAACACTTAAGATGAACGTTAAAACTTATGATAGGTTTGTTGTCTTCATTCTTGTTTTCATAATTTGTCCCATCACATTCGTCATATACGGCCTCCTCTCGGAAAATCTCGGGCGAATCCAGTACGGGATCAGTCGATGTGGAGACAGGTAATGCGGAGTTATATATTTGTAAATGGTAAATTCGGAACTGCGAGAATGACTAATTTGATCTACTTTGATTTAAGCACTTTTGGTGCATATTTAAATGCTTACTACATGCATTTTATTTATAGTTATACACACAATGTAATATAAAAATGGTTTGTATTTGTGTATTTGGTTCTTTTACGTTGTATAAAGGATTGCATAATTTCTGTTCACATATGTACTATCTAAAATACAATTAACACAAAATTACTGGCACAGAAATGAAAATTATTTGTGTAATACTATTTTTCTATTATAATTGTCCAATGAATGTATCTCCTTCTCTATCGGGTATTTCCCCCCGGTTTATTTTCGATTAGTTGCATGTGTCTATTGAAGAAGGACAAGCCAATACAAAATTTGAACAATGGCAGGGATTATTTATCTTCGTTGTATTTAAATCTGAGTATATTAAATCCTACTTTATTTAAGTGGCGGTGTTTATTTTCAGAAATTAGAGCTATATTTCAGTTTCGGATGATAGCTCTTAATTGCTATCTGTATAAACCATAGGTATGCATCCATATATTATAACCCATAAAACAACACTTGACTTTTATTTGCTGCGTAAAAGAAGATCATTAAATTATGAAATTAAATAGTTGGAGAATACATAAAGTAACATTTAACATTCTCCGTTGACAAAATGAAATAGGTTTTTAAAAAATATGCTTTCCTTTGTTGTTAAAAACATTGATTTCAAAGACTATTATTTCTATGTGATTGATCAAAGCTCTGCTCTCTTGAACATTTTAGAAAATATAGCTATTAATATGAGTAATTATGTATCGTACTATCTAGTCTTTTACTCATTTTAGAATATCCAGTAAGCTATTAAGTTACTACGAGAGTTTCATTATAAAGTATTCAGTTCGGTCTCTTGCTAGATTTATAACGAGATATCGGTACATGTACTCAAGATTTTTGTAGATACAATTCAGGTTAGGTTTTAGGTTTATGGTGTTTAACGCCACTTTCAACAATATTTCAGGTATATCGCAGCGGTCAGTTTTATTGGTGGAGGAAACCTGAGTACCCGGAGAAAACCATCGACCTGCCGCAAGTCACTGTCAAACTTTATCACATAATGTTGTATTCAGTACACCTCGCCTGAGCGGAATTCGAACTCACAACGTTAGTGGTGATAGGCATTTATTGCATAGGTATAGTTGTAAATCCAACTACCATACAGTCACGACCACGACAGCCTCGGATATGATTCAGTATCTAACTAGCTTTATTTAGACACCAAAGAGTTAAAAAGTTCGGTATCACAATGTATGATCGTCAAACCATTAAAATGATAAAATAGTATCGAGTCTTGTACAAACAATTAAATAAAACTTTAACTTTTTAATTACACTGGTTATTTTTGTAATAACGTGGCCTGCATTTGAGATATTGTCAACTATTATTTTGAATCTTACAATTTTCTTGTACATATTGACCCGCTATTAACAAGAATAACCATTCATCTCTACTACAAATATACAAGTCTTAAATCTTTCATTTAAATATTAATTAATTATTCAAATATCACGCTTGAATATTTAAATATAAGATTACAGGACTTCAATTCTATTATTGTATTGTGGTATTGAACTTATTCATTTTCAATAGTAATGGAGTTTTGTGTAATTGTTGTCATATATAAAAGTACCATGGACGTCTGGAGTGCTAGTCTTATGTAGACTATTTGTCTTGCATAAGCTTTCCGTCTTGCGTAATATCTCCGTGGCAATTTCACTTACCGACTATTGTTGGTTGAACAATTGAGAAAAATTACGACTATTAATTATATGGTGCATTATTTTCAATGAAAGTACGAATTATTCTTTGCACGGGACTACAATTTATCCTCAATTTTCTAAGTTATGACATTTGATAGTTTCTGTAATTCATTAGCGTCATGTTAAAGTGGTGTTAAACACCATAACCCTAACCCGGTTTTCCTTTGGTTTCCATTCAAAACACAGATAAGATTCAAATACGACTACACAACACAAGATTCCATATCATACTAGTGGTTGTATGGCTTGTTTTACATGAAACATTGTACATTGTTTATATAAACTATTGTCGTCACTCTAAATATGGGATCTTTCAAACCTGTTATTTATTCGAAAGATGAAGAACTGTTATAAATGGCAAAACCCTGTTTATTTAATAAAAACAATACTACTTGGCACCCCTATTATATCCCACAAACTATTTTATTTGTTTAATGAAATCAGATGGAGACGTTATAAGACGGCCAAGTAAAATATTGGTTTTTAATCGAATTTAAAAGACGTTAAAATGTATTGACTTTATTTCCCAATAAAGTCAATGTCCAAGTTTTATTTAAACATAAACACTTAAATCAACTGAACATAAAAGTGTTTTTACAATTACATGTCCTTGGTCTACAAGTTAGTTAATGGTCAGAAAATCATATATTACCATTTACAGGGACAGTGGCGATATAATGCACAATTAAGTGACGTCATATGCACTATATCACCGCGACCAAGTTTTAGTTTTTTTGTAAAGTTTTTACTTAATTCGTATCATTTTAGCAGTAAAGTTTTTACTTAATTCGTATCATTTTAGCAGTAAAGTTTTTACTTAATTCGTAACATTTTAGCAGTAAAGTTTTTACTTAATTCGTATTATTTTAGCAGTAAAGTTTTTACTTAATTCGTATCATTTTAGCAGTAAAGTTTTTACTTAATTCGTATCATTTTAGCAGTAAAGTTTTTACTTAATTCGTATCATTTTAGCAGTAAAGTTTTTACTTAATTCGTATCATTTTAGCAGTAAAGTTTTTACTTAATTCGTATCATTTTAGCAGTAAAGTTTTTACTTAATTCGTATCATTTTAGCAGTAAAGTTTTTACTTAATTCGTATCATTTTAGCAGTAAAGTTATTTTGTACAATTAACTTCGTCAGTGCTGGTCTTTTGTGGTAAATTTCAATCACTACCTGTCTCTAAACCAACTGGTAGTAAAAGACGGACAGTGAACACCATAATCGTCGTTCTGATACAAATAACTGTACACACACATTGTGTATATTATGAAAAAACAAACAAACAAACAAACAAAATACCACACTGTCAGAACGGTTCTAAAATCTAACAGGAAAATCGTAGAAAGAGACAAAATCGATACCTCTAATATGTAAATTATATGACTGCTCACTTATCTGGCTTGGTATAGAAACTTCAATTAAAAGTGGCGGTGGTAAGCTAGTTTTAATGAAGTTAAATGGACGAACATATAAAGAAACGCCTCAAGATCCCAATTAAAGCGTAGAAACAAGACAATTTTCTATTAAGGAACTATCATTGTACAACAGATAGGTAACTCTATAAAATTGTTATTTTTATTTACTTTTGACAATAAATTATTTGAAGAATTCTTATGTGATAGTGTTTAATTTATTTCCAGGGCAATGAAGGGGCCGTCGTGGCCGTTATCGTATGGTAGGTGGATTTACAACTACCTATGCAATCAGTAGCTATCACCACTAAAGTTGTGAGTTCGAACCCCGTTCATGGCGAGGTGTACTTGATACAACATTATGGATAAAGGTCGGTGGTTTCCTCCGGGTACTCCGGTTTCCTCCACCAATAAAACTGGCCACAACAATATAACTCAAACTATTGTTGAAAGTGGTGTTAAACAGCATAAACCAAACCACCCAGGGCAAAGATGAACAATTAGGTTTACCAAAATAGAGATTCGACCTACTGTTTGTCGAAAATTCACACAGATATTTGTAAAATAGACAGGATAAATAGACAACAGAGATTATAAGAAAATCAGTTTTATGTTACCGATCTTTCTTGCTACATATGGAAAAGAAAAAATTACGTAAGAAAATCCATTTTGTATAGTCTTCTAGTCTGGGAAATTTTCACTCACAAACAAATTATATAATTTGGTTTAATAATCGATTGCACTAAAGATATTACTTATAATGATTTTTTTGGTGGAGGTCTTATGAACTTTTGAAACCAATATAATTATACATAGGATTGTTTAAGTGTTGATTTAAATAACTTTAATATTGATAGTACTATTTGCTTCCTCAATTCTGTTAACTTCGTAGTTTAAATATGCTTTCTACAACAATATCTCCCTTGTTCAATAATTCACTTATTTATTTAATGTTGAAATATTGATACCAAAATGAAACGTAATTGCTACAAACCTCAATACCTTATCAGGGGCGGATCCAGGATTTGTGGTTAGGGGGGGGGGGGGGGACGTGAGTAAGCGAGGGGTCTGGGGACCGCTTAAGGTCCCCAACTGGTCCATGGTAGAACCCTGGTAGGGGGCCCAGGGGGGCAAGCCCCCCTGAAACTCTGGCGATTTTAGGAATTACAGACATTTATTTGAACGACAATTTTGAACCAACCACACCATTTTTATCAGACCAAAAAAACTTGATTTTGAGTCTTAATTTTGTCGGATAATTGTTAACAGTATATTTTTGTCATATAAGAATCTAAAGTAAAACTTTTTTTGAACAACCGTGATGCGAATTGTTCAGCTCATGACTGATCGATCACGATATTTTAACCCTTCAAAGAACTATTGGTTTAGTTTTAACGCATTCCTCATTTCACTAATTGGTCTGTACTTTCGGTGCTTGTCCTTTCGGGTGGTTCTAGTTAATACTGCCCGTCCGGATGGAGCTTTTCTCTTCGTCGTTTGATTCATTCATTGAAAACATATGATTCGACCGTTCTTGTTTATAGACAAACAAAAGCGGAAATTGTCGGCGAATCCATATATGAATCTACGAACACACCCAACGTGCATTTACAATGTGTAGGAATATTTTACTACAGGTCACGAGTTAACCATTCATGAAAAAGTTGTTTGTTGAACTGCTTAATTGACGTTGTATAACATATTATGCTTTGCGAATTTTAGGGGGGGGGGGGGGGGGGGGGGGGGGGGGGGGCACGCGTAATTGCTACAAACCTCAATACCTTATATCTCACCATTAAGTCACCTCTCTTTGTACTAGTTTTTGTCAAGTATGTGAGATACAGATTTGATTAATTCCTAAATATTAATTACACACCATGACTATCTAGTTGTGATTATGGTCCGCGAAAGTATACATATTTGTATTATGTCGAATTTGTTGTGTGTGGAAAGGGGGGAGTGGGTTCGATGTCGAACATTTGATACCATTGACAAATTTGTATCAGATATTTATTGTATTAAACACACAAAACATGTTACCTAAATAGATATCTAATTGCCCCTGGGATGAGTATATGGGTAGGTATTAAGATTACCACAGAAAAAGAGGAATTGTGCATAGGGTTGGAAAGTTTGCCTTGCATCGGGTCATCATCATGAAGGTTTGTACCCAGCAGTAGAGAAAGCAGGTCATATTTTATACCCCCGATTCCCCCGTGGGTTTAAGTTATACTTAATAAAACTGCAATGTATTCATTCTAACATAATACATTAGTATATGATTGCAATACGGACAATTCATTTCTTAATTCTTGTGTTTAAATTAACATAAAACCATTCAATTCTATTTCACATGTGAGGTTTTTCTTCTCTCCTGACACTGAAGTCGCGGGCTGGGTTTGGTTTTTGTTGTCATTAAGTCAATTTTTGTTATCCAAACACATCCCAGGTCAACCATAATATGTCATCTTTATCGTACATGATCATACTGACAGCTCTCGTCTGGACTGGAAATCATTTTCTCGGTCCATTTGCTCCGTTAACGTACGTTATTAGCTCAGTTTCTACGTAACGTTCTTTATTTTGGTCAATATATGCATCCTACAAACAACATGTCCTGTATTCATTAATACATCTAAATACGATTTAATCAGAGAGTGGTTGGCTTACTGAATCGATGCAATACTTTGTTTAAGGGTGTAACACATCATTATCTATTAATATTTGGGTCATCCACTTCCCCCCCCCCCCCTCATTTTCAAGCATCAATTTCATATTGTTACAACCTAAAAATAGCTCATTAATATATGTATGATATTTATTTAATTTATTGTTAAAATTTAAACTGATAGTGAAAGTGACATGTTGTATATATAAATCAATAATCGGGATCACATTGTCTCTACAACATTGAAATTAATTTGAAATTGTACAGGATTCAAGATTGCGAGGATGTACATTGTACAAAGTTCATGAAAACTAATATGAGCCCAAGGTGACCTATATATTTAAATTTATTCACACAATTTATTTGAAAGCCAATAATCCGTAATTTGATTTTCCAGATTGTAGATTTCTACAGGAAATTAAAATTTCATCTTCAATCTTATTAGTATATACTGTATGTGATATGACCAGAACTCACGATGGATCTATTATGTACATTAATAATGAATATGAGTGAATGAGTGATTTGTTTCGCTGAGTGTGCATTGCTTAGTTATATCATGACGAGCACACGTTTCATTTTGAATAAAACATGCATTTCGATGAAGTCCGCTTTGCATAACTATTGACCAACGAGCATGCTTGAATTTCAATAGTGCTAGATCAGTGAAACAACATTTCGAGGGTAGACTAGTCGCTCCACTCGAACATAATATCCTGATTCCGAGTTAACAAGACTTTGTGCTTACTCCTTAGTGCTGCGTGCTTAGCAGAAAAACAGTAAAAAATCAATTCCATATTCTTTGGTTTGACCCCACCGTGTCCACCGGGGCTAAATCCCACGATCTGCCTGAGGTGAACACACCAACCATTACACCACTGTTACGATCTGTCCATTACAAAGAAACACACAGATTGTTGTAACACACCAATCATTACACCACTGTTACGATCTGTCCATTACAAAGAAACACACAGATTGTTGTAACACACCAACCATTACACCCTTGCTACGATCTATCCATTACAAAGAAACACACAGATTGTTGTAACACACCAACCATTACACCACTGTTACGGTCTGTCCATTACAAAGAAACACACAGATTGTTGTAACACACCAATCATTACACCACTGTTACGATCTGTCCATTACAAAGAAACACACAGATTGTTGTAACACACCAGCCATTACACCACTATTACGATCTGTCCATTACAAAGAAACACACAGATTGTTGTAACACACCAACCATTACACCACTGTTACGATCTGTTCATTACAAAGAAACACACAGAATGTTGTAACACACCAACCATTACACCACTGTTACGATCTGTCCATTACAAAGAAACACACAGAATGTTGTAACACATCAACCATTACACCCCTGTTACGATCTGTCCATTACAAAGAAACACACAGATTTTTGTAACACACCAACCATTACACCACTGTTACGATCTGTCCATTACAAAGAAACACACAGATTGTTGTAACACACCAACCATTACACCCTTGCTACGATCTATCCATTACAAGGAAACACACAGAATGTTGTAACACACCAACCATTACACCCCTGTTACGATCTGTCCATTACAAAGAAACACACAGATTTTTGTAACACACCAACCATTACACCACTGTTACGATCTGTCCATTACAAAGAAACACACAGATTGTTATAACACACCAACCATTACACCACTGTTACGATCTGTCCATTACAAAGAAACACACAGATTGTTGTAACACACCATTACACCACTGTTGCCATCTGTCCATTACAAAGAAAGGCACAGATTGTTGTAACACACCAACCATTACAGCACTGTTACGATCTGTCCATTACAAAGAAACACACAGATTGTTGTAACACACCAACCATTACACCACTGTTACGATCTGTCCATTACAAAGAAACACACAGATTGCTGTAACACACCAACCATTGCACCACTGTTACGATCTGTCCATTACAAAGAAACACACAGATTGCTGTAACACACCAACCATTACACCACTGTTACGATCTGTCCATTACAAAGAAACACATAGATTGTTGTAGCACACCAACCATTACACCACTGTTACGATCTGTCCATTACAAAGAAATGCACAGAATGTTGTAACACACCAACCATTACACCACTGTTGTGATCTGTCCATTACAAAGAAACACACAGATTGTTGTAACACACCAACCATTACACCCCTGTTTCTATCTGTCCATTACAAAGAAACACACAGATTGTTGTAACACACCAACCATTACACCACTGTTACGATCTGTCCATTACAAAGAAACACACAGATTGTTGTAACACACCATTACACCACTGTTGCCATCTGTCCATTACAAAGAAACACACAGAATGTTGTAACACACCAGCCATTACACCACTGTTACGATCTGTCCATTACAAAGAAACACACAGAATGTTGTAACACACCAGCCATTACACCACTGTTACGATCTGTCCATTACAAAGAAACACACAGATTGTTGTAACACACCAACCATTACACCACTGTTACGATCTGTCCATTACAAAGAAACACACAGATTGTTGTAACACACCAACCATTACACCACTGTTACGATCTGTCCATTACAAAGAAACACACAGATTGTTGTAACACACCATTACACCACTGTTGCCATCTGTCCATTACAAAGAAAGGCACAGATTGTTGTAACACACCAACCATTACAGCACTGTTACGATCTGTCCATTACAACGAAACACACAGATTGTTGTAACACACCAACCATTACACCACTGTTACGATCTGTCCATTACAAAGAAACACACAGATTGTTGTAACACACTAACCATTACACCACTGTTACGATCTGTCCATTACAAAGAAACACACAGATTGTTGTAACACACCAACCATTACACCACTGTTACGATCTGTCCATTACAAAGAAACACACAGATTGTTGTAACACACCAACCATTACACCCCTGTTACGATCTGTCCATTACAAAGAAACACACAGATTGTTATAACACACCAACCATTACACCACTGTTACGATCTGTCCATTACAAAGAAACACACAGATTGTTGTAACACACCAACCATTACACCACTGTTACGATCTGTCCATTACAAAGAAACACACAGATTGTTGTAACACACCATTACACCACTGTTGCCATCTGTCCATTACAAAGAAACACACAGATTGTTGTAACACACCAACCATTACACCCCTGTTACGATCTGTCCATTACAAAGAAACACACAGATTGTTATAACACACCAACCATTACAGCACTGTTACGATCTGTCCATTACAAAGAAACACACAGATTGTTGTAACACACCAACCATTACACCACTGTTACGATCTGTCCATTACAAAGAAACACACAGATTGCTGTAACACACCAACCATTGCACCACTGTTACGATCTGTCCATTACAAAGAAACACACAGATTGCTGTAACACACCAACCATTACACTACTGTTACGATCTGTCCATTACAAAGAAACACATAGATTGTTGTAGCACACCAACCATTACACCACTGTTACGATCTGTCCATTACAAAGAAATGCACAGAATGTTGTAACACACCAACCATTACACCACTGTTGTGATCTGTCCATTACAAAGAAACACACAGATTGTTGTAACACACCAACCATTACACCCCTGTTTCTATCTGTCCATTACAAAGAAACACACAGATTGTTGTAACACACCAACCATTACACCACTGTTACGATCTGTCCATTACAAAGAAACACACAGATTGTTGTAACACACCATTACACCACTGTTGCCATCTGTCCATTACAAAGAAACACACAGAATGTTGTAACACACCAGCCATTACACCACTGTTACGATCTGTCCATTACAAAGAAACACACAGAATGTTGTAACACACCAGCCATTACACCACTGTTACGATCTGTCCATTACAAAGAAACACACAGATTGTTGTAACACACCAACCATTACACCACTGTTACGATCTGTCCATTACAAAGAAACACACAGATTGTTGTAACACACCAACCATTACACCACTGTTACGATCTGTCCATTACAAAGAAACACACAGATTGTTGTAACACACCATTACACCACTGTTGCCATCTGTCCATTACAAAGAAAGGCACAGATTGTTGTAACACACCAACCATTACAGCACTGTTACGATCTGTCCATTACAACGAAACACACAGATTGTTGTAACACACCAACCATTACACCACTGTTACGATCTGTCCATTACAAAGAAACACACAGATTGTTGTAACACACTAACCATTACACCACTGTTACGATCTGTCCATTACAAAGAAACACACAGATTGTTGTAACACACCAAACATTACACCACTGTTACGATCTATCCATTAGAAAGAAACACACATATTGTGTAACACACCAACCATTACACCACTGTTGTGATCTGTCCATTACAAAGAAACACACAGATTGTTGAAACACACCAACCATTACACCCCTGTTACGATCTGTCCATTACAAAGAAACACACAGATTGTTGTAACACACCAACCATTACACCACTGTTACGATCTGTCCATTACAAAGAAACACACAGATTGTTGTAACACACCAACCATTACACCCCTGTTACGATCTGTCCATTACAAAGAAACACACAGATTGTTGTAACACACCAACCATTACACCACTGTTGTGATCTGTCCATTACAAAGAAACACACAGATTGTTGTAACACACCAACCATTACACCCCTGTTACGATCTGTCCATTACAAAGAAACACACAGATTGTTGTAACACACCAACCATTACACCACTGTTACGATCTGTCCATTACAAAGAAACACACAGATTGTTGTAACACACCAACCATTACACCCTTGCTACGATCTATCCATTACAAAGAAACACACAGATTGTTGTAACACACCAACCATTACACCACTGTTACGATCTGTCCATTACAAAGAAACACACAGATTGTTGTAACACACCAACCATTACACCACTGTTACGATCTGTCCATTACAAAGAAACACACATATTGTTGCAACACACCAACCATTACACCACTGTTACGATCTGTCCATTACAAATAAACACACAGATTGTTGTAACACACCAACCATTACACCACTGTTACAATCTGTCCATTACAAAGAAACACACATATTGTTGTAACACACCAACCATTACACCACTGTTGTGATCTGTCCATTACAAAGAAACACACAGATTGTTGTAACACACCAATCATTACACCACTGTTGTGATCTGTCCATTACAAAGAAACACACAGATTGTTGTAACCCACCAACCATTACACCACTGTTCCGATCTGTCCATTACAAAGAAACACACAGATTGTTGTAACACACCAATCATTACACCACTGTTGTGATCTGTCCATTACAAAGAAACACACAGATTGTTGTAACACACCAACCATTACACCACTGTTACGATCTGTCCATTACAAAGAAACACACAGATTGTTGTAACACACCAACCATTACACCACTGTTGTGATCTGTCCATTACAAAGAAACACACAGATTGTTGTAACACACCAACCATTACACCACTGTTACGATCTGTCCATTACAAAGAAACACACAGATTGTTGTAACACACTAACCATTACACCACTGTTACGATCTGTCCATTACAAAGAAACACACAGATTGTTGTAACACACCAACCATTACACCACTGTTACGATCTGTCCATTACAAAGAAACACACAGATTGTTGTAACACACCAACCATTACACCCCTGTTACGATCTGTCCATTACAAAGAAACACACAGATTGTTATAACACACCAACCATTACACCACTGTTACGATCTGTTCATTACAAAGAAACACACAGATTGTTGTAACACACCATTACACCACTGTTGCCATCTGTCCATTACAAAGAAAGGCACAGATTGTTGTAACACACCAACCAATACAGCACTGTTACGATCTGTCCATTACAAAGAAACACACAGATTGTTGTAACACACCAACCATTACACCACTGTTACGATCTGTCCATTACAAAGAAACACACAGATTGCTGTAACACACCAACCATTGCACCACTGTTACGATCTGCCCATTACAAAGAAACACACAGATTGCTGTAACACACCAACCATTACACTACTGTTACGATCTGTCCATTACAAAGAAACACATAGATTGTTGTAGCACACCAACCATTACACCACTGTTACGATCTGTCCATTACAAAGAAATGCACAGAATGTTGTAACACACCAACCATTACACCACTGTTGTGATCTGTCCATTACAAAGAAACACACAGATTGTTGTAACACACCAACCATTACACCCCTGTTTCTATCTGTCCATTACAAAGAAACACACAGATTGTTGTAACACACCAACCATTACACCACTGTTACGATCTGTCCATTACAAAGAAACACACAGATTGTTGTAACACACCATTACACCACTGTTGCCATCTGTCCATTACAAAGAAACACACAGAATGTTGTAACACACCAGCCATTACACCACTGTTACGATCTGTCCATTACAAAGAAACACACAGAATGTTGTAACACACCAGCCATTACACCACTGTTACGATCTGTCCATTACAAAGAAACACACAGATTGTTGTAACACACCAACCATTACACCACTGTTACGATCTGTCCATTACAAAGAAACACACAGATTGTTGTAACACACCAACCATTACACCACTGTTACGATTTGTCCATTACAAAAAAACACACAGATTGTTGTAACACACCATTACACCACTGTTGCCATCTGTCCATTACAAAGAAAGGCACAGATTGTTGTAACACACCAACCATTACAGCACTGTTACGATCTGTCCATTACAACGAAACACACAGATTGTTGTAACACACCAACCATTACACCACTGTTACGATCTGTCCATTACAAAGAAACACACAGATTGTTGTAACACACTAACCATTACACCACTGTTACGATCTGTCCATTACAAAGAAACACACAGATTGTTGTAACACACCAACCATTACACCACTGTTACGATCTGTCCATTACAAAGAAACACACAGATTGTTGTAACACACCAACCATTACACCCCTGTTACGATCTGTCCATTACAAAGAAACACACAGATTGTTGTAACACACCAACCATTACACCACTGTTGTGATCTGTCCATTACAAAGAAACACACAGATTGTTGTAACACACCAACCATTACACCCCTGTTACGATCTGTCCATTACAAAGAAACACACAGATTGTTGTAACACACCAACCATTACACCACTGTTACGATCTGTCCATTACAAAGAAACACACAGATTGTTGTAACACACCAACCATTACACCCTTGCTACGATCTATCCATTACAAAGAAACACACAGATTGTTGTAACACACCAACCATTACACCACTGTTACGATCTGTCCATTACAAAGAAACACACAGATTGTTGTAACACACCAACCATTACACCACTGTTACGATCTGTCCATTACAAAGAAACACACATATTGTTGCAACACACCAACCATTACACCACTGTTACGATCTGTCCATTACAAATAAACACACAGATTGTTGTAACACACCAACCATTACACCACTGTTACAATCTGTCCATTACAAAGAAACACACATATTGTTGTAACACACCAACCATTACACCACTGTTGTGATCTGTCCATTACAAAGAAACACACAGATTGTTGTAACACACCAATCATTACACCACTGTTGTGATCTGTCCATTACAAAGAAACACACAGATTGTTGTAACACACCAACCATTACACCACTGTTCCGATCTGTCCATTACAAAGAAACACACAGATTGTTGTAACACACCAATCATTACACCACTGTTGTGATCTGTCCATTACAAAGAAACACACAGATTGTTGTAACACACCAACCATTACACCAC
The DNA here is from genome assembly GCA_963680875.1 of Bathymodiolus brooksi. NCBI lineage: Eukaryota > Metazoa > Mollusca > Bivalvia > Mytilida > Modiolidae > Bathymodiolus > Bathymodiolus brooksi. The sequence continues at coordinate 30,473,251 of OY804576.1, read as the reverse complement.
TGTTACGATCTGTCCATTACAAAGAAACACACAGATTGTTGTAACACACCAACCATTACACCACTGTTGTGATCTGTCCATTACAAAGAAACACACAGATTGTTGTAACACACCAATCATTACACCACTGTTGTGATCTGTCCATTACAAAGAAACACACAGATTGTTGTAACACACCAACCATTACACCACTGTTACGATCTGTCCATTACAAAGAAACACACAGATTGCTGTAACACACCAACCATTACACCACTGTTGTGATCTGTCCATTACAAAGAAACACACATATTGTTGTAACACACCAACCATTACACCACTGTTACGATCTGTCCATTACAAAGAAACACACAGATTGTTGTAACACACCAACCATTACACCACTGTTACGATCTGTCCATTACAAAGAAACACACAGATTGTTGTAACACACCAACCATTACACCACTGTTGTGATCTGTCCATTACAAAGAAACACACAGATTGTTGTAACACACCAACCATTACACCCCTGTTACGATCTGTCCATTACAAAGAAACACACAGATTGTTGTAACACACCAACCATTACACCACTGTTACGATCTGTCCATTACAAAGAAACACACAGATTGTTGTAACACACCAACCATTACACCCTTGCTACGATCTATCCATTACAAAGAAACACACAGATTGTTGTAACACACCAACCATTACACCACTATTACGATCTGTCCATTACAAAGAAACACACAGATTGTTGTAACACACCAACCATTACACCACTGTTACGATCTGTCCATTACAAAGAAACACACATATTGTTGTAACACACCAACCATTACACCACTGTTACGATCTGTCCATTACAAATAAACACACAGATTGTTGTAACACACCAACCATTACACCACTGTTACGATCTGTCCATTACAAAGAAACACACATATTGTTGTAACACACCAACCATTACACCACTGTTGTGATCTGTCCATTACAAAGAAACACACAGATTGTTGTAACACACCAATCATTACACCACTGTTGTGATCTGTCCATTACAAAGACACACACAGATTGTTGTAACACACCAACCATTACACCACTGTTCCGATCTGTCCATTACAAAGAAACACACAGATTGTTGTAACACACCAATCATTACACCACTGTTGTGATCTGTCCATTACAAAGAAACACACAGATTGTTGTAACACACCAACCATTACACCACTGTTACGATCTGTCCATTACAAAGAAACACACAGATTGTTGTAACACACCAACCATTACACCACTGTTGTGATCTGTCCATTACAAAGAAACACACAGATTGTTGTAACACACCAATCATTACACCACTGTTGTGATCTGTCCATTACAAAGAAACACACAGATTGTTGTAACACACCAACCATTACACCACTGTTACGATCTGTCCATTACAAAGAAACACACAGATTGTTGTAACACACCAACCATTACACCACTGTTGTGATCTGTCCATTACAAAGAAACACACATATTGTTGTAACACACCAACCATTACACCACTGTTACGATCTGTCCATTACAAAGAAACACACAGATTGTTGTAACACACCAACCATTACACCACTGTTACGATCTGTCCATTACAAAGAAACACACAGATTGTTGTAACACACTAACCATTACACCACTGTTACGATCTGTCCATTACAAAGAAACACACAGATTGTTGTAACACACCAACCATTACACCACTGTTACGATCTGTCCATTACAAAGAAACACACAGATTGTTGTAACACACCAACCATTACACCCCTGTTACGATCTGTCCATTACAAAGAAACACACAGATTGTTGTAACACACCAACCATTACACCACTGTTGTGATCTGTCCATTACAAAGAAACACACAGATTGTTGTAACACACCAACCATTACACCCCTGTTACGATCTGTCCATTACAAAGAAACACACATATTGTTGCAACACACCAACCATTACACCACTGTTACGATCTGTCCATTACAAATAAACACACAGATTGTTGTAACACACCAACCATTACACCACTGTTACAATCTGTCCATTACAAAGAAACACACATATTGTTGTAACACACCAACCATTACACCACTGTTGTGATCTGTCCATTACAAAGAAACACACAGATTGTTGTAACACACCAATCATTACACCACTGTTGTGATCTGTCCATTACAAAGAAACACACAGATTGTTGTAACACACCAACCATTACACCACTGTTCCGATCTGTCCATTACAAAGAAACACACAGATTGTTGTAACACACCAATCATTACACCACTGTTGTGATCTGTCCATTACAAAGAAACACACAGATTGTTGTAACACACCAACCATTACACCACTGTTACGATCTGTCCATTACAAAGAAACACACAGATTGTTGTAACACACCAACCATTACACCACTGTTGTGATCTGTCCATTACAAAGAAACACACAGATTGTTGTAACACACCAATCATTACACCACTGTTGTGATCTGTCCATTACAAAGAAACACACAGATTGTTGTAACACACCAACCATTACACCACTGTTACGATCTGTCCATTACAAAGAAACACACAGATTGCTGTAACACACCAACCATTACACCACTGTTGTGATCTGTCCATTACAAAGAAACACACATATTGTTGTAACACACCAACCATTACACCACTGTTACGATCTGTCCATTACAAAGAAACACACAGATTGTTGTAACACACCAACCATTACACCACTGTTACGATCTGTCCATTACAAAGAAACACACAGATTGTTGTAACACACCAACCATTACACCACTGTTGTGATCTGTCCATTACAAAGAAACACACAGATTGTTGTAACACACCAACCATTACACCCCTGTTACGATCTGTCCATTACAAAGAAACACACAGATTGTTGTAACACACCAACCATTACACCACTGTTACGATCTGTCCATTACAAAGAAACACACAGATTGTTGTAACACACCAACCATTACACCCTTGCTACGATCTATCCATTACAAAGAAACACACAGATTGTTGTAACACACCAACCATTACACCACTATTACGATCTGTCCATTACAAAGAAACACACAGATTGTTGTAACACACCAACCATTACACCACTGTTACGATCTGTCCATTACAAAGAAACACACATATTGTTGTAACACACCAACCATTACACCACTGTTACGATCTGTCCATTACAAATAAACACACAGATTGTTGTAACACACCAACCATTACACCACTGTTACGATCTGTCCATTACAAAGAAACACACATATTGTTGTAACACACCAACCATTACACCACTGTTGTGATCTGTCCATTACAAAGAAACACACAGATTGTTGTAACACACCAATCATTACACCACTGTTGTGATCTGTCCATTACAAAGACACACACAGATTGTTGTAACACACCAACCATTACACCACTGTTCCGATCTGTCCATTACAAAGAAACACACAGATTGTTGTAACACACCAATCATTACACCACTGTTGTGATCTGTCCATTACAAAGAAACACACAGATTGTTGTAACACACCAACCATTACACCACTGTTACGATCTGTCCATTACAAAGAAACACACAGATTGTTGTAACACACCAACCATTACACCACTGTTGTGATCTGTCCATTACAAAGAAACACACAGATTGTTGTAACACACCAATCATTACACCACTGTTGTGATCTGTCCATTACAAAGAAACACACAGATTGTTGTAACACACCAACCATTACACCACTGTTACGATCTGTCCATTACAAAGAAACACACAGATTGTTGTAACACACCAACCATTACACCACTGTTGTGATCTGTCCATTACAAAGAAACACACATATTGTTGTAACACACCAACCATTACACCACTGTTACGATCTGTCCATTACAAAGAAACACACAGATTGTTGTAACACACCAACCATTACACCACTGTTACGATCTGTCCATTACAAAGAAACACACAGATTGTTGTAACACACTAACCATTACACCACTGTTACGATCTGTCCATTACAAAGAAACACACAGATTGTTGTAACACACCAACCATTACACCACTGTTACGATCTGTCCATTACAAAGAAACACACAGATTGTTGTAACACACCAACCATTACACCCCTGTTACGATCTGTCCATTACAAAGAAACACACAGATTGTTGTAACACACCAACCATTACACCACTGTTGTGATCTGTCCATTACAAAGAAACACACAGATTGTTGTAACACACCAACCATTACACCCCTGTTACGATCTGTCCATTACAAAGAAACACACAGATTGTTGTAACACACCAACCATTACACCACTGTTACGATCTGTCCATTACAAAGAAACACACAGATTGTTGTAACACACCAACCATTACACCCTTGCTACGATCTATCCATTACAAAGAAACACACAGATTGTTGTAACACACCAACCATTACACCACTGTTACGATCTGTCCATTACAAAGAAACACACAGATTGTTGTAACACACCAACCATTACACCACTGTTACGATCTGTCCATTACAAAGAAACACACATATTGTTGCAACACACCAACCATTACACCACTGTTACGATCTGTCCATTACAAATAAACACACAGATTGTTGTAACACACCAACCATTACACCACTGTTACAATCTGTCCATTACAAAGAAACACACATATTGTTGTAACACACCAACCATTACACCACTGTTGTGATCTGTCCATTACAAAGAAACACACAGATTGTTGTAACACACCAATCATTACACCACTGTTGTGATCTGTCCATTACAAAGAAACACACAGATTGTTGTAACACACCAACCATTACACCACTGTTCCGATCTGTCCATTACAAAGAAACACACAGATTGTTGTAACACACCAATCATTACACCACTGTTGTGATCTGTCCATTACAAAGAAACACACAGATTGTTGTAACACACCAACCATTACACCACTGTTACGATCTGTCCATTACAAAGAAACACACAGATTGTTGTAACACACCAACCATTACACCACTGTTGTGATCTGTCCATTACAAAGAAACACACAGATTGTTGTAACACACCAATCATTACACCACTGTTGTGATCTGTCCATTACAAAGAAACACACAGATTGTTGTAACACACCAACCATTACACCACTGTTACGATCTGTCCATTACAAAGAAACACACAGATTGTTGTAACACACCAACCATTACACCACTGTTGTGATCTGTCCATTACAAAGAAACACACATATTGTTGTAACACACCAACCATTACACCACTGTTACGATCTGTCCATTACAAAGAAACACACAGATTGTTGTAACACACCAACCATTACACCACTGTTACGATCTGTCCATTACAAAGAATCACACAGATTGTTGTAACACACCAACCATTACACCACTGTTGTGATCTGTCCATTACAAAGAAACACACAGATTGTTGTAACACACCAACCATTACACCCCTGTTACGATCTGTCCATTACAAAGAAACACACAGATTGTTGTAACACACCAACCATTACACCACTGTTACGATCTGTCCATTACAAAGAAACACACAGATTGTTGTAACACACCAACCATTACACCCTTGCTACGATCTATCCATTACAAAGAAACACACAGATTGTTGTAACACACCAACCATTACACCACTGTTACGATCTGTCCATTACAAAGAAACACACAGATTGTTGTAACACACCAACCATTACACCACTGTTACGATCTGTCCATTACAAAGAAACACACATATTGTTGTAACACACCAACCATTACACCACTGTTACGATCTGTCCATTACAAATAAACACACAGATTGTTGTAACACACCAACCATTACACCACTGTTACGATCTGTCCATTACAAAGAAACACACATATTGTTGTAACACACCAACCATTACACCACTGTTGTGATCTGTCCATTACAAAGAAACACACAGATTGTTGTAACACACCAATCATTACACCACTGTTGTGATCTGTCCATTACAAAGAAACACACAGATTGTTGTAACACACCAACCATTACACCACTGTTCCGATCTGTCCATTACAAAGAAACACACAGATTGTTGTAACACACCAATCATTACACTACTGTTGTGATCTGTCCATTACAAAGAAACACACAGATTGTTGTAACACACCAACCATTACACCACTGTTACGATCTGTCCATTACAAAGAAACACACAGATTGTTGTAACACACCAACCATTACACCACTGTTGTGATCTGTCCATTACAAAGAAACACACAGATTGTTGTAACACACCAATCATTACACCACTGTTGTGATCTGTCCATTACAAAGAAACACACAGATTGTTGTAACACACCAACCATTACACCACTGTTACGATCTGTCCATTACAAAGAAACACACAGATTGTTGTAACACACCAACCATTACACCACTGTTGTGATCTGTCCATTACAAAGAAACACACATATTGTTGTAACACACCAACCATTACACCACTGTTACGATCTGTCCATTACAAAGAAACACACAGATTGTTGTAACACACCATTACACCACTGTTGCCATCTGTCCATTACAAAGAAAGGCACAGATTGTTGTAACACACCAACCATTACACCACTGTTACGATCTGTCCATTACAAAGAAACACACAGATTGTTGTAACACACCAACCATTACACCACTGTTACGATCTGTCCATTACAAAGAAACACACAGATTGTTGTAACACACCATTACACCACTGTTGCCATCTGTCCATTACAAAGAAACACACAGATTGTTGTAACACACCATTACACCACTGTTGCCATCTGTCCATTACAAAGAAAGGCACAGATTGTTGTAACACACCATTACACCACTGTTACGATCTGTCCATTACAAAGAAACACAGATTGTTGGAAAGACGTTGTTCTAACAGTAGATTTGTTTAAAATTTTAATAATAAAAGATGTTTTAGAAAATAAACGTTAGAGAATACCGAAGGAGCAATCAAAAATGGACAATCCAGAGAAACTGGCAACATAGGGCACACAGGACGAAGACAAACAAAACAAAAACACAACACAATATGTGTTGGACGCCACAATACCCAAAACAAACAGAAGGTATTCAATGGACACTTGACTTAATATATACAGCAAGTCGAACAAATCGCATATAAAGGTTTGTTGACGTTTTGTAAAAAAAAATTGGATGCTTTCATGGAGTAACTTCTAAGATTTAGCCAAGGGACTACACACATTTTAAAGGCAGGTCCAGACTTTTCAAAAAGAGGGGTCACAACCCCTCCCCTTCTTGGTTCCGCCTTTACATTTGTCTACAATGGTTTTTTATTTGAAAATTTTATATGTAACAGTTTCCCTTCTTTTTAGCCTTCCGATTTGTTGTAACTATGGTTTGTGATAGAACGACAACATTGACAAATTGTACAATATGTGTAATGTTAATCATTTATTATTTGTTAAACAAATCGAGACACTGGGCTCTCTCCCGTTTAAATTAAATTGTTTTTTGTATTCTGATCCGTCCGTTATCCAGTTTAATTTATTATTGATGTTCTTAAAATAGTAACTAGATCAATCTCTATTGACCTATAAAGAGAGAAATTTACATTTTAATTGCATAATGCATTTTATTTGTCCGTTTACCTTTTTTGACAGGGCAATACACAGACAGGTGTACATTTTACCATTGGTGGTAATACACATTGACAGGTGTGAACAGCTGATGTTTATATATTTATATTGCCATATTTAGCCTTAAACTGTATTTTAACATTCAAGTGTAAGCAGTCATTATAATAAATAATAAATGACTTAAAACAATAGAGAAATGCTGACTACGTGGTATTTATGACAATAAAATCTTCACCTTGAAAAATATTTTGTTTTTCATTTTTGTTCTAAAGATCAACATGAAAAACCACATTATGTTCACCTGTCTTCTGGTATCTTGTATAAACTTTCCTAATACGCATCGATTTGAAAGATGCCATAGGGCTTTACCATGTGAGGAAATTGTAGAGGGCACCGGTGTCTTGTATTTTGACAAGACACAATAATCTGGTTCCAGGATGAACGGCTATATGTATTGGGGTACACAATATTGTGCTCTGATTGCAGGGTTATAGGAGCCAAGGAGCAAGGGACACACATGTCTCCCACTTTCAAATGTGTGGGGGAGTGCGGACAAACTATGTTTTTGTCTCCCCCCCCCCTCTCCCACTTTTTGTGCAAAAATTTAGAAAAAGTTGTATTGATAGCATGGAAGTAAAAAATGTCCAATAAATCGAGAGGTAAAAAGGGGTATTTGAAGCCAAATGACATTTTGTTTGCTCGTCAGTTTTGAAAACTTGCCCATCCACTTTCCAGTCCTCTCTTGAAGTTTGAACCTACTTTCCTGTCCACTCCAATGTTTGCACACACATTTTCCAGCTTTCCAGCCCACTTACAAAGCTTGTCCCCTTAAAAAGCTTGCCCCCAATATCCAATCCGCTCTTAAGCCTCTTAAATGGATAGCATTCATTCGCGCAGCAACAATCTAAATGTTTTAAGTCTGTAACTGCAGTTATTACTATACAATAAAATATTTCTAACAAAGTGAAAGCACGTATTTATTCGCCCTGTCTTGAATTATATTGGTTCTATACAATCAAAGCGATAATAGTAGCAGGATTCCTATACTATATGAAGTCATGATCAATAAATATTCTCATTAGTTTTCACTGCTTTCACTATATATGGAGTATATATATATCTCCTAATTGATATAGTATTCCATAGCTTGCGTTGCATATTGGGTTCCTTGTAGTCATCGAATATGATATAACATGGCTTTAAACCCCTTTAGTATCTTCAAATTTTCTTAACATGAGTAAAACGACGGTCGCCACTAGTGGAACATGAACTGTTTACCCTTCCAGAGCACCTGAAACAAGATCCGGTTTTCAGTGGGATTCGGGTTACTCAATCTTTAGTTTCTGTAGAGAGTTTATAGACCATTGTTTGTCTTTCTACTTGTGACCATTCGACATACATTTTCTGACGACCACAGTTGTATCTTCAAACCATTCTTCCGATATTGAGTAAATTATCGAAAAAAGGCGAAATATCAAAAAAGAGGTTTTCGCAAAAATAGTTATTACATGTACCATTTAATATTGATACGCTTACAGTTGTGTTTGATTCTCCGTGGATGGCAATTTGGTCAATCAAGTTCTGACATGCTGACTCTGTTCAGATAATATCATAACAAGCCACGTTGGTTGTTTTTTACACCACAAGAAACATATTGTCATCATAAATAAATATTGTTATTTGACTTGTCAGATTTTCTGTAAGACAACGAGAATGGCAAAAAATAAATGTTTCTGTGTCAATAAATCAGGGAGATTTAATGTTAAGGGTCCACGTATATTAAACTATAGAATGAATGCAATATTATAGAAGTACAATGTATGTAAAATGTAAAATATGTAAAATAAGATTGGCGTTAATCACTTTATTTGTTTCCTTATTGACCAAAAAAAAAACGAGGGGCCCGGGTGGCTCAATGAGTTAGGTAGTTGGATTACCTAACAACGCATACAAGTCTATCACCAATACGGCGTGGGTTCGTGCCCAGCTTTGTAAATTACAAAAAGGGTGCACTCTACTCGCAGTCGCAAGTGATAAAGTTTACCAGTTGCTTGCTCATGGTCGGTGGTTCTCTCCGGGTACTCCGGCTTCCTCCACCACTAAAACTGATCGCCATGATATAGCTGAAATATTGCTGAAAGTGGCGTTAAACACAATAAATCAAATCAACTCAACCCAAAAAACGAATCAAACACACCCTTAGTTAATGTGTAAATACGGCTGTGGTTAAATTAAATTCGTTGGTCTTTCTAGTGGCTCTATGCAAGATTGACATGAAACGTAAAAAAAACTCCGACCTCGTAATACACGTAGTTCCACAGTTTTGCATATTACGCCGACACTCTTGGGTCAAAGAATAAAGGTTTGGGTTTGGTTTTATGGTGTTTAACGCCACTTTCAACAATATTTCAGTTATATCGTGGCGGTCAGTTTTATTGGTGGAGGAAACCGGAGGACACGGAGAAAACCACAGACCTGTCGCAAGTCACTGACAAACTTTATCACATAATGTTGTATTGCCTGAGTGGGGCTCGAACTCACAATATTAGTGGTGATAGGCACTGATTGCATAGGTAGTTGGAAATCCAATTACTATACGATCACGACCACGAAGGCCCCTTTCAAAGAATAAAAACTACATCACTACAAACACAATATACACAACAAGTCTACATTATAAAGTGTCAGATAATACATAAACTGGTCATATCAAATCTAATAATCTTACCACGGAACCAACGGAAAGCAAACGAGATAAACACCTTCTTCAGATATCCACTACAAAGTTTTTATGGCGATCGGACATATATGATAACCGACAATAGTCTAACATAGGATCATAGGATTTTTTTTTAATTTCAAGTGAAACATCTGACCATTGAAAGCAAACTTCACAGGAATGTTCTCTGATTGACCCTCTATAACGGTGCTTTTAAGTCAATTAGATTTCTAAACCATGTATCATCTTGAAAAAGAAATGTCACAAGGAAAGTACTGAAATGATACACTATGGTGATTTATACTGATTGGACATTACCTTTGTACAGCAATCTTGCGAATACGCCGATAAACAGATCATATATAACCATGTGGGCCTTTGGTTTAATTTTAATAGGTTTTATGTGTAATGGACTCGTACTAACATTGACCGAACATTTTTTTACAATATCACAAGCCATTGTTTTTCTTATCAATCCAGTGATATTTTCCATTGTACAAAGTGTTACCCGTAATTACCACAGATCTCATTAGACATGGCATAGTTAGCTAAATGCTGGAACAATATCGGAATTGTTCAGGAACAGTTACGAACCTGAACCATTACAATTGTACGGTAATCCATCATCTCTAATAACTCCATTTGTCATTTTTTAATTACCATTTGAACTAGACTTGGGTTTCCTTCAAATGAAAAATAAACATTAAACGTGAAATTAAAACCCTAATATGTAATATCAGGTAGCTCAACGCCAGGTAGATATTGTTCTGTTGATCAAAACTGAAATATTTACATTAAAGTGATCAATTTTGTTTTCTTTTTATCAATAATCAGATTATCTATACCATTTCACACCCGATTCAGTTTCGTTAAATAACCTATGGGTATTTATTAACAGGAAATACATGGAGGAATGACGCCCCTGTAAATTGTATGTGTTTCTAACTGAAAATAAAATCGTTAATATTAAGTCAAATAGGTACTAGCTTTCTATAACTGACATGTTTCATTTTAAATAATATGTATCGATTTACAGAAATCACACCCTTACCTTACCAAAAATTTATCATTAATCACAATTTCATTTGAGTACATATACACTTATCATCGTATACCTACACTGATAATATCTCTATTAATCATTTTTATTTATCAAGTATGTAAAAGAACTCATCAGTGTGGTCACTACGTTGTATCCGCTTCGGTTGTAAACTGAGCGAATTTGTTAATCCTTTCTTTGGGGGACCCGTTCTTCACAACATCGGAATATAAAATAGTACTGTTGCAAATCCTGCACATCTCAGAACAGCAATCGACAAACTTCAGTCGATTGCGTGCTTCTACTGATAGCACACATTTAATGATTGTACCGTAGTTGTTCTATACAAATTGCCGTTCTTGTTATTTGAGAGTAGAACGTTCTACTCTATCCTGGCATTGGCCGCTCAGAAGAACCCTTAAAAGTTATTGTCAATCGTTGGTGTAACTGTTTTCCGTATCTAAAACATATCGTCGTACATTTATCTGCAGTGTCAAATATGATGTGTGTTTTAACATACAGAGGTGCCATGGTCGCGATCCTATAATAGTTAGATTTGCAGATACATTTTAATCAGTGGCTATCGCCGCTATTTTAAGTTGTGAGTTCGAATCACGATAATGGCCAAGTGTACTAGATATACCTTTCTGTGATGAAGTTTGTCAGTATCTTGCCACAGATAGACGTGATTCTCTGGACTTTCTGTGATAAAGTTTGTCAGTATCTTGCCACAGATAGACGTGATTCTCTGGACTTTCTGTGATAAAGTTTGTCAGTGTCTCGCCACAGATAGACGTGATTCTCTGGATACCTAGATTTCCTATACACACCAAAATTGAGTTTCATAGTACAACTGAAATATAACTGAAAGTGTTGTTTTAATAACGAATAAGAATGTCAGAAATAGGAAAATCACATAAAAACGTTGAAAAGGCTCGAATAAGAAAATAAGAAAATGGAAAATCGCACAAAAATGAAAGTAAACTATTGGAAAGGTACAGAGTCTCATATTATTTGACTTTTGTATCCTGTAACTGGGTAATGTATCTATATCTGGTATAATTCTCATTAATAATATGTGGGATACACTAATAAACTCAGTTTATCTGCCTCTATATATTAACCCTCGCAGTGTTTAATTATAAACTCATTATACGAGGCTCTATTTGACTGAAAATTAAATTAGTATCCAAACAATTGGAGAAATAAGTTAATGAGTTCAGTCATATGGTATCTTGTATTTAAATTTAGCTGATAATGTAAGGGTAACTACCGATTCATTTTGATATGTTTGGTGTGTATATATGTTTGGTGTATACTTACATATAATGTAGTAAAGGTTATATTTGTGTGCTTCTTTTAATATATCTTGTTTATATGCTCTCTGTGTTCGCTTTGTTAATTATACTGAATTACGGTATCATTCTGATCATCATGATAGCTATGTACCCGATATACCCTCAAACTGGCCAGCCATTATCATCTCGTTTCAAGCGTTCACGCGAGGATGACGACAGTCCGGTGTACGTTTACACCCAACTCGCTACATCATACATATCGTCATATGATAAACATCTAGGTGATTCAGGTTCCTTATTCTGATAATAAACTGCAAATCTTGATTGCACTCGATAATCCAAGATTTCTTTGAAAAAAAAGTTACAAAAAGAAGTGTCACCTTTTAAATCTATTTCCATAAATACATTTGGAAACATTTTGTCAACAACACAAAACTGATGGGCGGTTTGTTTCAGAGATGGTAAATCTGATTAAGGCAAGCAGCGTTCCGTGGTTCAATAAAGTTGATTAAACAGGTAAATAAGAGGAGTATTGCGGATTTTAAGTCGGTACACAGACAGGTTGGCGTTTCACTTGCTTAATCATCAATATTAGTAAATTGATGTGTTTAATGATGGGGAAATTTTGGCCATTTTTAAGGGGTCGCACTGGTACTTATTAGGTACATATTCAATGAATTATTACAAACTTTCACTGATTTTTTTCACAACTGAGATTCATCTACCTACATAGTCTAAAGAATCTATATAAAAAGTAACGAAGCGATAGTTTGGATTCAAGTGAAATTACACTGCGTACAATGAAGTTTGAACAGAATAATTTAATATGTCTTAAGCTGTGATAGACAATACCTCTTCTGATTGTATTTATCGATTTCTTCAATTCAAATATTTCATAATTAACAAACATTCCGAAATGGACATTATAAATTTAAGAATCATTAATATTCTGTATTACAAACTGTTGTAGATTATGTCATATTGACACGTTTTTATAAGTAAAGTCCTTTCACACATTAGGTGATTGTTCTGTTTGTAGTAGTTCTATTGTACTTCTTTTATGAAGGCCAGTCGATCCCTGAAATAACAGATTTTCTATACGTTAACAATTCGTTCGTCTGCCAGAGTACAACAATTCATTTATCCTCTAGATTCTTTTTTTCCCAGAATCGAATTACGTTCAGAGTAAGTTTTATGTATTGACAAACCTTAGTGACTACAAATTGATACATTAATCTTTGTTGAATCTGTATTAACTATGGTAGCAGTTCCGACGATACTGTGTTTAATCCGTATTAACTATGGTAGCAGTTCCGACAATACTGTGTTTAATCCGTATTAACTATTGTAGCAGTTCCGATGATACCGTGTTTAATCCGTATTAACTATGGTAGCAGTTCCGATAATACTGTGTTTAATCCGTATTAACTATGGTAGCAGTTCCGACGATACTGTGTTTAATCCGTATTAACTATGGCAGCAGTTCCGACAATACTGTGTTTAATCCGTATCAACTATGGTAGCAGTTCCGATGATACTGTGTTTAATCCGTATTAACTATGGTAGCAGTTCCGATGGTACTGTGTTTAGTCCGTATTAACTATGGTAGCAGTTCTGACAATGCTGTGTTTAATCCGTATTAACTATGGTAGCAGTTCCGATGATACTGTGTGTAATCCATATTAACTATAGTAGCAATTCCGATGATACTGTGTTTAATCCGTATTACTATGGTAGCAGTTCCGATGATACTGTGTTGAATCCGAATTAACCATGGTAGCAGTTCCGATGATACTGTATTTAATCCGTTTCATATATGGTAGCAGTACATGTTGTATTTAAGCCGTATCACCTATGGAAGCAGTACATGTTCTATCACCTAAGGTAGCAGTACTTGTTGTATTTAAGCTGTATCACTTACGATATCAGTACTTACTATATTTAAGCAGTATCACCTATTGTATCAGTACTTACTCTGTTTGTTTAAGTTGTATCACCTATGGTAGCAGTACTTAATGTATAACCTATGGTAGCAGTACTTACTGTATTCAAGCTGTATCACCTATTGTATCAGTACTTACTATATTTAAGCTGTATCACCTATTGTATCAATACTTACTATATTTAAGCTGTATCACCTATTGTATCAGTACTTACTGTATTTAAGCTGTATCACCTATAGTATCAGTACTTACTGTATATTTAAGCTGTATCACCTATTGTATTAGTACTTACTATATTTAAGCTGTATTATCTATGGTAGCAGTACTTACTATTTTTAAGCTGTATCACCTATTGTATCAGTACTTGCTGTATTTAAGCTGTGTCACCTAGTGTATCAGTATTTGCTGTATTTAAGCTGTATCACCTATGGTAGCAGTACTTACTGTATTTAAGCTGTATCACTTACGATATCAGTACTTACTATATTTAAGCTGTATCACCTATTGTATCAGTAGTTACTCTATTTAAGCTGTATCACCTATAATAGCAGTACTTACTGTATGACCTATGGTAGCAGTACTTACTGTATTTAAGCTGTATCACCTATGGTAGCAGTACTTGCTGCATGTAAGTTGCATAGCCTATGGTAGCAGTACTTACTGTATTTAAGCTGTATCACCTATTGTATCAGTACTTCCTCCATTTAAGCTGTATCACCTATTGTATCAGTACGTACTATGTTTAAGCTGTATCACCTATTGTATCAGTACTTACTGTATTTAAGCTGTATCACCTATAGTATCAGTACTTACTGTATTTAAGCTGTATCACATATTGTATCAGTACTTACTATATTTAAGCTGTATCACATATTGTATTAGTACTTACTATTTTTAAGCTGTATCACATATTGTATCAGTACTTACTGTATTTAAGCTGTATCATCTATTGTATCAGTACTTACTGTATTTAAGCTGTACCACATATTGTATCAGTACTTGCTGTATTTAAGCTGATCACCTATTGTATCAGTAATTACTATATCTAAGTTGTATCACCTATTGTATCAGTACTTACTATATTTAAGTTGTATCACCTATTGTATCAGTATTTACTGTTTTTAAGCTGTAACACCTATTGTATCAGTATTTACTGTATTTAAGCTGTAACACATATTGTATCAGTATTTACTGTATTTAAGCTGTAACACCTATTGTATCAGTACTTACTCTATCTAAGCTGTATCACCTATTGTATCAGTATTTACTGTATTTAAGCTGTATCACCTATTGCATCAGTATTTACTGTATTTAAGCTGTATCACCTATGGTAGCAGTATTTACTCTATTTAGGCTGTATCACCTATTGTATCAGTATTTACTATATTTAAGCTGTATCACCTATTGTATCAGTATTTACTGTATTTAAGCTGTATCACCTATGGTAGCCGTATTTACTGTATTTAGGCTGTATCACCTATTGTATCAGTATTTACTGTATTTAAGCTGTATCACCTATTGTATCAGTATTTTCTGTATTTAAGCTGTATCACCTATTGTATCAGTACTTACTGTATTTAAGCTGTATCACCTATGATAGCAGTATTTACTGCATTTAAGCTGTATCACCTATTGTATCAGTATTTACTGTATGTAAGCTGTAAATGTCTAGTAATATTATACATCTCTTGCTGTTGTTATTAGTACCTCTTTGTATAAGATAGATACGATAACGTAACCCTCAGTCCGCTTTTGCTCCCAGCGAGGGTTACGAATCGGTCCCATTCAACGTATGGGAGCAGCGCCCGGAGTGATTCACACCGAGCGGTTTTTTGTCCTAATTCCGTTGTAAGTGGTTGGAAAAATTAACGGGGGTGAAAGATAAATATATTTAGGTAAATCTTGAGGTGTTAAGTAAACGGTGCAACAATCCATGGTAGACTTAAATCCATCTGAAAATTTGAATGCATGAAATCTTCTTTCTGTCCGACATTTTGTTTACAAGATGCTATTTCACGTGCACTTGCCTCGTTTTGGAGATATCCTTATTTGGATCAATCGTAGTAAAACATTATAGTAAAGTTTTTCATATTTGGCATTCAGATCCATATATGGATAGGTTCCGCCCATCACGAGAGTATACGTAAGGTGCCATGGCGGAGAAGAAACAATTTTCGAATACTAAATCGATCGTGAAGGTAGAAACAGGTATTGTAACACTTATTTCGTATCGCCATTACTTAAAAATTGTAGGGAATAATAAGTTATGACCAGATATGCAAAAAGAAAGTTGAAATGTACACTTAACGAAAATTTTAATTTGCTCCCATACGTTGAATGGGACCGATTCGTAACCCTAACTGGAGCACAAGCGGAATGAGGATTACGTTATCGTATCTATGTATAAGACCAATATGAAAAATATGTTAATATCTTGTAGAGTTTATAGCAATATGCATTGTGTTTAATATACCTTCGTTAGCTAGAACTATGCTGTTTAAATGTGTAGTAATTATACAACTCTTGCTTTTTTGTATTAGTAGCTCTTTATATAAGACGAATCTGAAAAAAAACATGTTTCTATCTTGTGTATAATGATATACAGCGTGTTTAATAGCTTTGTTAGCTGGAACTATGCTGTTTCATGATATAAAGTTGGGTACATTTGTACTTACCTGTTTTGTAATAAGTAAAACATTTGTACTGATCTGTTTTATAATAAGTAAAAATATATGTGTTTTACAATAACATGGACATAATGCGTGGTCAATTGATGTTTCTACTTTTCAAGGAACAATAAAGTGTGTTTTATCAGAAATCAAGGTGACATGACGTGACATAGCGTGGTGAATGTGTTCTTATATACAGTATAAGTACATTTTAAATCTTACTAATAAATGATAGAGGTATACAGTGTCGGATTTAGATGAACAGATGCCCTAGGCTATTCTACTTGTGAGGCCCCCAACAACCCACACCCTCACGACTAAGGAAGATGGAAGAGTGTTTTAAACAATTTGAATTTAGAAACTACAGTGCGACGGCTTATATGTAAGAAAGGCGTAGGACAACTACTATCTTGGCCAAATGTCCCCTAGATGTTGATGTCGTATTCTTCAGCCTGCCAAACTTATAGGTGTATTAAATTTTAAATATGTGAAAATAAAAATAAAACTATGATAATAAAGAAAAAAACTTAACAAATATGATCGTTTTTCTACCATTGTACTATTTTCAGATTATTTCATTGCATTTATTCTTTTAGAAAAACGAGTACTTAATTTAGAAAAATAGACACGACCTTTTGTACCTCACCGGAAATCGCTTCTAAACAAAATGCAAATATTGTCACTTAGAAAGAAGATAACGACACTGGTTATTGAGCAAACTTCCTCTTACACTATTCATTTAAATTTCAAAATAATTTAAAATTGGGATGAATCGTTCCGTTAGATCAACAACTACGAGATTATTTCAATATTTGGATTTGTTAATGCACTTCAGTTTAAATTGAAACGGAAAGATAATAAATTTGAAAAGAAATAAATGGCCTTGTCTAGTTATTCATCAATAATTATACACATTGACTCATTATTCTGTTAACTATTTTTTTTAACCTGAAAGTATAATTTGCATGTGACTGTACATACCATGGCACCAAGTGTTGTATTATACAGAAAATTCACAAAAAATCGCCATGTACTTTAAACTTTTCATTCGTAATTTAAACAAGTGAATGCTCAATGAACTTCTGGTTATTCAGTGTCTGCACACACGGGTACGAGTATGCTTCAATAAGGGACCAACCATTTCATTTTTATAGGAGGAGGGGGTTATCCGATTCGAAGTGATTTATTTTCTCAAAAAACATGGCATGTATGGAAAAAATGGGTTATTGTTGATTCTATTGGCCAGACAGGCGCCATTAAAATAAATGCAGACCCCCCCTCCCCAAATAAGAAAATGTATAGCTGCCATATCCTAATCGGAGGCATGGCTGGGATTTTATGTCTCTTTATTATTATTCAGTCACAGTTATTTAACTTAGTAATAGTTAACAAAGTATTAGTTAACAAAATAATAGTTAACTTAGTAATAGTTAACCATTTTCTGCAATTGTTCAATCCATTAGTTAATATAGCAATTACTTTAGATAAATCTAAAATCTATGTTGTCCACGATGTATCGAACGTCAAATATATAAGGGCTCGTTACCAAAAGTACATCTCGGTGGGCACCAAGTTAGCATTTTAAAGCTATATCATGGCGAGCGCAAGCTAGTTTTTGATGATGATAATGTCCGTTTTATATTTGACCAACACCAGATCCTGGATTGAATTATTTTCTCTGTCATTTTCTCACTATATATATATATATTGTATTGTTCATTGCAATAACATTGTACTGATGACAAATGGAATAAAGTTATTAATTCAATCTTATTGTTAACCCACTGAAACAACAGTCAGCAGGTTATTCCACCCGGACACATTCCTTCGAGCCAATCGATCTTTATTGTGTGCTTAGTGGAGAACACTAAATGCCACTTTCATTGTTTATGGTTTGACCAGATCGGCGATCGAACCCAGTCTACTACAGAGAGGCCGTATAGAGGTTGTCGTGGACATTATCTGATTTACATCTATCATGCGCAATCAGTGACTATCACCACTAAAGTTAGAATTTCGAATCCCCCGGTATGGCGAGTTGGCTCAATAAAACAGTACTAAATTTAGTATGTGATAAAATTTGTCAGTGACTTGTTGCAAGTCTGTGTTTGTATCTGGTATCTGCATCTGCCACTAAACATGACTACCACGATACATAAACTGATATAATGTTGTGGCGTTAGATTGCCCCCATATCTCTAATAAGAACCGGTATCAAGTATATGACGAACTGTCAGAATTTGCAGAAGGAAAATGTTTAAAAAAAAGCACCTGTATTTTAGCCCAAAAGGTGCCTCTGACTACCTATATTATACATTACCTGTGATCACGTAGTTTCTCCTTTAGTTTTTATTTGATGTAAGCAAGCGAACGAAACAATACGTATAGGAGAATGTCCGAGTAACTCTCCATTCCTTAAAAATAATGGAGCCGAGGCCCATTGGTTTTAAGGAATGGAGAGATATGAGGACATTCTCCAACTTAAAATCCCCCCATTGTACTTTAATAATTTTATTAATTATTAATCTTGTAACAACAAAATTTAAATAAATTGTTTGTTATTCCCTTTTGCAATTTTAAACAGGTTGAGGTTTTTGACCTTTAAACTCTAGCTCCGCCCCTGTACATATTGTTCACAACTCTCCATTCCTTAAAAATAATGGAGAGTTTAGACAATAGATTTACATCACAGGTGGATTTTAATGGAATTTAATGATGTAGAAATGTGATTCCCTTCAATTTATTTAAGTGTATTGTCTTCCATGTAAAGTGATAGTTTTTATGACAAAAACAAATCTCAATGTTAAGTTAAAGTCAAACATGTGTTTACCAAAGAAAATATATACAGGTAATATTCCAAACTTAGATTTTTAACACCTGTGTATCTAAACAATTAACCTATCATTTTCACCCATTTACATGGATTTTACCAAGGAGTTTCTATATTATATTCTTTGTCTCCTCCTTATTGTCCTTGAAAGAACAGTTAATGAATTTTAAATGGAAGCTATAAATACTAGAGGCCAAAATACCGACTGAAAATCCCCTGCATCTGTACAGTTTAAAATAGATTGGAAATCCCCGGTTTCTCTTTTCATCATAATACGGAAAACCACCATATTAATACACGCGATAATACGGTTTGAAAATTTCCCATTCTCTCTGTTCGCCATAATGTACACACTGTCCCTCTACCAATAAGATATCATAGAAATCCCATGCCTCTCTTCTAGCCACGATTTAGCAAGAATAAAAATCCCATCTGCTTATTCGCCCTAAATCCAGTTTATCTATTCGCCATTATATCTGCATTGTCACTCTACTCACAATAAATAAATACACTATGACCCCTCTATTCCCTATACATCCCCGGCCCCTTTACTCACTATAATACGTACACCTGCACATTTGTTATGTTATATTGAGTCATTGCACTCCAAACCACGTTAACACTGGACTCTAAACTATAGAGTGCAATAAAATGATACACGGATCGATTTTTTTTTAAATTAAAGTACAAAATGTATAGGATGTTCTTACTATAAACTATTATAGATAATATCTTTAATATCATGTATTATCACTTCTTACTTAAACCAAGGACGTATACAAGATATACGTCCTTTATACAAGATATACGTCCTTTATACAAGATATACGTCCTTTATACAAGATATACGTCCTTTATGCAAGATATACGTCCTTATTTAGACTACCTATGTAGATGGTGTATTGGTTAGTGTGGTTGTATCCAGTGGGTGAGGACCATATGACGATTTGTGTCTAATCGGTAAGGGTTAGACATTCTGTTATCAGAGCCTTCGTCAGAGCTTTGCTTGTATATTTGTGTTGTCTCCATTTATGGGAAGCATGTTGGCTTTCAAGATAAAGTGACTTTTGATACTTCATCTTACAGTAACTGGTTGTTTCAATATCTGACCAGAGTACTCTGACACAAGAAATACATTTCACTCAAATGTTCATAGACAACACAAGGTATGATCGGGAATATGTATTGTTGGATTTTATTCTATCCTATTTCACCGATATGGAGTGGTCACAGAGACGCAATAAACGGCTAGGTAGTCTTACAAATACCTGACATCACTCCATATAATAAATTATAAAAAAAAAAAAAATTATTTGTATTTGTTAATCAAATGTTCCTTTCCGGCTTCGTCATAATACGGTGAGAGATTTTATTGATTTCAGGATTATGGGGGATAACTCTCATCAAAGACGACAATATTTTCTGTTTACAATGTTAATATGATTTTTAAACCCTATCTATCTAGAACTGTGATTATATACTACTCCATCCAAATAAAACGTTGTCACATATTGACAAATGTATAGGATAGTCATCTTCGTGAATACTACTGCGTTAAAAACCCACACAGTTAATCAGTAATACCACAACTGAATAAATCTGAATGTATTAACCTGAAAGTAAAAAAAAACACCACCTCGGGCTAATATACATTACCAGTCTAAAATTAATCTTATATGTATTCTCTTCAAACTTAACATATATCATATCGTCTTTATCTAATATACAATATACAAAGACGTTTAATCTAGACCAAAGGTTCAAGGTAGACACTAAATTTAGACGGACAGGTAGTAAGAGAATACTTCCATTGTATTGTAAGGATGTAACATCTATTTAAAAAAGGTTAAAAAAACATAAAGCAATATTGCAGTAACATTGCATGATCCGCAAATTTCAAGCCTAACACTTAGGCAACAACCATTTTCTTATCTGGGGGGGGGGGGGGGGGGGGGGATTTTTTTGAAAATAATATTTCAATGCCCTAGCTGACCGAAACAAAATTTAGATTTTGCATTATAGCTGAAAAAAATTTTATGTCACCGGCTAGAAAATTTGTTTATGGAAAAATGTATTTCTTTTCCACATGATAGGGAAACAAATTTTTGCTTTCCTTCTTATGAGAAAAAAATATTTTGACTGAGGAAGGTTCTGAAAAAAAATTTACGAGCACAATGAAAATCCCAGGCCCCCCCCCCCCCCCCCCCCCCAGATAAGGAAATGGTTGTTGCCTTATAGTTATATCTGTATAAAAGGGGAATTCTATAAAAATACTTCCATTGTATTGTAAGGATGTAACATCTATTTAAAAGATGTTAATAAACATAATGCAATATTTCTGTAACATTGCAGAATCCACAAATATAAATATCTGTATAAGCGGGAATTCAGAAAAAAAATACTTAAGACTTGAAGTACACGAGATCAAATGTCACTTCACCCTACGAAAGATGACCTGATATCGCTGCCTGGTTTATATAGATATTATTCAAGCTAATTGGTAATATACTAGTATATACATACTACAAGTAGCTGTTTTAGGTAGTAGATAGTGTCTGTATTCTTCAGAAAGCTCCACAATGTCTACGTATACAGGAAACATAGAGTAGTTTTAATTGTCATCAGTAGTATGGCAAGTCTTTATAATTGGTTTCCAGAACAAGGCCATTCGATCACCTGATAGTACTCTCAAGTTAATACAATATTAATATGCTAGCATAACACCTATATATTGTTTTATAATCCTAATTTGATGACTAGAGACTTTCAGTCTTGTACTGCTCTCCTCGGTTTTGATACATAGCCAAATATGAAGAATTATTATGTCTTGAAAATGTAGTCCGTTTATAGTGTCAATTGAAAAACTTGACTTTCTGTATACACGTATTTAGTATATTTGAATAATGATATGGATGGATAGAAATATGTTGGTTAATCAGAACGGCCTAGATGTTGGGTTCGATGTCAACTTTTTTGTTTGTAAATTCGTTCGGCTTGACAATTTTATTTTTTGTACTAGACCGTACCTGGCAGATTTTTCGCGACTCATTGTTTCCAATTGACATCATCTCTGCATCCCTATATTCATATTAAACAGTGACTGTCTCCTATAAATATCAAACAGTGACTGTCTCCTATAAATACCACTGTACACGTGTCAGGGTTGAGGTTGACTTTTTTCTAACTGTAAAGCACGTTAGTAAGCGTATGTCAGTGTTAACACCTGCACCAGTACATGAGGATGTCACTGTAACATACCTATTTGTTCGCAGTACAATCTTGTGTAGAGCAGAACTATCATTGTTTTTAACTGGTTTCATGATACTTTATACCAATATACACCAGAACATGACTCTGGTGTTTTCCATTGTTATTTTTAATAAGTACTTATCAACAGCATTGTTTTTGGTTTTGGGAATTATATCTTTAAAATGTTTGATTTGATGTTAAAATGAACACACTGGCATTGACTTTAAGGGTCAAGGTCAAATGAAATTATGTTCATACATAACTGAATCAAATATGAGATGAGCATACATTAGCCCACAGCAATAAAACTGACCGCCACGATATAACTGAAATATTGTTGAAAGTGGCGTTAAACACGATAACCCTGACCCTACATTATACCAAACAAAATACATCCATACTTAAGTAAGCACCTGGCTTTACAAGGAAGGTCAAGGCTATGTAATCATCGTCATACTGATATTGTTTTTATTACGCCTTGCTTAATGGCATTTTGTACATGTTGCATTGAGGCATGCTGAAATTCCACACATCAAAGCAAGTGGCCTTGACCTTTAAGTCAGAGGTCAATTTTGTTGCTTGTTTGATGGTTTTTAACGCCACTTTCAACAACATTTCAGTTATATCGTGTTATTGGTGGAGGACCCGGAGAAAACCACCGACCTGTCGCAAGTCACTGACAAACTTTATCACATAATGTTGTATCGAGTACACCTCGCCTGCGCGAGATTCGAATTCATAACGTTAGTGGTGATAGGCACTGATTGCACAAGTAGTTGTAAATCCAACTACCATACGATCACGACCGCGACGGCCCCAAAAATAACGGGAAACATATTGTAATGTTCCTTAATACTCTTCACTTTTAATTATATTTTATATTGTTTTATTAATATATTTTGAAGATCATATTTTGTTTAATTTTATTTCAGAATTCCTTACAAAAAAGTAGAGATACAGCAGAAGCGAGTGACACAATCTTGTTAATTTTACTATTCAATATGGAATTGTGCCTGACATACTTACTATTCAACCCATATAGGAGGCATCAGTAATTATTTTGCTATTATTACAGTAATGGTCTACAACACTTGTTATACTTTCCATGTTAATATTGTCATCATGTGTATGTACTATAGCATATCTTTTATTTTTATCTTTTAATAGAATCTGCTTAATGGTTATTTAATTGGTAGCTAATGTGTGTTTGGTTGTACAAGACCTAGCAGTTTCTATTATTGGTATCAATCTCGGGCATATATTTCACCAGCTTCCATGCCATTGTCTTCACTGTGTTTTGAGGTTTAAGTAAATATTATGAGAATGGTTCGTATTCATGTGATACGTCACTGTTCAACTTTTAATTAAATCAAGCTATGCACGAGTGTCTTTTTTTTAATTCTTAGAGGCTAATTATGTGTCCCGAGTGACTGAGGGAGGGAGTGAGTGAGTGAGTGAGTGAGTGAGTGAGTGAGTGAGTGAGTGAGTGAGTGAGTGAGTGAGTGAGTGAGTGAGTGAGTGAGTGAGTGAGTGAGTGAGTGAGGTGAGTGAGTGAGGGAGGAGGGAGGGAGGGAGTGAGTGAGTGTTGTTTAACGCCAATTCAGCAGTATTTCAGCTATATCATGGCGAGAACAAGTTAATTTTCAATGAGATGATGATGAGGTCCGCTTTGTTCTAGATCAACACGCTGAGTTGGATTTTTATAGTGCTAGCTCACTGAAACAATAGTCCGCGGGTAAACATGTCGCTCCACTCGGACACATTATTCTGATTCCGAGCCAACCAGTCTTTGCTTTTTCTCTCCTTAATGCTGCGTGCTTAGCGGAGAAGCAACAAAAAACAATTTCATAGTCTTTGGTTTGACCCGACTGGGGTTCGAACCCACGATCTACCGCACTCGAGGCGAGCACGCTAAACATTACGCCACCGATGCGATTGTGTGTCCCGCTTTGATAGCATCGTTGTAAAACAATAAGTACACCAGTATGTGGATATGTAAGATCTCTGCACAAGCACTTCAATCGAAACTCTTAGTCGCTGTAAGTGTTTTGTTATAAAGTACCCACCAAAGTTGTTGTCCAACCACTTATTAAAGTCCGTGTGTTATTCCATGGTATCAAATGATACTGTCTATGAAACTTTCTTTCAAACTAAGTCCACCACGGTGTGTCATAAGCAAGGAATCGGTACAACAAAAATGAATTGATGAATTGTGATTTAGAAAACAGCTTTCTACTTGTTTATTTGTCTGGAGCCTTAATTATAATGATCTGGTACATTTATTAATAGATGTATTTTTATAAACTAAAAACAATAGTCAAATTATTTTATCGACAACCAAATATAAAACATATCTTCACTAATTTAATGCCCTAGGCAGCTGAATAAGTAAACTATAATGAACATTACATAAATTGTGCATACTTATGGAATTATTAAGATTAAAGGCAGTTTACATCATACAATTGCAAAATTAGAACATTATTTTACTATTGCATTTAGTGGAGTCTTCCTGGACTTTTTCAGTGCGAAGCGTGTGCTGACATTGTCAAAAACTGATTTTTCTGGCAATTTCAGATTCAATGCTAAGTCTTGCTAAATCCACTGAACGATCTTGTGACATGGTTGAGCACACAAAGTTCTTTACAAGCTTCAGTTTGCTGAAGGATCTTTCTGCTGAAGCAACTGTGGCAGGGATTGTCAACAAAATACACAAACTGACACAAATATTTGGGAAAGATTTTCCAGTTTATATTGATAAAGACTGTTTAATAAATTTGAAAAAGCATAGTGTAAAAACAATTTCAGCAGAACATTTTACTCAAATATGATTCCGAGTCTTTGGAAAAAAATTACCAAGAGGAACCCTCATGCCTCGTTTTACCCACTTGCCTTCGTAAGAATATTAATCAGTTTAAAGTTAAACTGAAGTCAATATACCAAAATTTAGTAGAAACTACTTTTGATACTAACAACTATTGTAGACCTACTTTGGTCAGTTGACTTGTGCGTGTCCGAGATGTCATCCATTTTTTTTTATCTCTCTCAGTCTCTTCTCTCTCGACATCTTTTGTGCCGACCCACTCAGCATACCTTGATTATAATTTATTTAATTTGCATGTTGCAATGTTTGACAATGACAATGTGGTGACTGACGAAGTGAAATTAATAAATAAATAAAAAATAAAGGCTCCTTCCTGAAACCTGGGGCTACTTCTGTATGAAGAATTTCATATCCACTACACGAAATTGTCATTCACATATTCACGAAAGCACACATTTTGATTTGTTTGCCTTGCTCAATGTACACCCTCGTTTGGCTTGTGGGCCCCGGGGCGCCGCCCCGCTGACCCCCCCCCCCCCCCCCACACTCAGTGGGCCTGTATATAGATGACAAATATAGAAAAAAAAAGTTATGATCTTTACACGATAGTCTGGCCCACGTGGTCTAGCCAAACATTGAGATCATTGAGTGACACATAATGGTGAATGCTGTAAGGTTATTTTTTTTATCTGTTTTATCAACCGATAGTTCGATAAACCCTATACATGGGTATCCCTATTGAGTAATAGCTTTACAACAACACAGAACGTGAATATTCAATGGAGTTTTATCTTCAAAATATATGCGCTCTAGATAACACACAGACTGTTTTATACACAGAAACCATATATAGATATATATACATGTATATATATCTTGTTGTTTCTGGGAAAATAGCGTTTTAAGATTTCAAATTTAAATATTTGCCCCCTTTTTCTCCTTTTCTCTCACTTAACACTAATACCATGTCACTGTCGATGTATGAATGAGACAGGAAGTTCAAACTCAAGCAACTGAAGTGGATAGGACTAGCGATGACGCATCCTCACTTTCCGTTAATATTTTCAGAACAAAAGTGGTTAGTGTTCGGATATTACGATCTGTTATTAATATGTATGTCCGGAAAATGCAATTATTAGTGTTTACTTGTGCATAATACATTGCTGGTAATTAACTAATTCACTTTAATACATGTTATATCTAGAACAAGGTGAAGACCATGCATGTACAAAGTTAATTTGTCATGTAGATAAAACAATTTGTCTTGGAAATTGTTTTTATTTCAAACAAGTTGTCTTGGAGATCGTTTTATCTCAAACAAGTTGTCTTGGAGATTGGCTTTATCTCAAACAAGTTGTCTTGGATATCGTTTTATCTCAAACAAGCTGTCTTGGAGATCGTTTTATCTCAAACGAGTTCTTGAAGCTCTTTTTATCTCAAGCAAGTTGACTTTGATGCTATACACTCTGTCTTCTTAATCCAGCTCAAGTATGTTGTTCTTTACTCTGAATGGTGTATTCACGCCCAGATTAAATTGTTGGATAATGTATACATACTGGTGCCTGTATGTACACACATACTGGCGTCTTTAATTTCTGTAAACACATAATGGTGTCTTTGTTCAAGCATACACTGACATCTGCATGTAAATACTGGTGTCTTTGTGTAAACACATACTGGTGTCTTTGTGTAAGCACATACAGGTGTCTTTGTGTAAGCATATACTGATGTCTTGGTGTAAGCACGTGCTGGTGTCTGTGTGTAAACATGTACTGTGTCTTTGTGTATACACGTACTGGTGTATTTCTGTAATCACATACTGGTGTCTTTGTGTAAGCACATACTGGTGTCTTTGTTCAAGCACACACTGACGTTTGTATGTAAATACTGGTGTCTTTGTGATAACACATAGTGATGTCTTTGTGTAAACACATACTTGTGTCTTTGTGTAAGTACATACTGATGTCTTTGTTCAAGCACACAATGACGTCTGCATGTAAATACTGGTGTCTTTGTGTAAACACATACCGATGTCTTGCTGTCAACACGTACTGATGTCCTTGTGTAAACATGTACTGGTGTCTTTGTGTAAACACATACTTGTGTCTTTGTGTAAACACATGCTGATGTCTTGGTGTAGACACATACTGGTGTCTTTGTGCTAACATGTACTGGTGTCTTTGTGTAAACTCATACTTGTGTCTTTGTGTAGACACCTACTGATGTCTTGGTGTAAACACATACTGGTGTCTTTGTGTAAGCACATACTGATGTCTGTGTTCAAGCACACACTGACGTCTGCATGTAAATACTGGTGTCTTTGTGTAAACACATACTGATGTCTTGCTGTCAACACGTACTAATGTCCTTGTGTAAACATGTACTGGTGTCTTTGTGTAAACACATACTTGTGTCTTTGTGTAAGCACATGCTGATGTCTTGGTGTAGACACATACTGGTGTCTTTGTGTTAACATGTACTGGTGTCTTTGTGTAAACTCATACTTGTGTCTTTGTGTAGACACCTACTGATGTCTTGGTGTAAACACATACTGGTGTCTTTGTGTAAGCACATACTGATGTCTGTGTTCAAGCACACACTGACGTCTGCATGTAAATACTGGTGTCTTTGTGTAAACACATACTGATGTCTTGCTGTCAACACGTACTGATGTCCTTGTGTAAACATGTACTGGTGTCTTTGTGTAAACACATACTTGTGTCTTTGCGTAAACACATGATGATGTCTTGGTGTAGACACATACTGGTGTCTTTGTGTAAGCACATACTGATGTCTGTGTTCAAGCACACACTGACGTCTGCATGTAAATACTGGTGTCTTTGTGTAAACACATACTGATGTCTTGCTGTCAACACGTACTGATGTCCTTGTGTTAACATGTACTGGTGTCTTTGTGTAACATGTACTGGTGTCTTTGTGTAAACACATATTTGTGTCTTTGTGTAGACACCTACTGATGTCTTGGTGTAAACACATACTGGTGTCTTTGTGTAAGCACATACTTGTGTCTTTGTGTAAACACATACTGATGTCTTGGTGTAAACATGTACTGGTGTCTTTGTGTAAGCACATACTGGTGTCTTTGTGTAAACACATAATTGTGTCTTTGTGTAAACACATACTGATGTCTTGGTGTAAACACATACTGGTGTCTTTGTGTAAACATGTACTGGTGTCTTTGTGTATACACGTATTGGTATATTTGTGTAATCACATACTGGTGTCTTTGTGTAAGCACATACTGGTGTCTTTGCGTAGGCACATATTAATGACTGTATGTAAATACATACTATTGTCTTTGTGTAAGCACATACTGGTGTCTGTGTGTAAGCATATACTGATGCCTGTATGTAAACACATAATGGTGTCTTTGTGTAAGCACATACTGATGTTTGTATGTAAATACATACTGGTGCCTTTGTGTAAACACATACTGGTGTCTATGTGTAAGCACATACTGGTGTCTGTGTGTAAGCATATACTGATGCATGTATGTAAACACATAATGGTGTCTTTGTGTAAGCACATACTGATGTTTGTATGTAAATACATACTGGTGCCTTTGTGTCAGCACATACTGATGTCTTTGTGTAAGCACATACTTGTGATACTTGTGTCTTTGTGTAAGCACATTCTGGTGCCTTTATGAAAACGCCTATTGGTGCCTTTGTTCAAACACATGAACATTTTGGTGCCTTTATTTGAACACATACCGATCCTTTTTTGTAAACATATGTGCGTATGCTAGTGGTTTTGTTTGAAAATTATTGCATGTCAATGTCTGAGTGCCTTACCGATAGAAGTATGTAAAACACAGGCGTGCGTGCTGAACGAGTATCTCCACTGTGAATTTATCAGACCATATCTCGGTTCATATACAATGTCCATAAACTAGAACAATTTTTTAGTTCAGATGTAATATGAATTCACCGAGAAAATCAGTTTCTGGATGATTTGATGCAGCCGGTATTGTTTCCTGTTGCAGAAAATATACAAAAATGTTTATTATTACACTATGGAGATTCACCAACAAACATATTTTATTAAGAAACAATCTATGAAAATCATATAAATCATATTAGTTGTATATCAGAAATGAAACATTGAAGCGATCGATATATTTGAATACTATACATGTACACCCATGTTTAGGGGTAGCACCTAGATTTCTCAGTTGTGTGGTACAGCCCACCCAAAAGGAGCGTTGGCAGGTCGTATGAGTGGTATTACACCTCACCACAAGACCGCTAACTAAATCAGTGTCTTGTATCTGGTGAATGTAACACGGTTATTTCACGTTTATTAGTAGCCGTTGTCAATATCTCGTTGCACGACAAAAATAACCGCTCCTATGCACCATTTCCTTTCATTGGCAGTAATTACCACACCTAATTATCAACATGATTTATTGTGTAAACTTGCTCTCTTCGTGAGGCTCAAATACCTCTCACTTGACGCTAAACAACAATAAACCAATCAATAAAACCGTAGATATCTATTTAGTGCGCACAACAGTTTTTGTAATAACCATCATCCGGTACGTTATTGGTTATTGTATTTTTAGCTGCTCTCGTCTTTTTGATGTTAGAAGAAAGATATTATATAGTATAACTGATGCACTCTCTGTTGATGAATCTGTGGGTTTTTTCTATCAGACGATGACACAAGAACTATATATATGTAATCGTCTACGCGGAACCGTCCCAAGTGTCACACAGCAGGATTTGATTGTGAATATATCAAAATTTCATATAAAAATGACAGTATTTATTGTAAACATGTTGTATGCTTTGTAGTTTTAGTATTGTGAATTTTGAGTAGTCGTTTTGTCATAAAATGTTACTCTTCAAATATTAAGAAAATATAGATAATCAATATTTTTAGTATGCATAACCTTCATCCGGGTACGCTTAAAGCCAGATGATTGGAATGCCAAGATATTGGAAAACCAAGACATTGGAAAGCCTACAAGCAAAGTCTTTGGGGGCAAGACATTCAAAGTGCTTAAAAAGGGACAGCCTGACGGAGAGGAACCTCTCAGTTTTAATAATAATTACATTATTTAGAACTGTAAATTTCAATAATAAACATAGGTATAAAAGTATACACAAATATGCGAATGCCCATGATTCAACATAGTTCCAGGAAAGTGAGTGGTCATTGTACATATTAGGGGGTATCAACATAGTTCCAGGAAAGTGAGTGGTCATTGTATATGTTAGGGGGTATCAACATAGTTCCAGGAAAGTGAGTGGTAATTGTACATATTAGGGGGTATCAACATAGTTCCAGGAAAGTGAGTGGTCATTGTACATATTAGGGGGTATCAACATAGTTCCAGGAAAGTGAGTGGTCATTGTATATGTTAGGGGGTATCAACATAGTTCCAGGAAAGTGAGTGGTCATTGTACATATTAGGGGGTATCAACATAGTTCCAGGAAAGTGAGTGGTCATTGTATATGTTAGGGGGTATTAACATAGTTCCAGGAAAGTGAGTGGTCATTGTACATATTAGGGGATCTCAACATAGTTCCAGGAAAATGAGTGGTCATTGTATATGTTAGGGGGTAAGTGAGTGGTCATTGTATATGTTAGGGAGTCATTACATATGTTAAGGGGTCATTGTATATGCTACGGGGTAAGCGAGTGGTCATTGTATATGTTAGGGGGTCATTGTATATGTTAGAGGGTTATTGTATATGCTAGGGGGTCATTGTATATGTTAGGGGGTCATTGTATATGTTAGGGGGTCATTGTATATGTTAGGTGGTCATTGTATATGTTAGAGGGTTATTGTATATGCTAGGGGGTCATTGTATATGTTAGGGGGTCATTGTATATGTTAGGGGATAAGTGAGTGGTCATTGTATATGCTAGGGAGTAAGTGAGTGGTCATTGTATATGTTAGGGGGTAAGTAAGTGGTCATTGTATATGTTAGGGAGTCATTGTATATGTTAGAGGGTTATTGTATATGTTAGGGGGTCATTGTATATGTTAGGGGATAAGTGAGTGGTCATTGTATATGCTAGGGAGTAAGTAAGTGGTCATTGTATATGTTAGGGGGTCATTGTATATGTAAGAGGGTTATTGTATATGTTAGGGGGTCATTGTATATGTTAGGGGGTCATTGTATATGTTAGGGGGTCATTGTATATGTTAGGGGGTAAGTGAGTGGTCATTGTATATGTTAGGGGGAAAGTGAGTGGTCATTGTATATGTTAGGGGGTAAGTGAGTGGTCATTGCATATGTTAGGCCGTAAGTGAGTGGTCATTGTATATGTTAGGGGGTCATTGTATATGCTACGGATCAGTGAGTGGTCATTGTATATGTTAGGGGTCATTGTATATGTAAGGGGGTCATTGTATATGTTAGGGGGTAAGTGAGTGGTCATTGCATATGTTAGGGGATAAGTGAGTGGTCATTGTATATGCTAGGGAGTAAGTGAGTGGTCATTGTATATGTTAGGGGGTAAGTAAGTGGTCATTGTATATGTTAGGTGGTCATTGTATATGTTAGGGGGTCATTGTATATGTTAGGGGTAAGTGAGTGGTTATTGTACATGTTAGGGGGTAAGTGAGTGGTCATTGTATATGTTAGGTGGTCATTGTATATGTTAGGGGGGTCATTGTATATGTTAGGGGGTCATTGTATATGTTAGGGGGTAAGTGAGTGGTCATTGTATATGTTAGGTGGTCATTGTATATGTTAGGGGGTCATTGTATATGTTAGGGGGTCATTGTATATGTTAGGGGGTCATTGTATATGTTAGGGGGTCATTGTATATGTTAGGGGGTCATTGTATATGTTAGGGGTCATTGTATATGTTAGGGGGTCATTATATATGTTAGGGGGTCATTGTATATGTTAGGGGTCATTGTATATGTTAGGGGTCATTGTATATATCAGGGGTCATTGTATATGTTAGGGGTCATTGTATATGTTAGAGGTCATTGTATATGTTAGGGGGTCATTGTATATGTTAGGGGGTCATTGTATATTTTAGGGGACATTGTATATGTTAGGGGGTCATTGTATATGTTAGGGGGTCATTGTATATGTTAGGGGGTCATTGTATATGTTAGGGGTCATTGTATATGTTAGGGGGTCATTGTATATGTTAGGGGGTCATTGTATATGTTAGATGGTCATTGTATAAGTAAGGGGGTCATTGTATATGTTAGTGGGTCATTGTATATGTTAGGGGGTCATTGAATATGCTAGGGGTCATTTGTATATGTTAGGGGGTCATTGTATATGTTAGGGGGTCATTGTATATGTTAGGGGTCATTGTATATGTTAGGGCTAATTGTATATGTAAGGGGTCATTGTATATGGTAGGGGGTCATTGTATATGTTAAGGGGTCATTGTATATGTTAGGGGGTCATTGAATATGTTAGGGGTCATTATATATGTTAGGGCTCATTGTATATGTTAGGGGTCATTGTATATGTTAGGGGTCATTGTATATGTTAGGGGGTCATTGTATATGTTAGGGATCATTGTCATTGTATATGTTAGGGGATCATTGTATATGTTAGGGTATCATTGTATATGTTAGGGGTCATTGTAAATGTTAGGGGTCATTGTATATGTTAGGGGGTCATTATGTATGTTAGGGGGTCATTGTATATGTTAGGGGGTCATTGTATATGTTAGGGGGTCATTGTATATGTTAGTGGTCATTGTATATGTTAGGGATCATTGTATATTTTAGGGGGTCATTGTATATGTTAGGGGGTCATTGTATATGTTAGGGGGTCCTTGTATATGTTAGGGGGTCATTGTATATGTAAGGGGGTCATTGCATATGTTAGGGGGTCATTGTATATGTTAGGGGGTCATTGTATATGTTAGGTGGTCATTGTATATGTTAGGGGTCATTGTATATGTTAGGGGATAAGTGAGTGGTCATAGTACATGTTAAGGGGTAAGTGAGTGGTCATTGTATATGTTAGGGGGTAAGTGAGTGGTAATTGTATATGTTAGGGGGTAAGTGAGTGGTCAGTGTACATGTTAGGGGGTAGGTGAGTGGTCATTGTATATGTTAGGGGGGTCATTGTATATGCTAGAGGGTCATTGTATATGTTAGAGGGTCATTGTATATGTTAGGGGGTCATTGTATATGTTAGGGTGTCATTGTATATGTTAGGGGGTCATTGTATATGTTAGGGGTCATTATATATGTTAGGGGTCATTGTATATGCTAAGGGGTCATTGTATATGTTAGGGGTCATTGTATATGGTAGGGGGTCATTGTATATGTTAGAGGGTCATTGTATATGTTAGGGGGTCATTGTATGTGTTAGGGGGTCATTGTATATGTTAGGGGGTCATTGTATATGTTAGGGGGTCATTGTATATGTTAGGGGGTCATTGAATATGTTAAGGGTCATTGTATATGTTAGGGGGTCAATGTATATGTTAGGGGTCATTGTATATGTTAGGGGGTCATTGCATATGTTAGAGGTCATTGAATATGTTAGGGGTCATTGTATATGTTAGGGGGTCATTGTATATGTTAGGGGCTCATTGTATATGTTAGGGCTCATTGTATATGTTAGGGGTCATTGTATATGTTAGGGGTCATTGTATATGTTAGGGAGTCATTGTATATGTTAGGGATCATTGTATATGTTAGGGGTGATTGTATATGTTAGGGGGTCATTGTATATGTTAGGGGTCATTGTATTTGTTAGGGGGTCATTGTATATGTTAGGGGTCATTGTATATGTTAGGGGGTCATTGTATATTTTAGGGGTCATTGTATATGTAAGGGGGTCATTGTATATGTTAGGGGTCATTGTATATGTTAGGGGGTCATTGTATATGTTAGGGGTCATTGTATATGTTAGGGGGTCATTGTATATGTTAGGGGGTCATTGAAAATGTTAGGGGTAATTGTATATGTTAGGGGGTCATTGTATATGTTAGGGGCTCATTGTATATGTTAGGGCTCATTGTATATGTTAGGGGTCATTGTATATGTTAGGGATCATTGTATATGTTAGGGAGTCATTGTATATGTTAGGGATCATTGTATATGTTAGGGGTGATTGTATATGTTAGGGGGTCATTGTATATGTTAGGGGTCATTGTATTTGTTAGGGGGTCATTGTATATGTTAGGGGTCATTGTATATGTTAGGGGTTCATTGTATATTTTAGGGGTCATTGTATATGTTAAGGGGTCATTGTATATGTTAGGGGGTCATTGTATATGTTAGGGGGTCATTGTATATGTTAGGGAGTCATTGTATATGTTAGGGTGTCATTGTATATGTTAGGGGGTCATTGTATGTTAGGGGTAATTGTATATGGTAGGGGGTCATTGTATATGTTAGGGGGTCATTGTATATGTTAGGGCTCATTGTATATGTTAGGGGTCATTGTATATGTTAGGGGTCATTGTATATGTTAGGGGGTCATTGTATATGTTAGGGGTCATTGTATATGTTAGGGGTCATTGTATATGTTAGGGGGTCATTGTATATGTTGGGGGTCATTGTATATTTAAGGGGGTCATTGTATATGTTATAGGGTCATTGTATATGTTAGGGGGTCATTGTATATGTTAGGGGTCATTGTATATGTTAGGGGTCATTGTATATGTTAGGGGGTCATTGTATATGTTAGGGGTCATTGTATATGTTAGGGGTCATTGTATATGTTAGGGGGTCATTGTATATGTTAGGGGTCATTGTATATGTTAGAGGTCATTGTATATGTTAGGGGGTCATTGTATATGCTAGAGGGTTATTGTATATGTTAGGGGGTCATTGTATATGTTAGGGGTCATTGTATATGTTATGGGTCATTGTATATGTTAGAGGTCATTGTATATGTTAGGGGGTCATTGTATATGTTAGAGGGTTATTGTATATGTTAGGGGGTCATTGTATATGTTAGGGGTCATTGTATATGTTAGGGGTCATTGTATAAATTAGGGGGTCATTGTATATGTTAGGGGGTTATTGTATATGTTAGAGGGTCATTGTATATGTTAGGGGGTCATTGTATATGTTAGGGGGTCATTGTATATGTTAGGGGGTCATTGTATATGTTAGGGGTCATTGTATATGTTAGGGGGTATCTATTTTTTTCTCTGTTTCTACTATTTTCTAATTAGACTTTTGAATTGTTGTGAGGGAGTGGCATGTTTTATTTTTCCTTTAATTTCAGACTTCAGTGACGAACAGTTATAATTCTAGTCAGCCATGTCATACTTAGTGTATTATATGTTAATTCTGTGTCAAAAACGACATAATAAAACACTCAATATGTCAATCGATGCTCATCAATAGTCTAATATATACATTGATTGGTAAATTGTTAATTTCCACTCTCCAATTACAGGAACTTCTGGGTTCATTTACATGTAATATATGCAGTATGACGTCGAAAAGTGACAACGTCCTTTCAATAACTGAACAATGGAGTAAACAAA
Organism: Bathymodiolus brooksi; assembly: GCA_963680875.1. NCBI lineage: Eukaryota > Metazoa > Mollusca > Bivalvia > Mytilida > Modiolidae > Bathymodiolus > Bathymodiolus brooksi. The sequence continues at coordinate 30,436,539 of OY804576.1, read as the reverse complement.
AGCGTAAAAATAGCATTAAAGAACTCCCCATATATGGTATATTATATTATATGAATGAGAGACAATATTACTTGACTGTTTTGATGTGCGAGGGTGACAAGAGCTGTCAAATTGTCACTAGAAATATAACATATTGACTACAATGAAGTCGTTAATGTACTTATATAACAATACAAGTCCTTCAATCTGACATAACATGATGAGTTTGGTTCCAAGACAGACGATGTGTTTCCTGCACTGCAGCCGTAGTAGTAGTCACATTTGACCAGTCGATGGGTTGTGTTTAATCTGAAAACAGAGACGAAGTTGTTGAGTTGATTATTTTATTTTGTTTGTTGACAACAAAAGATATGACGTCATACCTTTGATAACCATGATTCATAGAACTTTAGAAAACAAGATTATTCTGTAAATGGTGGTTTTTCATGCGAGACAGTCTATAGAAGACGGTTTCACGTGAAGATGTCTACTATACGGTCGATTGTCCAATGAAACGTATGAATTATTTAATACGTTACAATTAAAAATATGTGAATTGTCTAAACTTTCTCAAAAATTGTTAAAAGATATTTTCTGTTTTTCTTTGTTTTACGGAAGAAATAGAGTCTCCCATTCGGCTTAAATAATAGATTTAAATATATTTTACACGTTTCACTTGCTATGCTCTACTGAGAAAAGACAGAATCTTTCATACTCATGAATGGTCTTGTACATAGTAACGCAGTCATTAATGTAACCAAGACTTTTCAAAAGCACTATAGACTATCATTTTTTAACCAAATACAGTGGGCCCCCTCTTATAAGGCCAATTCTCTGATCAGAACAGATTTCAGATATACAAGGAACCTATTGGTCTTCGACATTCGGTAATCGCTCACCTGATGATAGTATTCACAAATAATTGTTTACTGAAGGGTTGTCATCCACCTACAATAAGGTTCCAACCATTTTATAATTGGGGAAGATATTGTATTTTTTCTCTCATTTTATTTCAAAACTGAAAAATGACCATCTCTGACCAACACGTTCTTTTATCTTTACTTAAGTACCACACATACAAGAAAAAAAATGGAAATTTTGTTATTTGCTTGAACAAAATTATTTTTTCCTTGAGTTTTGATTTAATTCTGTGAGTCGCCGCTCATATAATGGTGGTTACATCTGGACATTTCAATGTAATTGTTATCAATATAGAACACATCCGTAAAATATTATTCTAAAATTTATTATTTTGAGAAATGCTTTCTTTATCAACTTCTGAAAGCAATCAGAAAACTTCATGATTGTACCAACTATATTTGATTTTGGTAATAGGTTTAAATAACAATAATTTATTGAAAACCACTCGTACATCTTTCTTGAGTTTCGCTCAAGCCAATAAAAATAGGTTGAGCTTCGGTGACCATTTTGAAAGAAACTTAATCAAGGACATTCATAGATCATTCGTGGAAAGTTTAGGTTCAAATGGCTAAGCCATTACCTACATAAAGATCGTGTTCACAATTCATTTATAAATTAGAATATGATGTGTTATTGTTGGGTTATTATTTATTGAAGATCATAATTCATATCCGTTCTCCTATAACCTTACAATATTTGAGTTGTTTAAGGTGAAATTTGAAGGGTTCCCATCCCACGGTTGTTTCTGATGAGAAGATATGGACATTAAAAGCTTATCGACATTTTGCATCTAAATAATAACCATATTGCCCATTGCTTTGGATTGGTGCCTGTATGAGAAGTAGAAAATTTGAACTAGAATGTGTCCAATAATGAAAACAGAGATGTGAATCTAACAATTACAATTTCATATATCAAACGTCTTCGTTAGCCAAGGATTACGACCCGCAACACCCCCTCCTGTGCACCTCTTGTCACGTTAGCTGTAATTTCGTGATTCCCGCGCACTGTCATCTGCTGGAGTTTTGTCAGTTATGTCCCATATAATGATATAATTTTCAGCCATTCAGCATAGGGCATTCATTTTACATCATGTAAAAATAATACACAATTAACTAGAAACACTAAATGTGTCCCCAAAAATTATCAGTGCTGGTTTTGGTAATCACTTAGGGAACGACCATTTAACTTGAAGGGGTTATGGTTTTTTTCTAAAAAAATATTATGATTCCCAATGTTGCTGAAAAAAATATTCTGATTTTGGTGGAGGAAAAAAAATAATAATCTGATTCAGAGTTTTTGTCATATAACCTAAAGTTGAATTCTGGAAAATAAATTCGCGCTTTGCGCGACAAAAAATTCTGAACGTAGCAAAAAACCATACCCCTCCCCCCTTCAAGTTAAATGGTCGGTCCCTTATGACAAAACATAAACGCTTCCATTTTATATTTACAGTTTCCCTACAAAGGACATGTTTTTTAACGAGTTTCTAAAATTCGGTGGTGAGATGATTACCTCTTACAAATCTGTTCATAACCATAAGTGATCTTGAACAGACCCATCCGATTGGCAAAAAGGTATCATTATTCCGATTCATAAGTCCGCATCTATTTATGATCTAAATAACTATAGAGGTATTACTCTGACCTCAAACGTGTACAAAATTTATGCAAGCATTATGGAAAATACTATTATGACTTTCCTCGAGGATAGAAATGTACTCGGTGAAAGCCAAGGTGCCTTTAGAAAAAACAGAAGTCCCGAGGACCACTTATTCACATTAAACGGTATATGCTCCCAAAGAAAGTCATCTAAACTAAAAACTTATATAGCTTTCCTTGATCTATCGAAAGCATTTGATAGAGTTTGGCGTGAATGTCTTTTTTACTTATTGTGGAAAAATGGGGTATAGGGGAAAATATGGCGTCTCTTAAAAGAAATTTACAGTAATGTAGAGAACAAAGTAATTTTTGGATCGTATAAATCTGAATGGTTCGATCAAGACTTTGGAGTTAAACAGGGATATATTCTCTCCCCTACTCTATTCTCAATTTTGATGAAGGACCTTTCAGACCTCCGGAAAATGTTAAAAATTTCCCATGATTTTGCTTGTAAGTGGAATCTAAAATTTAACCACTCAAAATCGAAGATTTTAGTGGTAGGTCAACGCATTGACAAAAACAGGAAATGGTATCTCGGAAATTAAAAAATTGATGAAACCGATAATTACAAATATTTAGGTGTATATTTGTGTAGAAATCTTAAGCCAACTCATTATATTCTTAAGTATCTAAAAGAAAATTTAGAAAATAAACTAAACGGTATGGTAAGGATCCTAGGAAAACACGGCGACTATAATAGGGTAGAATTCGGAAACGCTTTATGGACCTCAGTTATACGCCCATGTATTGCACATAGCTGTTCCATATGGCTTCCGTCGTCGGAAGCGCAGCGTAATTTACTACAAATCATACAATACAAAGCGGCAAAAATTATTTTACGTACAAAAATTAATATTCCTATAAGTGCTCTATTATTAGAGTTAGGGTGGGAAACCAATGAATGCTTTTTTAGACAGGCAGAAAATTTCTTATTTTTCAAGATTCTCTGAACTAAATTCAACAAGACTGTGCAAGCAAACATTTGATGAACTATTTAGTAAAAATATAAAGGAATGGCCTTATTTTGATTACATACGGTCTTTATTTGAGTCGGTTGGTCTAGATCATTTTATAAATGGAGTTTTAATAAAGGTACATTCTATAAATTTTTCGGTGAATTTACACGAAGAAAAGAACTTGACAATATAGATACGAAATCAAGCTTGCATTTGTACAAAACGTTTAATATCATAGGTAGAACCCAAAAATATTTAATCAATATAAATGATTTTCGCGGTTCAAGGCTCAAACTTCTAGCAAGGACCAACTGCTTGCCAGTAAACAGTACCTTATGTCGTATGCAAATTCGCACTAATCCTCAATGTACAATATGTACAAACAATTATGAAGAAAATGTGAATCATGTGCTACTTGAATGTGCAGCATATACTAATTTGAGAAATGAGTTAAACTCGGACATACCAACCCTATTTTGTGGACAAAACGTAGATGCTAACTTCACTGGATTGCCGCCACATGGAAAAATGATGTTTTTAATGGGTGATTTGGGATATCATTTCTCTAATTTTATAGAAGATGAAACAGATAAACTATGTAAGAAGTTTTGGTGCAATATGTTTATGCTTAGGTCCCAGCCGAATGACTAAGTGCCATAATATATATTTTACTATAATTGTATGTTTTATTATATTTGTTTTTTATCTAAAAATGTTAGATGATAATTTTCAATAGAGTTTTTGTTTGATATTTTACTAAGAAAATATTTAGGGAAATTTTATGTGATCTGTGTTTGTAACAGCTTTTTCTACAAATCAGTTTGTGTTTTACATGTACTAAATACGATCTTAACAGAAAGAGAGACATTTTAAACTGAAATTGTGTGACATTTCACTGTATATATTATTTTTAGTATGTACTGTATATAGTTTTGTAATATGTAAGCATATCTTGGACGCAACCACTGCTACCCCGGTGGTGGTTTCGCCCGTTGTAAAGGGGTAGTTTTTCCAAATAAATAAATATATATATGTCGTGTACATGTTGTAATTTTGTACAAGTTATAACATGTACAAGAAAACTGTACATGTTATAACTTGAACAATCCAAAAATACAGGTTATAACATGTACAAAAGTAGCTTGTACATGTTATAACATGTACAAAATATTGCCTAAAAATGACTTTAACTTGTACAATATTTGAAATTAAAGAACATTATCACAACATTTCATTAACATGGAGTCTTATTATCATCAATTTTATATTTTTTTATTAATTTTTGTTTTAGTTTTTGCTCTTTTTTTTGTTTTTATCTTTTTGAAACAGTTAATGATAAGTTGAGCAGTTTTTATAATTACTTAATACTTTTAAAACACACCTGTAGTCAATGACTATTACTCAGTATTCTCACCTAGTGAATAATAATTGTGAGTTTCTACTCAGAAGGCAATAAATTTACTTTCATAGTAGTAAAGAGTTAAGATGCAAGTGGATACCCAAGACAGATTTTACAATGAAATTCTTGATATGTCGACGAAAAATTCCTCTGCGAACAATACCCTGTTTTCAAAGGAGAGGATATAAACTTTAATAGGAGGTGTTAAGCAGGCAAAAGATGCAACTAAACCTTCTGGCAAAGAAAGAACCCTGCTGAAGCAGTATGAGATATAGACAGCTGGAAACCTTGAAAAAATGATCAAGAGAAAAACATCCGATGGTGAGTGTTATGTTGATACAGTCCGTCTTGGTTTTATAAGTAGAACATGTTCAAACAACAATGCCACCCTGACCTATATTTTTTTCCTGTGAGATTCTGGTCAAACTTTGCATTTAGATCAATATCTCAGTAACCCTGTGTGGTACATCAAAGTATTATTCGACTCCTGCAATGGTCTTATATAATGTATAGGACGTGATCCAATGAAAACCAATATTTCTCTCTGGCTTGTATAATATGCTTGATAGACCCTGGTTTAATTTTGCGTGTAGGTCCATTTCCCAGTGGTCCTTTATAGTACATCCATGATAGTTTACAATCTTCTTACATAGTACATATAGTAAATGATATTAAACAGTACAAATAACAAAATGGCTTATATTTCTATATTTCACATTGGCCTGTACATGTAATTCAAATGTCATGACACTGTCATAATTAAGTTTATCTCAAAACCAATGAGTTAGGTCGTTGGCTCTAACAACTCATACAAGCCTATCACCAATACGGTGTGGGTTCGCGCCCATCTTTGTAAATTTGTCAATGTAAGAAAGGAAATTGTAAGTCTGGTAGGTGTAAATGTATATAACACGCATTCTTGTTGATGCATCCAGTTAAAAACCTAACCGAGTGACCGTGAAGAACCGGCTAGCACCACCAAGGGAGAATAGGACGGGATGTGGATCGTACGCCTTGGTTGGCGAAGATAAATATCAAAGGAAAACAGAAATTGATTCAAGTTAATAGTTGATACTTTTACACCATGTATCTCGGTAACATTTCATTTATGTTTGAAGAAAAAACACTCCCATTACAAAGTAGCATATTCCAACTCTCCTTAAAACGTGCATTAAAACAAAACACTCGCCATTATACCTATTTAGGACAACCTTTTACCTGCATGATTTATTGTATGTAAACTGTTTCTAGTCACGAATACAGCTGAAAAATTGCTCACTTGAACTCGTACAACAATCAATTAATCAGCATGTCGTATGTAGGTAAGTGCATATGTTTCATGCGGAATCACATTTAAAGTTATTAAGTTTATATTCGCCATGTTCATGCTGAGATCTTTTTTTATATATATTTCGTTTGGAAGTCCACGATCAATAAATTAAAGAATTAAAAGCAGAAAGCGCTGTATTGCTCCGACTATCGTATCTCAGTCTTTTAAAATATCTATCTAAATCCCACAGTCCTGCTGATTGAAAATTAAATGGCTTAAGTGTTCAGTATCTTGAAACATCTGACGACATTTGGTACGGAATATTTGTATCACAAATGACCACAAATATGTTCCATTTTTCATAATCACAATTCGGTCTTTTCCTCATTCATGACTAGTTGCAAGGCTTGTAACAAGAGGAAAACGACAGGCGCCACTAGTGGAACAGAAGCTGCTTACCCTTCCGGATCACCTGAGTTCATCCTCGGTTTTTACTGGGTTCGTGGTGCTCATTTTTAGTTTTTTAGTGTAGTGTTTTGTAGATCATTGTTGTGTCCTTTTACTTTTCGGTCATCATACTGTCTGTCAATGTACGGCTTCGACCCCCTTTTACTTTTCGGTCATCATATTGTCTGTCAATGTACGGCTTCGACCCCCTTTTACTTTTCGGTCATCATATTGTCTGTCAATGTACGGCTTCGACCCCCCTTTTACTTTTCGGTCATCATATTGTCTGTCAATGTACGGCTTCGACCCCCTTTTACTTTTCGGTCATCATATTGTCTGTCAATGTACGGCTTCGACCCCCCTTTTACTTTTCGGTCATCATATTGTCTGTCAATGTACGGCTTCGACCCCCCTTTTACTTTTCGGTCATCATACTGTCTGTCTGTCAATGTACGGCTTCGACCCCCTTTTACTTTTCGGTCATCATATTGTATGTCAATGTACGGCTTCGACCCCCTTTTGCTTTTCGGTCATCATATTGTCTGTCAATGTACGGCTTCGACCCCCCTTTTACTTTTCGGTCATCATATTGTCTGTCAATGTACGGCTTCGACCCCCCTTTTACTTTTCGGTCATCATACTGTCTGTCTGTCAATGTACGGCTTCGACCCCCTTTTACTTTTCGGTCATCATATTGTATGTCAATGTACGGCTTCGACCCCCTTTTGCTTTTCGGTCATCATATTGTCTGTCAATGTACGGCTTCGACCCCCCTTTTACTTTTCGGTCATCATATTGTCTGTCAATGTACGGCTTCGACCCCCTTTTACTTTTCGGTCATCATATTGTCTGTCAATGTACGGCTTCGACCCCCCTTTTACTTTTCGGTCATCATATTGTCTGTCAATGTACGGCTTCGACCACCCTTTTACTTTTCGGTCATCATATTGTCTGTCAATGTACGGCTTCGACCCCCCTTTTACTTTTCGGTCATCATATTGTCTGTCAATGTACGGCTTCGACCCCCTTTTACTTTTCGGTCATCATATTGTCTGTCAATGTACGGCTTCGACCCCCCTTTTACTTTTCGGTCATCATACTGTCTGTCAATGTACGGCTTCGACCCCCCTTTTACTTTTCGGTCATCATATTGTCTGTCAATGTACGGCTTCGACCCCCTTTTACTTTTCGGTCATCATATTGTCTGTCAATGTACGGCTTCGACCCCCTTTTACTTTTCGGTCATCATATTGTCTGTCAATGTACGGCTTCGACCCCCCTTTTACTTTTCGGTCATCGTATTGTCTGTCAATGTACGGCTTCGACCCCCTTTTACTTTTCGGTCATCATATTGTCTGTCAATGTACGGCTTCGACCCCCCTTTTACTTTTCGGTCATCATATTGTCTGTCAATGTACGGCTTCGACCCCCCTTTTACTTTTCGGTCATCATAATGTCTGTCAATGTACGGCTTCGACCCCCCTTTTACTTTTCGGTCATCATATTGTCTGTCAATGTACGGCTTCGACCCCCCTTTTACTTTTCGGTCATCATATTGTCTGTCAATGTACGGCTTCGACCCCCCTTTTACTTTTCGGTCATCATATTGTCTGTCAATGTACGGCTTCGACCCCCCTTTTACTTTTCGGTCATCATATTGTCTGTCAATGTACGGCTTCGACCCCCCTTTTACTTTTCGGTCATCATATTGTCTGTCAATGTACGGCTTCGACCCCCCTTTGGTATCTTCAACCTTTCTTCATGAATAAAATTAGAAAAAAATATAAAGTAATGCTATATATAGGCTTAACACAAATGTGTTATTCCCTGTCTCCTTTAATAAACAATCAATAGTACTGAGGAGAGGAGATTTCTGGTTTCAATTTAGTTTTCATCAGCAATTTCTAACAAGTGGCACAACTAATAGTGGGACCAGTTCATTGTGTTTGAAGTATATATCGTCATTTCAGCCAATTGTTCAGCACCAAATTTAATATAGGAGAAGAAAAGCTCTGTGAGTTATAACTAACTGATGAATCCTATGCCATGTGTAGGTGTCTGGAAACCTTAACACTTGATTCGTTTTTGATTTCTTGAGAGTGAGGGTTAAGGTTATGGTGTTTAACGCCTCTTCAACAATATCTCAGTTATATAATGGCGGTTGATTTATTGAAAAGTATTCAGTTATAAATGTCGTGACCAACAAATTTAATGGGATAAGTAAGCGAGGATAATTATAACGACCTGATCGGGTGTTTGGAAACCTTGAGGCTTGAGGTGGTCAGTGGTGTTATCATTGTAGTCAAAAGATAACGACTTGAACCACTATCCCAATAAGTCCCCAGGCACGTGGGGGTGAAGGTAAAGTGTTTATTAAAAAAGTATAAAAATTATAAATATTTAAATTGTAACTATGGATTACATAGAAGACAGTTATGAAAGTGTAGGTGGTTTGTATCGTATGACTTTCACTTTATTTCTCCCATTAATCATATTTTATTACGTTTTTAACACATTTTGTAAGTAACTATTTTTTTTTATCCTATTTCATATTTTATAATGTACTTATATAAGTGTAAACATCCATGCATGCATACAGATTCTAATTTTCTAAAAAAAAATATGTTAGAAATGTATTATATTTTAGATAACGACGGAAATAATATTTAAAACAGGTCACCGTATGATACAGTGACATTTTAAAGATAATATTAAATTTGTTTTAATTTTCAAAATTGCATTAGGAAATTGACGTTTATCTTCACTTGGCTTTTTTCCACAGAAAATTGTTATTTGATTTACTCACATGCCTATTTACATAATTGGGATAAAAGTACAAAATTAACCATAATAAGCCTATACGATAAAACTAAAAATGTGGATTTTATTTATGAAAAACACGACTGTAGAGAAAAAAAAATAAAAAATCGGCTACCTGTTTATTTAACATCGGCTACCTGTTTATTGAACATCGGCTACCTGTTTATTTAACATCGGTTACCTGTTTATTTAACATTGGCTACCTGTTTATTTAACATCGACTACCTGTTTATTTAACATCGACTACCTGTTTATTTAACATCGGCTACCTGTTTATTTAACATCGACTACCTGTTTATTTAACATCGACTACCTGTTTATTTAACATCGGCTACCTGTTTATTTAACATCGACTACCTATTTATTTAACATCGGCTACCTGTTTATTTAACGTTTTTTGAGCGTTTAGTTTACATATACACATCCAATCAGTGTCTATTCTAACAACACAAAAGTTGTTCGTTCGTTCGTTCTCTTAAAGTGGTGAGGTGTACTCGACACATCCTTACGTCATACAGTTTGTCAGTGACTTGCAGCAGATCAGTGGTTTTTCTGGAAAACAAATAAAATGACCACCACTAACTAGATAATGAAAACATATATATTATTGAAAACGGCGTTAAACAACAATAACCTTTACCCCAATTAAAACCAAACGGATGGTACTGGTAGGATGCCATTTTCAAACTTATACACCACAAATACGAACTCCAAATTTGCCTCTTTGATTAATTTTGAAACCTGTTCAAATTGCTCAAGCATTTACATATTTTGTCAGAATGTGTTGAACTTGAATCCTATGCTGGGCGGTAGTAATTTGTTTGGCATAAATACTCCAATGTAAATCTAACTACCACATGATCACAACCACGACGACCCCCATAAAACTAATTGGTTTGTTTGTTTGCTTGATGATGTTTAACGCCACTTTCAACGATATTTCAGTTATATCGTGGCAGTCAGTTTTATTGGTGGCAGAAACCGAAGGACCCGGAGAAAACCACCGACCTGTCGCAAGTCACTGACAAACTTTATCACATAATGTTGTACACCTCACCCTGATGGAGATTCGAACTCGTGGTGATAAGCACTGATTACATAGGTAGTTGTAAATCCAACTACCATACAACAACGGTGGCTCACTAAAAACTAATCATTGGCCAAAGGATGCTAAACGTGTCGGCCGGTACAAATATACTCATCTTGTTGACCGGAAACGACAAAATGTAATTTGGAAAAATCAAGAACCATAACCTCTGATCAACAAATATTAAAATCAAAATGTAAATAAAAATGCAAATGTTTAGAGACGGCAAACAACAGATGGAAATGTTCCTCTTGAGATGAAACCTAAATATATAATTACAAAAATGAATTTGAAAAGGACAATTCAAATAAAGGGAAAATACAAACATACATTCATACATTCATACAAGGAAACAATCAAGCAAACAAACAAACAACGAACAAACAAACAAACAAACAAATCAACACAAACAAAATGAAACAAACAAAAAAATATAAAGAAAAACACAATAACAATAGGAAACAAACAAACAAGTGACCAATACATGACCGACCTCATTCATTTATAACCATCCCATCAGAGTAGATCCATTGTTACATTCAAATGGTTAGCGTCTCTGTAATTTAATATTTAGTATGAAAAATTAAAGGTTAACAAGAAGTTAGGTCAGTGTATACCCGTATGACACTTGTTTGTTACACAAATTTTATATTTATTTGTATAATATGTATAGTGTATGTCACAGACTTATATTAAGTTTATAAGTAATAAAGTTATTATTATTAATTTCAATCGTAATATTTAATATTAATATTTCCAGTTAAAACTCTAAATAGTTTGACCTGTACAACCTTTGACTTGTTGATGACGGTTAGTGCTTTGTAAATCTCCACCCATTATTGCTAGGGGCCTGGGTGGTCGAGTGGTTTAGGTAGTTGAATTCTGGCAACAAGCCTAACACTACCGATGTGGGTTCGAGCCCCGTTACATACCTCAAGTGTTAAGATTTTCAGGGACCTACGTCACTAGGGCTCTTACGGGACAGTTCGATATAAATGTTCAGACTTTTCTCATTGAATAAGGCTTTTAATCACGATATAGCTGAAAAAAATACTGAAAGTATCGCTAAATACCAAAAGAACACCTAACACACCACATTACTTTCATAACTTAGTTCACGTTTGTGAATATCGATCACTTGTTTATATCACGTATTACTATTCAGCTATAGTGTGAGAAATCTCTTTCATATGACATTCATGCATGTTTGGCTTTTACTTTGAATATGCATAAAATAAAAATAAAACATTTTCCAATTAAACATAATTATCGACAAGAATAAAAAAAAATTGGGGAACGGCCAATAATTCTGCTTCAGAAAAATTAATAAAAGTTTATCTGTATCATACCCGAACAATACGTGTACGTTTTTGGTCACGGTGTGTGAATTTTTGCTATAGGTTTATAATGTTGTGTTTCTTTATATACATTTGTATATACTTTACTTTGAAATATATAACAAAAAAGAGAGAAACAAATGTTGACCCATATTCTTTATGCTTTACAAAGTATGTATATTTATGAAATTATTTATAATTTTAGATTCTGCACTGTCATACAGAATAATACAAAATACAATATTTTAATTAGGGTTGAAGATAAAACTGAGAATTACAATAGAGATAAAGAGGTAATATTCCTTTGAAATAAACCTTTAAAACTGGATAAAATGTAAGCAAAAAACACTTTAAATCAATCTTATGTCGATACTATTATATCAGTTAATGTAATGTATGAAATGTGACCACCAAAGAGAAACAAACACAAGCCGTAAATCATGTAACACAAAGACATACGATGTATACTATCACCATACAGACTATCATTGGGGCATGCCAACTGTCGGTGACTTATTTCGAGCAATTCACTATTTATTTCACCTTATTCTAAGGGGCCATAAGCATAACACCTAAGGTGTGGTTTCGCACCCAGACACCCATCTCAAGTGTCAAGGTTTCGAGACACCTATAGCAAGGTCATAGGCTTCACCAGTGGGTATATCTTTCCTAACATTCACCAATCGGTCTGATAGTCACGAAAGTTCAAACGACCACAACAAGTTTAGAAGTGATTATCGATATTCAATTGTTGTTATACCGACCACACCACAGTTAACAGCGCTGATAGACAATTACACCGACCACACCAAAGTTACCAGCGCTGATAGACAATTACACCGACCACACCAAAGTTACCAGTGTTGATAGACAATTACACCGACCACACCAAAGTTACCAGTGTTGATAGACAATTACACCGACCACACCAAAGTTACCAGTGTTGATAGACAATTACATCGATCACACCAAAGTTACCAGTGCTGATAGACAATTATATCGACCACACCAAAGTTAACAGTGCTGATCCACAATTACACCGAAAACACCACAGTTAACAGTGCTGATCGACAATTACACAGACAACACCAACGTTAACAGTGCTGATCGACAATTACATCGACCACACCACAGTTAACAGCGCTGATAGACAATTACACCGACCACACCAAAGTTAACAGTGCTGATAGACAATTACACCGACCACACCAAAATTAACAGTGCTGATCTACAATTACACCGTCCACACCAAAGTTAACAGTGCTGATAGACAATTACACCGACTACACCAAAGTTAACAGTGCTGATCTACAATTACACCGTCCACACCAAAGTTAACAGTGCTGATCGACAATTACACAAACAACACCAACGTTAACAGTGCTGATAGACAATTACATCGACCACACCAAAGTTAACAGTGTTGGTCGACAATTACACAGACAACACCAACGTTAACAGTGCTGATCGACAATTACACTGACCACACCAAAGTTAACAGTGCTGATAGACAATTACACAGACAACACCAACGTTAACAGTGCTGATCGACAATTACACTGACCACACCAAAGTTAACAGTGCTAATCGACAATTACACCGACCACACCAACGTTAACAGTGCTGATCGACAATTACACCGACCACACCACAGTAAACTGTGCTGATCGACAATTACACCGAACACACCACAGTAAACTGTGCTGATCGACAATTACACCGACCACACCACAGTAAACTGTGCTGATCGACAATTACACCGACCACACCACAGTAAACTGTGCTGATCGACAATTACACTGACCACACCACAGTAAACTGTGCTGATCGACAATTACACCGACCACACCACACCAGAGTAAACTGTGCTGATCGACAATTACACCGCCCACATCACATATTTCCTCCGACCACAAACATTTACAACTAAACTCTCAAGACACAAAAAGGTAAACATTTACGTTGGTATTTCTTTTTAAAGAGGTCCTACACACTAGATGTTTCGCTTCATATCACCACCTTTTCCATTAATTTTAGAAGGTGGGCTATATATATATTTTATACATTTCGACCTCTGTCAACACCGTCAATAAATCTTGAACCATAATCTAGACTCGAGTCGAACTCATATTAGCAGGTCAGATGAACAAATGAAATTGTGATATGCAAGAGAGACCGGTATAGACGAGATGGGGAAAAAGACAGAAACAACAAGAAAAGGCTTTTAAAACCACCAAGTTATGGTTTATATGATCCGGGTGCACCAGAAGCACCATTTTAAGGCTTAATTTTAAAATTATATGTCCCAAACCTCTCCAAGCATGCGTGCGACTTCGATGCATCATCCTATCATGATCATGTTCAACCTACTGTTTAATTATAGGGGTTGGCTGGTTCAAGTAAAGTGAAGGGATAAACCCGAGTTTACACTATTGTAGTATAGAGAATTGTTTTAGAGAATACACCCATTAGGACGGAAAAAGATTAAAAAATCATGATTCCGACAGGGTAGACATGACAGCAGTTAAAAGTGGTTTTTATATTATCTGAAGTAAGAATGAAAATATATTTATTTTTCAAACAAATATGTAATTTCTCGCTGGTATATACATTTATGGAATTCCAGCGATATCAGAAATCTTCAATGATTGCTGACCCTTAGCAGAATAAAAAAATAAAATACAGTTTAAAGCTTATCTTAAGCAATAATTGGATTGTTTTTCTTTATAAACATAATGTTGTAATATTTTCTAATTATTTATATAGCTGTATATTATATGATTAATATAAACCGGATTAATGGCGGCTTTTTAATAAAATTCACATAAACATAAAACTTGAACACCTGTCAATTTCATATGACTTTGACATTTAATTTATATAAAAAAATGTTGCACCTTTTATGCACTGAAGTGGACAATGTTTACAAAAAAGGCCGAGGTTAATCTGACCCTCTTCAATGCATGTCAATATGACCAGATTTGGTTTAAATAGTGAGGATATTATCACCTGCTTAAACTGCAACAAAAATATTTTAAGAATCATTTTGAAGACAAAGGCCACGAAATTTGTAAGACATTAAAAGATATTTTATTATACTAGAAATTTAAAAAAGGAAAAAAAGAGACTAGTATAGTCCCCCTTTTCCATAATAAATTACACTTCTGATTTTTATTCAAAGTGTTTGAGCAGTCATTTGAAATCCCACTAATATAAAGCAATTGTATATATAAAGAGGGAAGTTGTGCAATGCATTTTTAAGCTAAAATCTAAACAATGATTAGAAGAGGAGTGAGCGAGTGATTGTTGTTGAATGCCAACTCAGCAATTTTTCAGGTATATAATGGCGAGAAGAAGTTACTTTTCAATGAAATGATGATGATGTCCGCTTTGTACTAGACCAAGACACTTATTTAGATCCTTATAGTACTAGCTCACTGGAACAACAACCCACGGATAGACATGTCGCTCCACTTGGACACATTATCCTGATTCCGAGCCAACTAGTCTTTGCTCTTATTCCTTAATGCTGCATTCTTAGCGGAGAAGCAGCAAATACTAATTCTACATTCCTTGGTTTGACCCGACCAGGGCTCGAACACACGATCTACCGAACTCGAGGCGAGCACACTTGCCATTACACCTCCGATGCGGTTCTGGTCGGAGGATGAGATCGGACACAGAGTGGCATCTTTGGAGCGGCCACGTCAATGCATGGCCATATTTATTTCATCGATAATAGTTGAACGATTAAACCTTCATTTCATTCATAGATTGTACGTTTCAAGTCTTTTTTAGTCGACGTTCGTTTTCACTTTGACGTTACAGTGTCCATGAGGGCCTGTTCCACAGTGAATAACATTTGTATTTAAAAGTAATAATTAAAAAATTAAAAATAAATTTATTAAAAATGCATTGTTTAAGTGATACCTTTATTGGAACCCTTGATATTGCATTAAAAATTGCATCAGTAGTGTAATGGTTAAGATTCTCGCCTCGAGTGTGGTACATCGTGGGTTCGAGCCCCTGTCGAGTAAAGCCAAATATTAGGCCTATACAATTGGTATTTGCACTTCTTCGCCAAGCTCGCAGCATACATAAAGGAGTAAAAGTAAAGACTGATTGGTTCGGATTCGGAATACTTTGTCCGAGTGGAGCGAAATATATTCGTAGATTGTTGTTTCAGTTAGCTAACAATATGAACATCCAACTCAGTGTCCTGGTTAGTAAAAGTGGCCATCATCATCCCATAGTCATTAGCTGTAGCATTGCCCACTTGGCATTAAAACAACAATAACTCTCTCACTAAATTGCATTAACGAGACTGAGTGGTAATATTTGTGTGGCTTTTTTCGAAAGTTCCTGACAACAAGGGAGATAATTATTTGATTACACTTTTCATTCACTGTCGATCACGCCACAATTGTACAGTATGCCCTTTGTTGTCAAATTACCCACGTTCTAATTATGCAAGTCTTAAGTCGTGATCTCTTTTTAAAATTGTGATTTGTAGGAATTCCATGACCAATTTATAACCGTTTATGAGCAGTCAATCTTTTTTCATAATTTATCATTTCGTTGACAGTTTTTTCTGCACTTTCAATCAAAACAACAAGAAAAACTTTTTAGATTGAGTTAGCATTATTTAGTTTGTCTTTTGATTGGCAATAGAATGCAATTATAACAAGTTTATCGCCGATCTGATCTCCTATTTATTTCATTTTCTCGCTATTTCAATAATGGACAAATCTTCGGATGTCAAACCATAAAATTCAGAAATGATTTTTATCTATATATCTGACAACTAATTGATGTTGTTATATAGGAAATCTTTTTGTGCTTCAGAAATGATCTCATGTGGTGTTTATTACATTAGTCAAGAGAAAATCGACTGTCAAAAAAACCACGTAGCACAAGAAAGTTCCATACGGATCTAATGAGTTTCTTTGAGCGTTGCTCTGTTATTGAAAACAAAGTTTATAAACAGTGATGGTCAAGAATTCCACCAATATCAACAAAACGCGCAACCACCTCACACCTCAACAAAACGCGCAACCACCTCACACCTCAACAAAACGTACAACCACCTCACACCTCAACAAAACGTACAACCACCTCACACCTCAACAAAACGTACAACCACCTCACACCTCAACAAAACGTACAACCACCTCACACCTCAACAAAACGTACAACCACCTCACACCTCAACAAAACGTACAACCACCTCACACCTCAACAAAACGTACAACCACCTCACACCTCAACAAAACGTACAACAACCTCACACCTCAACAAAACGTACAACCACCTCACACCTCAACAAAGCGTACAACCACCTCACACCTCAACAAAACGTACAACCACCTCACACCTCAACAAAGCGTACAACCACCTCACACCTCAACAAAACGTACAACCACCTCACACCTCAACAAAACGTACAACCACCTCACACCTCAACAAAACGTACAACCGCCTCACACCTCAACAAAACGTACAACCACCTCACACCTCAACAAAACGTACAACCACCTCACACCTCAACAAAACGTACAACCACCTCACACCTCAACAAAACGTACAACCACCTCACACCTCAACAAAACGTACAACCGCCTCACACCTCAACAAAACGTACAACCACCTCACACCTCAACAAAACGTACAACCACCTCACACCTCAACAAAACGTACAACCACCTCACACCTCAACAAAACGTACAACCACCTCACACCTCAACAAAGCGTACAACCGCCTCACACTTCAACAAAACGTACAACCGCCTCACACTTCAATTCACTGAATATAAAAAAATACCACGATATATGACGCTGGAAACCCAAGGCCTGTCTTGGGACAGGCACACAAATGTGGCAGGGTTAAATTCGTTAATGAGATCTAAATTCTCCCCTTTTGATAATTGGATCTCCAACTGCAATACAAATATATACAAATGAAAAACAAAGGAAACCTGCAGATTCGCTTCCACTCAGAAAGACATGGACAATGAATGCTCTTGGTTAACCGACTACTAGCTATAAGGAAGGTAGAAATTGTTGGTTAAAGACATTACTTTTAGGACAAATAAATAAAAACTGATATTTCTAACAGATTTCATATCAATTAGTTATAATCATCTGAAGAAATTAACGGTCTTTGTGGAAGACTAGAATAATTAGGTCATCAATTTGTTGGAATCAAACATTGAGTATATATTAATAATAAAATATGGAATGAAATATATATATACCGATTTAATTGGTAGCGTACCAGTAGTAACCTCGTACTAATAGAACAACTACAATCGGTTTATCTTGGATTAACTCGCTTCTCGTGTTGTAACGATAAATAGGCAACATAATTTACTATAGCTTCCGATTATCGTGGATTAACCCGCTTCTGGTGTTGTGACGGTACATAGTCAACATAAGTTACCAGATATTCCGATTATCTTGGATTAACCCGCTTCTGGTGTTGTGACGGTACATAGTCAACATAAGTTACCAGATATTCCGATTATCTTGGATTAACCCGTTTCTCGTGTTTTGACTGTACGGGGTCAACATAATTTACTATAGTTCCCATATACGTTTTTCTAATGATATTTCTATTAGTGATCTTGCACAATACGACCCTGGTGATGTCAACGACTGGTCCCTCGATCGATCGATCGAGAGAGAGAGAGAGAGAGGGAGAGAGGGAGAGAGAGAGATGGGAGACGAAAACTTAATAGCAATTTTTGGGAAGAATAATAGTGTGTATGATAAATATTTGACATGAATATTGAAATGTCGCGGTTTTCTTATTGGCTATATATATACAGAGTTGTCAGTTCTTTTTAAACATCTTGTACAGAAACCCAAACATGATGGCTGTTCACTGAAAAAAAAATGACTTATTTTCAACCAAAAAAGGCACGTTTATTGTTGATGACTCTCAAAATTCCCATTAAGTGTATACAAGATGATAGATGGTCATCATTTTAATATTATATATGATTAATTCAAACTTATGTATTAAAACGAGGAGTAATTGCCCAAATTACGTCAAAAGCTTACACGACACTATCTTATAATATTGATAAATGTTAAAAGAAAAAAATAACGTACAAGAACAAATGAAGAAATAAGACATATGTTGAGCAATATGTAATAGTCATTTTCGACGTGTTTTTTTTATAAATATCATATGGCCAGGTTTAAAAGCAGTTTAAGGAAAACATTTATAAGCAATTTTTTTTGTAATGAAGATTTTAATTGTTAGGAAGTAAAGATTTAACTCGGATGAACTTCATAATCTATCAGACAGATAAAAAAAAGTACTACTATTAAAAAAGTTGACATAATTTCCGTATATATGTCATTTTGTGACTCATTTATTTTCTTCTGTTCCAATACTAAATTGATTTTAACTTTCAATAGCAGTACTCGTATCAAAATTTACAACTTTATGTAAATAATGGCTATTTGCAATCTATTCAATATCTTAGCCTTGGAGTGTTGATCGACTGTGTCTGGTCGAAAAGACAAAATTCAGACTTAATACAACCAATATTTTGTTAGTTAAATTGCTTGAGATTCAAATATTGACAGACAACTATAGTTAAATGTCAACTTTATACAAAGCTGTAACTCTTATTTGAATAGAAATGGTCTATCTATAAGAGTAACGTCATTGGACAAGGAAGGATTAAAGATCGATGGCTAAATCTCTGTTCTAAGAAATGCAGGATGACTTACGATCACGCTATGACTATAGAGAAAGAAAGCAAAACAGTACTCCATAATGCAAAGTCTTAAAAACAAAATTCGTTACTTCAAAGGTATAATGTTATGGATTTTGGTGATTTTTTTTGTCCCGATATTAACTTTTAACGCAAAAAAAAACTTTCATAAAAATTAACAAACTCAACGACATTATACCTTTAAATATAAAAAAGAAAGAACAAAGAACAATAGAATAGAATAGAATAGAATAGAATAGATAAATAAATATATATAATAGATAGATAAACAATAAATATATATTATTGCTGTATTTAGAAAGCTCTCTGAACGAGTAAGATAACAACAGTATATAGAATTGAGTCATGCGACTTTTAATTTTTATTTATTATTATGTTTATTTGTGTTGAAATTATGTTTATTGTTTATTTGTTGAAGTGTCTCAACTTTATAGTGGTTTAAAGACATAAAGTTATCATTACAACCGTAAAAAACAACAACAGATAAAAACAGATAAAGAGATAAAGAGATATACTATGTGATTCATAGATAGTGAATTATCAATCCTGTGTTGTTTTCAGTAACTTGTGACATATCGGTGGTTTTCTCAGGGGACTCCGGTTTCCTCCATCAATAAATCTGACCGTCACGATATACCTGAAATATTGTTGTCAGTGGCACTAAACACCATTACCATAACCCCTCAATCTTATATTACAAAATTCATCTACGATTAAGTTCAAGAACTATATCATCAGTCTGAAATTAGTAGGAGTGCAAAACGAAATAAAAAAAAAATGAAAAAAATAAAGTTATTGAAGTTGAAATTGTATCTCATGATACATAGCATATATATATAATATATCTTTTATCTTATCATTAATGTCAATTCTGGTGTCAACTAAGCCTTTATAAAAATTACATTTTTAACAAACAAAAAGTACACACGATACAGTCAGAAAGTTTAATATTTCATTGGCATTGTTACAAAACGACCTTCTTTTTCAATAGAATAATCTGTGATTTGTTTAAAAAGATTTTAAAACTTGTCATATTAATCATAAACCATCTCCGACACGCTATGCTCTGCATGCTGCACACAAACCAATCCGTTGTTCGTGTTATCTAACTAAAAAACAAAATTTAATCCACGCGATAATCAAGTTCCATATCCTGGAGAAACTTGGCAAACTGTCCAACTGAATTAAATGTAAGGTTTTCGTCACGATACGAAAACATATAGTATCTGTATAGTATGTCTTAATGCGACACATCACACCAACCTTCTACACTTAGCACCAGAGGAATCAAGAAGTCCTCTAAATACATTATTTCTCCTTTTGTTTGAACTATACATTGACACTCGTCAGTTATTGTTAACTTAAGATTTCCATTAAAGTTGATCTAGAAATAAGATAGTGTACGAGTTGTAAAGAATTACATATATTTTGTATATTAATAATTAAAATAATATCTAATGTAGAAATTCATTTTCACATCGTGTATTACAGTACACCTTGTATGGCGAGTCAGAGAGTTAGGGTTATCCGTGTATAAAACCATTTTCAACAATATTTCAGTGGTGGTGGAGGAAACATGAGTACCCTGAAAAAACCACTGATCTGTCGCAAGTCATTGGCGTAAAGTTATATTGAATATACCTCACCACTCGGGGACGACCTAAGGATGTGCAGGGCCCAATACTGTTCTTTGTAAAACCAGGGCCGTAGCAAGGTTTTCTGAAAGGGGGGTGCACAACTAAAAGGCGAGGGGTCTGGGGGCCCTGAGGTTTTAGCATTTTACAAACAATATAATCAAAGGAAAAAATTGATCAAAATGCAAGAAATTTTGTATATCCTTTTTGATTACATTAACTGTTTATCTATGGTAGAATGATAACCATCTGATGTGCATAGAGAAAATAAAATCGTAATATTGACGTTAAAATCAAGTATACGCAAGGTTTTTTTTTTTTTTTTGAGAGGGGGTGCACATGCACCCAATGCACCTCCCCTGGCTACGGCCTTGAAAACCTATATTTTGTTGTTGTGTGTACAGTCTAGAGTAGATAACTCCAGTACCAGGATTCCTTAATCCTAACCTTAACCTTAGTCCTAATTTGTTGAATTGGTGTAAGGCCCACCCTGTGACGCCAGTGGTAACTCATAACGTTGGTGTCTGGTAATAGGCACACATTACATCTAACATAAGATCCCGTCACGACAATCTAATATCTTTATTGTGCTTTTTACATTATTTAGTTTCATAGTTACGTTACTAATGTATACTCATGTATTCTGATTGATTAGATGTCCTGTTATTATTATGTAATGGATATTTAATGCCACTTTTATCAAAAGCAAAATGTTATTACTGAGGAAATCAGGACACCCGGGAAAAAACATTGACCTCTTGTAAATCGTTGACAAACTTTTATCACCTAACGTACACCTTAAGTATATAAATAGTAGACTGTACTTACAAACCTTAATGGTGATTAGATAACAATCTTGTTAAAAATCACAAACAATTGTGTATGCAATATTTCGTTTGCTGCCTATAAACAAATTAAATGGTGCATATGAATTCTGTCTTCAGATATCTAATTTGTAACATTCCAAGAGTTGGGTGGTTGTAAATTAGTTGTAGATAGACTTTGGTACTCGCATGTAGTACGGTGATTGTACTGTCCCAGTACTCATGCAAGGTAATTCTGTCTTCAGATATCTAATGTTTAACATTCCAAGAGTTGGGTGGTTGTAAATTAGATGTAGATAGACTTTGGTACTCGCATGTAGTACGGTGATTGTACTGTCCCAGTACTCATGCAAGGTACATCTGTCTTCAGATATCTAATGTTTAACATTCCAAGAGTTGGGTGGTTGTAAATTAGATGTAGATAGACTTTGGTACTCGCATGTAGTACGGTGATTGTACTGTCCCAGTACTCATGCAAGGTACATCTGTCTTCAGATATCTAATGTTTAACATTCCAAGAGTTGGGTGGTTGTAAATTAGATGTATATAGACTTTGGTACTCGCATGTAGTACGGTGATTGTACTGTCCCAGTACTCATGCAAGGTATTTCTGTCCACGCACAGCCATTTGTCTACAAGAGGCGGATTAGCCATACAGACATTTGGGAAGATAAGCAACATATTAATGAACAATGTGTCGACCTTATAGAGGACGGATGGCCTGGTCAGTTTTAAGACCCAGTCCACTTCTGTAAATGTTAGCAAGTGATGAACGACTCAGTGAAGTTTCTGTTTTACAAACAATATATACTATACATGTTGTACTTCTGAAATGCTGGCCAAACTTATTTGTATCTAAACTAAATAATGAATCCTAAGTTTTCCTGTATAGTAAAACAAAATAAAAGACATAAAATCTGAAAAAAAAATTCTTGAAAGAATATTAAAAAGAAATCGACAACGTACATGTATACCTGAATATATAACAAGTGATCACAGCTTTAGAACTTGAACTTGGCCATACGAACATCTATTAAAAGATCAGAACTATTGATTATCTTGAATAGTAGTTACTTTTTTTATCTAACGTATTATACTGATGTCTCATCTTTGGCGTGACCTCCAAGAATCTGAAAGTACATGTAGAACGATTCTTTGTAAGAACGGACTTCCACGCTTGTTCACACTGTCAGTACATTTCTTACCGGCTGTAGTTCTAGATAATCATTTAGACAGGTATATTGGTAAGCATAAAAGACCCGTGCTATATAAAAGTTGTTGACTACAGAATCTTATCCCGAAGACATATACCACGACAACACTTCATGATTGTGTCCTTTCAGAAGAACAAAAATTCGAATTCATTATTTCATGATAAAAAATACCGCTGTCAAGAACAGTATTGTATACATTTTTGGTTTCGGTTTTGTCAATTATAATGTATTTGATTACAAGAAAGATATAATTCACTTCGAAAAGAGTTTTAAACCACGAAATTTATCATTTGAAAAGGAAGATTTTTGTAAAGACCTCTTCAATTTACAATCCTCAGCGAAACGTGAAATGAATAGAGGATATTAATGGTTGATTTAATGGCGAGATTATTGTAATATTCCTATTAGAGCGATAAATGAGATTCAGTATTTTGTTTAAAAAGATGTTATCAAAATTAATATACCATATCCATATTTTAGTTACATATATTAAATTTTGTTTTCTGTTAATAGTCTATACTCTACGTGACATTTATGAAAATATTCTAGTAATCCTCTCTGTATCCTGTTTGGGGATCACAAGTGGAAGAATATGTCTCATTATATTGTGCTAAGCAAGTACTTCTGCCATCCACGTTAGAAAACAAAAAGATAATCACCTACATATACCAATAATAGTCAATGATGTGGATCTATTTAGAAATTTATGACCATCAACCCCCCCCCCTCCCCCCTTAAAAAATTGTCCAAATATCATATATAACAAATAGGAACGCTTGTGTAAGATGGTTTTACCGTGGAAATGTTAGAAAAGATGATTTTGTAAAAGAAATTTGATTAAAAGAACATGACAACTCTGATGAGATACTGACATAAAATACATACATGGCCAATTGAATGGTTTAAAACCTTAAGAACTTCTTATAACCTATGTAATACAATTATAAGAAAACCGCGATAAACACACGGAGACATCTACCGGTATATGAACAAATCACATAAATTGTCTCCAAAACACATAAATTGTAACGTAAACAACAATCTATGAAACACACAAATTGTAAACCAGACAACAATCTCCAAAACACATAAATTGTAAACCAGAAAACGGTCTCCAAAACACATAAATTATAAACCAGAAAACGGTCTCCAAAACACAATAATTGTAATTATAGCATGCAGCGAACCTCGGGTACAAAACAGAGTAATCAAGTACTCACCAGACAAAAATGAACTGTACAAAAAAAAAAAAAAAAAAAAAAAAAAAACAATTTCCTGAGAGATTATTAAAATAGAGAATAAAATAAAAATGTCAATTCAATATATCCGTACTGCGAACTTAAACAAGAATGAAGAAAGTCCTACAATAACTTACGAAATACAAGTAAACTGTGAATATACACGAATTACAAGCTGAAAAGTTGTGAAGCAGTTCTACAAATACTGACGCAATACAAGTAAACTGTGAATATACACGAATTACAAGCTGAAAAATTGTGAAGCAGTTCTACAAATACTGACGAAATACAAGTAAACTGTGAATATACACGAATTACAAGCTGAAAAGTTGTGAAGCAGTTCTACAAATACTGACGAAATACAAGTAAACTGTGAATACACACGAATTACAAGCTGAAAAGTTGTGAAGCAGTTCTACAAATACTGACGAAATACAAGTAAACTGTGAATATACACGAATTACAAGCCGAAAAGTTGTGAAGCAGTTCTAAAAATACTGACGAAATACAAGTAAACTGTGAATACACACGAATTACAAGCTGAAAAG
The DNA here is from genome assembly GCA_963680875.1 of Bathymodiolus brooksi. Lineage (NCBI taxonomy): Eukaryota > Metazoa > Mollusca > Bivalvia > Mytilida > Modiolidae > Bathymodiolus > Bathymodiolus brooksi. The sequence goes on along the minus strand of OY804576.1, from coordinate 30,411,456 downwards.
TTGTGAAGCAGTTCTACAAATACTGACGCAATACAAGTAAACTGTGAATATACACGAATTACAAGCTGAAAAGTTGTGAAGCAGTTCTACAAATACTGACGAAATACAAGTAAACTGTGAATATACACGAATTACAAGCCGAAAAGTTGTGAAGCAGTTCTACAAATACTGACGAAATACAAGTAAACTGTGAATATACACGAATTACAAGCTGAAAAGTTGTGAAGCAGTTCTACAAATACTGACGAAATACAAGTAAACTGTGAATATACCACGAATTACAAGCTGAAAAGTTGTGAAGCAGTTCTACAAATACTGACGAAATACAAGTAAACTGTGAATATACACAAATTACAAGCTGAAAAGTTGTGAAGTAGTTCTACAAATACTGACGTAATACAACTAAACTGTGAATATACACGAATTACAAGCTGAAAAGTTGTGAAGCAGTTCTACAAATACTGACGAAATACAAGTAAACTGTGAAGCCCCGTGGATACACACGAATTCCAAGTTGTAAAGCAGATCTACAAATACTGACGAAATACAAGCAAAACGTGAAGTTCCATGAAAGCACACGAACTACTAACAGAAAAGATATTAAAGGTGGTCATGCAAAGGATAACAAAATGTCATCAAAATTACATAAAATTGGACCAAACATTTAATTACACATTATTAAAATACAAAAAACGAACACAAAAATGAAGTTCACGAAAGAAAGTATTTTTCTACCTGAATCCATATAAGTATTATCTTTCCGGTGAACAATCTCATCAGACTGAGTTTGTTGATATTTCTAATGAGATTACAGGATTGTACATACATCCATATGATACGCCATTAAGCATTGAACTGTAATTCTACTTTTCTCTTGTTTTGAGCTGTGACCAAACTGGGCATCTTTTTCTATAGATATATAAACAGGAACAAAGAATGTTTTATTAAAGAGAGATGATGGTGTAGATATAAATCTTAGTTATCAAGTTCAAGATTAAAATTATCAAGATGTTGTTTAGTTAAAATCATTTTATCTCAGAACAAAATGAAGTCTGGGTTAGTTGACGGAGAAACGGAAGGTGTAATCGGGTATTTTGTTTTTCCTTTCATACCTCCTGAACTATATAATTTATTCAGCATTAAATTATCTAAATGTACTGTTCCAAATAATCGTCACACTCTATACCAATTTTAATGTTGTACGGTATAAGATACCAGTTAGTTTCCTACTGGTTTCCCAGCGGTCAATGATATGATGGATGATGGCACTACATGTCATGTATTCTTTTTTTCGTCATTCTTGTATTTTTTCCCTTTCTGTGGACCCCGTGCACTCCTTTCTGTGGACCCCGTGCACTCCTTTCTGTGGACCCCGTGCACTAACATCATTTAGAAATTCATCAAGTTTAACAGTTATGAAAAACTTTCATTTTAAGTAGCTGTTTTGCCTAGGGGCAAAATGTTTGACATATTAAGTTTGTACTTTTACGTCAATAGCGATGACACGATCACCTGCTTGTTACTGTAGCTGATTTTAATTACATTTAAAATCCTTTGCGGTCCAATTGCACGGAAATTGAAATGTTGTCACCTTGCTCGCCTAATCTTTACATCTTATATATATGAATAATCAGCATGTATATTTTGAAATAGACAAAAAAACATTGATGAGTAAGCAACCATTTGATTTCAGAGGGAGAAATGTGGATCAAAAGTTCAAATACCTAAAATGTGGAGACATAATAGCGAGGACAAATATCTACGACCTTGTTATTTACCTCTTCCTATCAAAGTATGACGACAAAGATCTAAACTATACACATGAGAACAAAGATCTAAACTATACACATGAGAACAAAGATCTAAACTATACACATCAGAACAAAGATCTAAAATATACACATCAGAACAAAGATCTAAACTATACACATCAGAACAAAAATCTACACTATACACATGAGAACAAAGATCTAAACTGTACACATGAGAACAAAGATTTAAACTATACACATCAGAACAAAGATCTAAAATATACACATCAGAACAAAGATCTAAACTATACACATCAGAACAAAGATCTAAAATATACACATCAGAACAAAGATCTAAAATATACACATCAGAACAAAGATCTAAAATATACACATCAGAACAAAGATCTAAAATATACACATCAGAACAAAGATCTAAACTATACACATCAGAACAAAGATCTAAAATATACACATGAGAACAAAGATCTAAACTACACACATCAGAACAAAGATCTAAAATATACACATCAGAACAAAGATCTAAACTATACACATCAGAACAAAAATCTACACTATACACATCAGAACAAAGATCTAAACTATACACATGAGAACAAAGATCTAAACTATACACATCAGAACAAAAATCTACACTATACACATGAGAACAAAGATCTAAACTGTACACATGAGAACAAAGATCTAAACTATACACATCAGAACAAAGATCTAAACTATACACATGAGTACAAACAAGTTGCTATCCAAGTTGTATTGAACTGTACTGGGTGTGATAACGGTTAGGGTAACGGTTTCGAACATTTTGTTCCACCGCTGTGTCAGATTAATTGTTTAGTAAATACAAAAGCTCTCACAATAGATATCATTTTATGACACTAGAAATTGGAGAATTTATCAATAGAGAGTTTCCGGTGGCCTTGTTAAATGTTTAAAATGATATAACGTTGTTTTTGTCCTCCAAGGGATAAGATAATCTGTTCTGATACCAGATCACTGAGAGAAATTACAATTTAAATTTATGGTAAGATTTTACAACATAAATTTGGTTAGAGGGCCAACATTATAGATTTGATGACCGCCTTTCTCTACGGTACCATTGTTCAGTTATACAATATGTAATATGGGTGTCATGAACACCAATCTTCCTATTTACATTATTTTAAATACACAACGAAAAAATTGAATTGTGTGGTTGAAGTTCCCGTGGACTCTCCGAGTGTCCACGAGGACATTAAGCCAAATGATCTACCAGATTGACCAATGATCTTTTCCGCTACTCTATTAAAATATTTTCTATCCGATTTGTATTCACTAAAATAAATTGTGACATCTCATATGAACGATTAAAGGAGTCAAGTTACATTTGGGTGAAATGGTGATGATGTCAGCTTTCTACTACACCAACATGCTTAGATGAATTGTTATAGTACTATTTCACAGAAACAACAGTCCGCGCGTATACATGTAGCTCCACTCTGACAAATTATCCTAATTCCGAGCCAACTAGTCTTTGCTGTCTTACTCCTTAAATGCTGTGTGTTTATATGAGAAGTAACAAATACCAATGTTATAGTCTGTGGTTCAAGACTCAACTAGGATCGAACTTACGATCTACCGCACTCGAGGCGAACAAATTAACCATTACACCATCGATGCGGTGGTTATATTGAAATGGAATAAGTAATAAAAATGATAAAAAAGAAGAAAAAAAAAGACAAATATGTGAAACATATACTATGTAAGTGGAAAAACACAAACGGCATAAAATTAAAATTTTGATGTTTTTAACTTTCTAAGCACAATAACAATTCTATTAAGTTTGTTTGGTTTTATTGTGCTTAACGTCACTTTCCACAATATTTCAGTTATATTATATACTCATATAAATATCTTGAATCTGATTTGATAAAACACTGCCACGTGATAGTTATCCATTCGTTGGGTCAACCGCTAATCGTAAGGTCTCATAGTAAGGTCCACCGCTCGCGAGGAAATCCAAAGGAAATTCCCACGTGAGCCTCACGTGTTTCCAATTATAGTTACTTCCCTTGATTCAACAGACAACAACAGGTTCGTCGCTGTAGGCGAAGAAGAAATTCGAGATTCGAACTGATAACATCAGCGGTGATAGGCACTTATTGCATAGGTAGTTGTAAATCCAACTATCCAACAGGCAACTACCATACGATCACGGCCACAACGGACCCTCCAATCCATTAAATTTAGAACGAGTTCCTAACACTACAATGACTCCGGTTGGACATTGAGTATAGAGTAGGTTGAATCGTTACATACACATTTTTTTATACAAATAGTTTCTTGGCTTCAGAATGGTATGATATTATACGATGTTGTCTCATTCAGACAGTTCGTGTTAACGTGTACAGGAATGCCATATAATAGTTTCTTGGCTTCAGAATGGTATGATATTATACGATGTTGTCTCATTCAGACAGTTCGTGTTAACGTGTACAGGAATGCCATATAATAGTTTCTTGGCTTCAGAATGGTATGATATTATACGATATTGTCTCATTCAGACAGTTCGTGTTAACGTGTACAGGAATGCCATATAATAGTTTCTTGGCTTCAGAATGGTATGATATTATACGATGTTGTCTCATTCAGACAGTTCGTGTTAACGTGTACAGGAATGCCATATAATAGTTTCTTGGCTTCAGAATGGTATGATATTATACGATGTTGACTCATTCAGACAGTTCGTGTTAACGTGTACAGGAATGCCATATAATAGTTTCTTGGCTTCAGAATGGTATGATATTATACGATGTTGTCTCATTCAGACAGTTCGTGTTAACGTGTACAGGAATGCCATATAATAGTTTCTTGGCTTCAGAATGGTATGATATTATACGATGTTGTCTCATTCAGACAGTTCGTGTCAACGTGTACAGGAATGCCATATAATAGTTTATTGGCTTCAGAATGGTATGATATTATACGATGTTGTCTCATTCAGACAGTTCGTGTCAACGTGTACAGGAATGCCATATAATAGTTTCTTGGCTTCAGAATGGTATGATATTATACGATGTTGTCTCATTCAGACAGTTCGTGTCAACGTGTACAGGAATGCCATATAATAGTTTCTTGGCTTCAGAATGGTATGATATTATACGATGTTGTCTCATTCAGACAGTTCGTGTCAACGTGTACAGGAATGCCATATAATAGTTTCTTGGCTTCAGAATGGTATGATATTATACGATGTTGTCTCATTCAGACAGTTCGTGTCAACGTGTACAGGAATGCCATATAATAGTTTCTTCGCTTCAGAATGGTATGATATTATACGATGTTGTCTCATTCAGACAGTTCGTGTCAACGTGTACAGGAATGCCATATAATAGTTTTTTGGCTTCAGAATGGTATGATATTATACGATGTTGTCTCATTCAGACAGTTCGTGTCAACGTGTACAGGAATGCCATATAATAGTTTCTTGGCTTCAGAATGGTATGATATTATACGATGTTGTCTCATTCAGACAGTTCGTGTCAACGTGTACAGGAATGCCATATAATAGTTCTTGGTTTCAGAATGGTATGATATTATACGATGTTGTCTCATTCAGACAGTTCGGGTCAATGTGTACAGGAATGCCATATAATAGTTTCTTGGCTTCAGAATGGTATGATATTATACGATGCTGTCTCATTCAGACAATTCGTGTTAACGTGTACAGGAATGCCATATAATAGTTTCTTGGTTTCAGAATGGTATGATATTATACGATGTTGTCTCATTCAGACTGTCCGTGTCAATGTGTACAGGAATGCCATATAATAGTTTCTTGGCTTCAGAATGGTATGATATTATACGATGTTGTCTCATTCAGACAGTTCGTGTCAACGTGTACAGGAATGCCATATAATAGTTTCTTGGCTTCAGAATGGTATGATATTATACGATGTTGTCTCATTCAGACAGTTCGTGTTAACGTGTACAGGAATGCCATATAATAGTTTCTTGGCTTCAGAATGGTATGATATTATACGATGCTGTATCATCCAGACAGTTCGTGTTAACGTGTACAGGAATGCCATATAATAGTTTCTTGGCTTCAGAATGGTATGATATTATACGATGCTGTCTCATTCAGACGGTTCGTGTTAACGTGTACAGGAATGCCATATAATAGTTTCTTGGCTTCAGAATGGTATGATATTAAACGATGCTGTCTCATCCAGACAGTTCGTGTCAACGTGTACAGGAATGCCATATAATAGTTTATTGGCTTCAGAATGGTATGATATTATACGATGCTGTCTCATCCAGACAGTTCGTGTCAACGTGTACAGGAATGCCATATAATAGTTTCTTGGCTTCAGAATGGTATGATATTATACGATGTTGTCTCATTCAGATAGTTCGTGTCAACGTGTACAGGAATGCCATATAATAGTTTCTTGGTTTCAGAATGGTATGATATTATACGATGTTGTCTCATTCAGAAAGTTCGTGTCAATGTGTACAGGAATGCCATATAATAGTTTCTTTGCTTCAGAATGGTATGATATTATACGATGTTGTCTCATTCAGACAGTTCGTGTCAACGTGTACAGGAATGCCATATAATAGTTTCTTGGCTTCAGAATGGTATGATATTATACGATATTGTCTCATTCAGACAGTTCGTGTCAACGTGTACAGGAATGCCATATAATAGTTTCTTGGCTTCAGAATGGTATGATATTATACGATGTTGTCTCATTCAGACAGTTCGTGTCAATGTGTACAGGAATGCCATATAATAGTTTCTTGGCTTCAGAATGGTATGATATTATACGATGTTGTCTCATTCAGACAGTTCGTGTCAACGTGTACAGGAATGCCATATAATAGTTTCTTGGCTTCAGAATGGTATGATATTATACGATGTTGTCTCATTCAGACAGTTCGTGTTAACGTGTACAGGAATGCCATATAATAGTTTCTTGGCTTCAGAATGGTATGATATTATACGATGCTGTCTCATTCAGACAGTTGGTGTCAATGTGTACAGGAATGCCATATAATAGTTTCTTGGCTTCAGAATGGTATGATATTATACGATATTGTCTCATTCAGACAGTTCGTGTCAACGTGTACAGGAATGCCATATAATTGTTTCTTGGTTTCACAATGGTATGATATTATACCATGCTGTCTCATTCAGACAGTTCGTGTTAACGTGTACAGGAATGCCATATAATAGTTTCTTGGTTTCAGAATGGTATGATATTATACGATGTTGTCTCATTCAGACAGTTCGTGTTAACGTGTACAGGAATGCCATACAATAGTTTCTTGGTTTCAGAATGGTATGATATTATACGATGTTGTCTCATTCAGACAGTTCGTGTCAACGTGTATAGGAATGCCATATAATAGTTTCTTGGTTCTAGAATGGTATGATATTATACGATGTTGTCTCATTCAGACAGTTCGTGTCAATGTGTACAGGAATGCCATATAATAGTTTCTTGGCTTCAGAATGGTAGGATATTATACGATGTTGTCTCATTCAGACAGTTCGTGTCAACGTGTACAGGAATGCCATATAATAGTTTCTTGGCTTCAGAATGGTATGATATTATACGATGTTGTCTCATTCAGACAGTTCGTGTTAACGTGTACAGGAATGCCATATACTAGTTTCTTGGCTTCAGAATGGTATGATATTATACGATGCTGTATCATCCAGACAGTTCGTGTTAACGTGTACAGGAATGCCATATAATAGTTTCTTGGCTTCAGAATGGTATGATATTATACGATGCTGTCTCATTCAGACAGTTCGTGTTAACGTGTACAGGAATGCCATATAATAGTTTCTTGGCTTCAGAATGGTATGATATTAAACGATGATGTCTCATCCAGACAGTTCGTGTTAACGTGTACAGGAATGCCATATAATAGTTTCTTGGCTTCAGAATGGTATGATATTATACGATGCTGTCTCATCCAGACAGTTCGTGTTAACGTGTACAGGAATGCCATACAATAGTTTCTTGGCTTCAGAATGGTATGATATTATACGATGTTGTCTCATTCAGATAGTTCGTGTCAACGTGTACAGGAATGCCATATAATAGTTTCTTGGTTTCAGAATGGTATGATATTATACGATGTTGTCTCATTCAGACAGTTCGTGTTAACGTGTACAGGAATGCCATATAATAGTTTATTGGCTTCAGAATGGTATGATATTATACGATGTTGTCTCATTCAGACAGTTCGTGTCAACGTGTACAGGAATGCCATATAATAGTTTCTTGGCTTCAGAATGGTATGATATTATACGATATTGTCTCATTCAGACAGTTCGTGTCAACGTGTACAGGAATGCCATATAATAGTTTCTTGGCTTCAGAATGGTATGATATTATACGATGTTGTCTCATTCGGACAGTTCGTGTCAATGTGTACAGGAATGCCATATAATAGTTTATTGGCTTCAGAATGGTATGATATTATACGATGCTGTCTCATCCAGACAGTTCGTGTTAACGTGTACAGGAATGCCATATAATAGTTTCTTGGCTTCAGAATGGTATGATATTATACGATGCTGTCTCATTCAGACAGTTCGTGTCAACGTGTACAGGAATGCCATATAATAGTTTCTTGGCTTCAGAATGGTATGATATTAAACGATGATGTCTCATCCAGACAGTTCGTGTTAACGTGTACAGGAATGCCATATAATAGTTTCTTGGCTTCAGAATGGTATGATATTATACGATGCTGTCTCATCCAGACAGTTCGTGTTAACGTGTACATGAATGCCATACAATAGTTTCTTGGCTTCAGAATGGTATGATATTATACGATGTTGTCTCATTCAGATAGTTCGTGTCAACGTGTACAGGAATGCCATATAATAGTTTCTTGGTTTCAGAATGGTATGATATTATACGATGTTGTCTCATTCAGACAGTTCGTGTTAACGTGTACAGGAATGCCATATAATAGTTTCTTGGCTTCAGAATGGTATGATATTATACGATGTTGTCTCATTCAGACAGTTCGTGTCAACGTGTACAGGAATGCCATATAATAGTTTCTTGGCTTCAGAATGGTATGATATTATACGATATTGTCTCATTAAGACAGTTCGTGTCAACGTGTACAGGAATGCCATATAATAGTTTCTTGGCTTCAGAATGGTATGATATTATACGATGTTGTCTCATTCAGACAGTTCGTGTCAATGTGTACAGGAATGCCATATAATAGTTTATTGGCTTCAGAATGGTATGATATTATACGATGTTGTCTCATTCAGACAGTTCGTGTCAACGTGTACAGGAATGCCATATAATAGTTTCTTGGCTTCAGAATGGTGTGATATTATACGATGCTGTCTCATTCAGACAGTTCGTGTCAATGTGTACAGGAATGCCATATAATAGTTTCTTGGCTTCAGAATGGTATGATATTATACGATGTTGTCTCATTCAGACAGTTCGTGTTAACGTGTACAGGAATGCCATATAATAGTTTCTTGGCTTTAGAATGGTATGATATTATACGATGTTGTCTCATTCAGACAGTTCGTGTCAACGTGTACAGGAATGCCATATAATAGTTTCTTGGCTTCAGAATGGTATGATATTATACGATGCTGTCTCATTCAGACAGTTCGTGTTAACGTGTACAGGAATGCCATATAATAGTTTCTTGGCTTCAGAATGGTATGATATTATACGATGCTGTCTCATTCAGACAGTTCGTGTTAACGTGTACAGGAATGCCATATAATAGTTTCTTGGCTTCAGAATGGTATGATATTATACGATGTTGTCTCATTCAGACAGTTCGTGTCAATGTGTACAGGAATGCCATATAATAGTTTCTTGGCTTCAGAATGGTATGATATTATACGATGTTGTCTCATTCAGACAGTTCGTGTCAACGTGTACAGGAATGCCATATAATAGTTTCTTGGCTTCAGAATGGTATGATATTATACGATGTTGTCTCATTCAGATAGTTCGTGTCAACGTGTACAGGAATGCCATATAATTGTTTCTTGGTTTCACAATGGTATGATATTATACGATGCTGTCTCATTCAGACAGTTCGTGTTAACGTGTACAGGAATGCCATATAATAGTTTCTTGGTTTCAGAATGGTATGATATTATACGATGTTGTCTCATTCAGACAGTTCGTGTTAACGTGTACAGGAATGCCATACAATAGTTTCTTGGTTTCAGAATGGTATGATATTATACGATGTTGTCTCATTCAGATAGTTCGTGTCAACGTGTATAGGAATGCCATATAATAGTTTCTTGGTTCTAGAATGGTATGATATTATACGATGTTGTCTCATTCAGACAGTTCGTGTCAATGTGTACAGGAATGCCATATAATAGTTTCTTGGCTTCAGAATGGTAGGATATTATACGATGCTGTCTCATCCAGACAGTTCGTGTTAACGTGTACAGGAATGCCATATAATAGTTTCTTGGCTTCAGAATGGTATGATATTATACGATGCTGTCTCATTCAGACAGTTCGTGTTAACGTGTACAGGAATGCCATATAATAGTTTCTTGGCTTCAGAATGGTATGATATTATACGATGATGTCTCATCCAGACAGTTCGTGTTAACGTGTACAGGAATGCCATATAATAGTTTCTTGGCTTCAGAATGGTATGATATTATACGATGTTGTCTCATTCAGATAGTTCGTGTCAACGTGTACAGGAATGCCATATAATAGTTTCTTGGTTTCAGAATGGTATGATATTATACGATGTTGTCTCATTCAGACAGTTCGTGTTAACGTGTACAGGAATGCCATATAATAGTTTATTGGCTTCAGAATGGTATGATATTATACGATATTGTCTCATTCAGACAGTTCGTGTCAACGTGTACAGGAATGCCATATAATAGTTTCTTGGCTTCAGAATGGTATGATGTTATACGATATTGTCTCATTCAGACAGTTCTTGTCAACGTGTACAGGAATGCCATATAATAGTTTCTTGGCTTCAGAATGGTATGATATTATACGATGTTGTCTCATTCAGACAGTTCGTGTCAATGTGTACAGGAATGCCATATAATAGTTTATTGGCTTCAGAATGGTATGATATTATACGATGTTGTCTCATTCAGACAGTTCGTGTCAACGTGTATAGGAATGCCATATAATAGTTTCTTGGCTTCAGAATGGTGTGATATTATACGATGCTGTCTCATTCAGACAGTTCGTGTCAATGTGTACAGGAATGCCATATAATAGTTTCTTGGCTTCAGAATGGTATGATATTATACGATGTTGTCTCATTCAGACAGTTCGTGTTAACGTGTACAGGAATGCCATATAATAGTTTCTTGGCTTCAGAATGGTATGATATTATACGATGTTGTCTCATTCAGACAGTTCGTGTCAACGTGTACAGGAATGCCATATAATAGTTTATTGGCTTCAGAATGGTATGATATTATACGATGTTGTCTCATTCAGACAGTTCGTGTCAATGTGTACAGGAATGCCATATAATAGTTTCTTGGCTTCAGAATGGTATGATATTATACGATATTGTCTCATTCAGACAGTTCGTGTCAACGTGTACAGGAATGCCATATAATAGTTTCTTGGCTTCAGAATGGTATGATATTATACGATGCTGTCTCATTCAGACAGTTCGTGTCAATGTGTACAGGAATGCCATATAATAGTTTCTTGGCTTCAGAATGGTATGATATTATACGATATTGTCTCATTCAGACAGTTCGTGTCAACGTGTACAGGAATGCCATATAATAGTTTCTTGGCTTCAGAATGGTATGATATTATACGATGTTGTCTCATTCAGACAGTTCGTGTCAATGTGTACAGGAATGCCATATAATAGTTTCTTGGCTTCAGAATGGTATGATATTATACGAAGTTGTCTCATTCAGACAGTTCGTGTCAACGTGTACAGGAATGCCATATAATAGTTTCTTGGCTTCAGAATGGTATGATATTATACGATGCTGTCTCATTCAGACAGTTCGTGTTAACGTGTACAGGAATGCCATATAATAGTTTCTTGGCTTCAGAATGGTATGATATTATACGATGCTGTCTCATTCAGACAGTTCGTGTTAACGTGTACAGGAATGCCATATAATAGTTTCTTGGCTTCAGAATGGTATGATATTATACGATGTTGTCTCATTCAGACAGTTCGTGTCAATGTGTACAGGAATGCCATATAATAGTTTCTTGGCTTCAGAATGGTATGATATTATACGATGTTGTCTCATTCAGACAGTTCGTGTCAACGTGTACAGGAATGCCATATAATAGTTTCTTGGCTTCAGAATGGTATGATATTATACGATGTTGTCTCATTCAGATAGTTCGTGTCAACGTGTACAGGAATGCCATATAATAGTTTCTTGGCTTCAGAATGGTATGATATTATACGATGTTGTCTCATTCAGACAGTTCGTGTCAATGTGTACAGGAATGCCATATAATAGTTTCTTGGCTTCAGAATGGTATGATATTATACGATGTTGTCTCATTCAGACAGTTCGTGTCAACGTGTACAGGAATGCCATATAATAGTTTCTTGGATTCAGAATGGTATGATATTATACGATGTTGTCTCATTCAGACAGTTCGTGTCAATGTGTACAGGAATGCCATATAATAGTTTCTTGGCTTCAGAATAGTATGATATTATACGATGCTGTCTCATACAGACAGTTCGTGTTAACGTGTACAGGAATGCCATATAATAGTTTCTTGGCTTCAGAATGGTATGATATTATACGATGTTGTCTCATTCAGACAGTTCGTGTTAACGTGTGCAGGAATGCCATATAATAGTTTCTTGGCTTCAGAATGGTATGATATTATACGATGTTGTCTCATTCAGATAGTTCGTGTCAACGTGTACAGGAATGCCATATAATAGTTTCTTGGCTTCAGAATGGTATGATATTATACGATGTTGTCTCATTCAGACAGTTCGTGTCAATGTGTACAGGAATGCCATATAATAGTTTCTTGGCTTCAGAATGGTATGATATTATACGATGTTGTCTCATTCAGACAGTTCGTGTCAATGTGTACAGGAATGCCATATAATAGTTTCTTGGCTTCAGAATAGTATGATATTATACGATGCTGTCTCATACAGACAGTTCGTGTTAACGTGTACAGGAATGCCATATAATAGTTTCTTGGCTTCAGAATGGTATGATATTATACGATGTTGTCTCATTCAGACAGTTCGTGTCAATGTGTACAGGAATGCCATATAATAGTTTCTTGGCTTCAGAATAGTATGATATTATACGATGCTGTCTCATACAGACAGTTCGTGTTAACGTGTACAGGAATGCCATATAATAGTTTCTTGGCTTCAGAATGGTATGATATTATACGATGTTGTCTCATTCAGACAGTTCGTGTTAACGTGTGCAGGAATGCCATATAATAGTTTCTTGGCTTCAGAATGGTATGATATTATACGATGTTGTCTCATTCAGACAGTTCGTGTTAACGTGTACAGGAATGCCATATAATAGTTTCTTGGCTTCAGAATGGTAGGATATTATACGATGTTGTCTCATTCAGACAGTTCGTGTCAACGTGTACAGGAATGCCATATAATAGTTTCTTGGCTTCAGAATGGTATGATATTATACGATGTTGTCTCATTCAGACAGTTCGTGTCAACGTGTACAGGAATGCCATATAATAGTTTCTTGGATTCAGAATGGTATGATATTATACGATGTTGTCTCATTCAGACAGTTCGTGTCAATGTGTACAGGAATGCCATATAATAGTTTCTTGGCTTCAGAATAGTATGATATTATACGATGCTGTCTCATACAGACAGTTCGTGTTAACGTGTACAGGAATGCCATATAATAGTTTCTTGGCTTCAGAATGGTATGATATTATACGATGTTGTCTCATTCAGACAGTTCGTGTTAACGTGTGCAGGAATGCCATATAATAGTTTCTTGGCTTCAGAATGGTATGATATTATACGATGTTGTCTCATTCAGATAGTTCGTGTCAACGTGTACAGGAATGCCATATAATAGTTTCTTGGCTTCAGAATGGTATGATATTATACGATGTTGTCTCATTCAGACAGTTCGTGTCAATGTGTACAGGAATGCCATATAATAGTTTCTTGGCTTCAGAATGGTATGATATTATACGATGTTGTCTCATTCAGACAGTTCGTGTCAATGTGTACAGGAATGCCATATAATAGTTTCTTGGCTTCAGAATAGTATGATATTATACGATGCTGTCTCATACAGACAGTTCGTGTTAACGTGTACAGGAATGCCATATAATAGTTTCTTGGCTTCAGAATGGTATGATATTATACGATGTTGTCTCATTCAGACAGTTCGTGTCAATGTGTACAGGAATGCCATATAATAGTTTCTTGGCTTCAGAATAGTATGATATTATACGATGCTGTCTCATACAGACAGTTCGTGTTAACGTGTACAGGAATGCCATATAATAGTTTCTTGGCTTCAGAATGGTATGATATTATACGATGTTGTCTCATTCAGACAGTTCGTGTTAACGTGTGCAGGAATGCCATATAATAGTTTCTTGGCTTCAGAATGGTATGATATTATACGATGTTGTCTCATTCAGACAGTTCGTGTTAACGTGTACAGGAATGCCATATAATAGTTTCTTGGCTTCAGAATGGTAGGATATTATACGATGTTGTCTCATTCAGACAGTTCGTGTCAACGTGTACAGGAATGCCATATAATAGTTTCTTGGCTTCAGAATGGTATGATATTATACGATGTTGTCTCATTCAGACAGTTCGTGTTAACGTGTACAGGAATGCCATATAATAGTTTCTTGGCTTCAGAATGGTATGATATTATACGATGCTGTCTCATCCAGACAGTTCGTGTTAACGTGTACAGGAATGCCATATAATAGTTTCTTGGCTTCAGAATGGTATGATATTATACGATGTTGTCTCATTCAGACAGTTCGTGTTAACGTGTACAGGAATGCCATATAATAGTTTCTTGGCTTCAGAATGGTATGATATTAAACGATGATGTCTCATCCAGACAGTTCGTGTTAACGTGTACAGGAATGCCATATAATAGTTTCTTGGCTTCAGAATGGTATGATATTATACGATGCTGTCTCATACAGACAGTTCGTGTTAACGTGTACAGGAATGCCATACAATAGTTTCTTGGCTTCAGAATGGTATGATATTATACGATGCTGTCTCATTCAGACAGTTCGTGTTAACGTGTACAGGAATGCCATATAATAGTTTCTTGGCTTCAGAATGGTATGATATTATACGATGTTGTCTCATTCAGACAGTTCGTGTCAACGTGTACAGGAATGCCATATAATAGTTTCTTGGTTTCAGAATGGTATGATATTATACGATGTTGTCTCATTCAGACAGTTCGTGTTAACGTGTATAGGAATGCCATATAATAGTTTATTGGCTTCAGAATGGTATGATATTATACGATGTTGTCTCATTCAGACAGTTCGTGTCAACGTGTACAGGAATGCCATATAATAGTTTCTTGGCTTCAGAATGGTATGATATTATACGATATTGTCTCATTCAGACAGTTCGTGTCAACGTGTACAGGAATGCCATATAATAGTTTCTTGGCTTCAGAATGGTATGATATTATACGATGTTGTCTCATTCAGACAGTTCGTGTCAATGTGTACAGGAATGCCATATAATAGTTTCTTGGCTTCAGAATGGTATGATATTATACGATATTGTCTCATTCAGACAGTTCGTGTCAACGTGTACAGGAATGCCATATAATAGTTTCTTGGCTTCAGAATGGTATGATATTATACGATGTTGTCTCATTCAGACAGTTCGTGTCAATGTGTACAGGAATGCCATATAATAGTTTCTTGGCTTCAGAATGGTATGATATTATACGATGTTGTCTCATTCAGACAGTTCGTGTCAACGTGTACAGGAATGCCATATAATAGTTTCTTGGCTTCAGAATGGTATGATATTATACGATGCTGTCTCATTCAGACAGTTCGTGTTAACGTGTACAGGAATGCCATATAATAGTTTCTTGGCTTCAGAATGGTATGATATTAAACGATGATGTCTCATCCAGACAGTTCGTGTTAACGTGTACAGGAATGCCATATAATAGTTTCTTGGCTTCAGAATGGTATGATATTATACGATGCTGTCTCATCCAGACAGTTCGTGTCAACGTGTACAGGAATGCCATATAATAGTTTCTTGGCTTCAGAATGGTATGATATTATACGATGCTGTCTCATTCAGACAGTTCGTGTTAACGTGTACAGGAATGCCATATAATAGTTTCTTGGCTTCAGAATGGTATGATATTAAACGATGATGTCTCATCCAGACAGTTCGTGTTAACGTGTACAGGAATGCCATATAATAGTTTCTTGGCTTCAGAATGGTATGATATTATACGATGCTGTCTCATTCAGACAGTTCGTGTTAACGTGTACAGGAATGCCATATAATAGTTTCTTGGCTTCAGAATGGTATGATATTATACGATGTTGTCTCATTCAGACAGTTCGTGTCAATGTGTACAGGAATGCCATATAATAGTTTCTTGGCTTCAGAATGGTATGATATTATACGATGTTGTCTCATTCAGACAGTTCGTGTCAACGTGTACAGGAATGCCATATAATAGTTTCTTGGCTTCAGAATGGTATGATATTATACGATGTTGTCTCATTCAGATAGTTCGTGTCAACGTGTACAGGAATGCCATATAATTGTTTCTTGGTTTCACAATGGTATGATATTATACGATGTTGTCTCATTCAGACAGTTCGTGTTAACGTGTACAGGAATGCCATATAATAGTTTCTTGGTTTCAGAATGGTATGATATTATACGATGTTGTCTCATTCAGACAGTTCGTGTTAACGTGTACAGGAATGCCATACAATAGTTTCTTGGTTTCAGAATGGTATGATATTATACGATGTTGTCTCATTCAGATAGTTCGTGTCAACGTGTATAGGAATGCCATATAATAGTTTCTTGGTTCTAGAATGGTATGATATTATACGATGTTGTCTCATTCAGACAGTTCGTGTCAATGTGTACAGGAATGCCATATAATAGTTTCTTGGCTTCAGAATGGTAGGATATTATACGATGTTGTCTCATTCAGACAGTTCGTGTCAACGTGTACAGGAATGCCATATAATAGTTTCTTGGCTTCAGAATGGTATGATATTATACGATGTTGTCTCATTCAGACAGTTCGTGTCAACGTGTACAGGAATGCTATATAATAGTTTCTTGGCTTCAGAATGGTATGATATTATACGATGCTGTCTCATCCAGACAGTTCGTGTTAACGTGTACAGGAATGCCATATAATAGTTTCTTGGCTTCAGAATGGTATGATATTATACGATGCTGTCTCATTCAGACAGTTCGTGTTAGCGTGTACAGGAATGCCATATAATAGTTTCTTGGCTTCAGAATGGTATGATATTAAACGATGATGTCTCATCCAGACAGTTCGTGTTAACGTGTACAGGAATGCCATATAATAGTTTCTTGGCTTCAGAATGGTATGATATTATACGATGCTGTCTCATCCAGACAGTTCGTGTTAACGTGTACAGGAATGCCATATAATAGTTTCTTGGCTTCAGAATGGTATGATATTATACGATGTTGTCTCATTCAGATAGTTCGTGTCAACGTGTACAGGAATGCCATATAATAGTTTCTTGGTTTCAGAATGGTATGATATTATACGATGTTGTCTCATTCAGACAGTTCGTGTTAACGTGTACAGGAATGCCATATAATAGTTTCTTGGCTTCAGAATGGTATGATATTATACGATGTTGTCTCATTCAGACAGTTCGTGTCAACGTGTACAGGAATGCCATATAATAGTTTCTTGGCTTCAGAATGGTATGATATTATACGATATTGTCTCATTCAGACAGTTCGTGTCAACGTGTACAGGAATGCCATATAATAGTTTCTTGGCTTCAGAATGGTATGATATTATACGATGTTGTCTCATTCAGACAGTTCGTGTCAACGTGTACAGGAATGCCATATAATAGTTTCTTGGCTTCAGAATGGTGTGATATTATACGATGCTGTCTCATTCAGACAGTTCGTGTCAATGTGTACAGGAATGCCATATAATAGTTTCTTGGCTTCAGAATGGTATGATATTATACGATGTTGTCTCATTCAGACAGTTCGTGTTAACGTGTACAGGAATGCCATATAATAGTTTCTTGGCTTCAGAATGGTATGATATTATACGATGTTGTCTCATTCAGACAGTTCGTGTCAACGTGTACAGGAATGCCATATAATAGTTTCTCGGCTTCAGAATGGTATGATATTATACGATGTTGTCTCATTCAGACAGTTCGTGTCAATGTGTACAGGAATGCCATATAATAGTTTCTTGGCTTCAGAATGGTATGATATTATACGATATTGTCTCATTCAGACAGTTCGTGTCAACGTGTACAGGAATGCCATATAATAGTTTCTTGGCTTCAGAATGGTATGATATTATACGATGCTGTCTCATTCAGACAGTTCGTGTCAATGTGTACAGGAATGCCATATAATAGTTTCTTGGCTTCAGAATGGTATGATATTATACGATATTGTCTCATTCAGATAGTTCGTGTCAACGTGTACAGGAATGTCATATAATAGTTTCTTGGCTTCAGAATGGTATGATATTATACGATGTTGTCTCATTCAGACAGTTCGTGTCAATGTGTACAGGAATGCCATATAATAGTTTCTTGGCTTCAGAATGGTATGATATTATACGATGTTGTCTCATTCAGACAGTTCGTGTCAACGTGTACAGGAATGCCATATAATAGTTTCTTGGCTTCAGAATGGTATGATATTATACGATGCTGTCTCATTCAGACAGTTCGTGTTAACGTGTACAGGAATGCCATATAATAGTTTCTTGGCTTCAGAATGGTATGATATTATACGATGTTGTCTCATTCAGACAGTTCGTGTTAACGTGTACAGGAATGCCATATAATAGTTTCTTGGCTTCAGAATGGTATGATATTATACGATGTTGTCTCATTCAGACAGTTCGTGTCAATGTGTACAGGAATGCCATATAATAGTTTCTTGGCTTCAGAATGGTATGATATTATACGATGTTGTCTCATTCAGACAGTTCGTGTCAACGTGTACAGGAATGCCATATAATAGTTTCTTGGCTTCAGAATGGTATGATATTATACGATGTTGTCTCATTCAGATAGTTCGTGTCAACGTGTACAGGAATGCCATATAATAGTTTCTTGGCTTCAGAATGGTATGATATTATACGATGTTGTCTCATTCAGACAGTTCGTGTCAATGTGTACAGGAATGCCATATAATAGTTTCTTGGCTTCAGAATGGTATGATATTATACGATGTTGTCTCATTCAGACAGTTCGTGTCAACGTGTAACAGGAATGTCATATAATAGTTTCTTGGCTTCAGAATGGTATGATATTATACGATGTTGTCTCATTCAGACAGTTCGTGTCAATGTGTACAGGAATGCCATATAATAGTTTCTTGGCTTCAGAATAGTATGATATTATACGATGCTGTCTCATACAGACAGTTCGTGTTAACGTGTACAGGAATGCCATATAATAGTTTCTTGGCTTCAGAATGGTATGATATTATACGATGTTGTCTCATTCAGACAGTTCGTGCTAACGTGTGCAGGAATGCCATATAATAGTTTCTTGGCTTCAGAATGGTATGATATTATACGATGTTGTCTCATTCAGACAGTTCGTGTCAACGTGTACAGGAATGCCATATAATAGTTTATTGGCTTCAGAATGGTATGATATTATACGATGTTGTCTCATTCAGACAGTTCGTGTCAACGTGTACAGGAATGCCATATAATAGTTTCTTGGCTTCAGAATGGTATGATATTATACGATATTGTCTCATTCAGACAGTTCGTGTCAACGTGTACAGGAATGCCATATAATAGTTTCTTGGCTTCAGAATGGTATGATATTATACGATGTTGTCTCATTCAGACAGTTCGTGTCAATGTGTACAGGAATGCCATATAATAGTTTATTGGCTTCAGAATGGTATGATATTATACGATGTTGTCTCATTCAGACAGTTCGTGTCAACGTGTACAGGAATGCCATATAATAGTTTCTTGGCTTCAGAATGGTGTGATATTATACGATGCTGTCTCATTCAGACAGTTCGTGTCAATGTGTACAGGAATGCCATATAATAGTTTCTTGGCTTCAGAATGGTATGATATTATACGATGTTGTCTCATTCAGACAGTTCGTGTCAATGTGTACAGGAATGCCATATAATAATTTCTTGGCTTCAGAATGGTATGATATTATACGATATTGTCTCATTCAGACAGTTCGTGTCAACGTGTACAGGAATGCCATATAATAGTTTCTTGGCTTCAGAATGGTATGATATTATACGATGCTGTCTCATTCAGACAGTTCGTGTCAATGTGTACAGGAATGCCATATAATAGTTTCTTGGCTTCAGAATGGTATGATATTATACGATATTGTCTCATTCAGACAGTTCGTGTCAACGTGTACAGGAATGCCATATAATAGTTTCTTGGCTTCAGAATGGTATGATATTATACGATGTTGTCTCATTCAGACAGTTCGTGTCAATGTGTACAGGAATGCCATATAATAGTTTCTTGGCTTCAGAATGGTATGATATTATACGATGTTGTCTCATTCAGACAGTTCGTGTCAACGTGTACAGGAATGCCATATAATAGTTTCTTGGCTTCAGAATGGTATGATATTATACGATGCTGTCTCATTCAGACAGTTCGTGTTAACGTGTACAGGAATGCCATATAATAGTTTCTTGGCTTCAGAATGGTATGATATTATACGATGCTGTCTCATTCAGACAGTTCGTGTTAACGTGTACAGGAATGCCATATAATAGTTTCTTGGCTTCAGAATGGTATGATATTATACGATGTTGTCTCATTCAGACAGTTCGTGTCAATGTGTACAGGAATGCCATATAATAGTTTCTTGGCTTCAGAATGGTATGATATTATACGATGTTGTCTCATTCAGACAGTTCGTGTCAACGTGTACAGGAATGCCATATAATAGTTTCTTGGCTTCAGAATGGTATGATATTATACGATGTTGTCTCATTCAGACAGTTCGTGTCAACGTGTACAGGTATGCCATATAATAGTTTCTTGGCTTCAGAATGGTATGATATTATACGATGTTGTCTCATTCAGACAGTTCGTGTCAATGTGTACAGGAATGCCATATAATAGTTTCTTGGCTTCAGAATGGTATGATATTATACGATGTTGTCTCATTCAGACAGTTCGTGTCAACGTGTACAGGAATGCCATATGATAGTTTCTTGGCTTCAGAATGGTATGATATTATACGATGTTGTCTCATTCAGACAGTTCGTGTCAATGTGTACAGGAATGCCATATAATAGTTTCTTGGCTTCAGAATGGTATGATATTATACGATGCTGTCTCATACAGACAGTTCGTGTTAACGTGTACAGGAATGCCATATAATAGTTTCTTGGCTTCAGAATGGTATGATATTAAACGATGTTGTCTCATTCAGACAGTTCGTGTTAACGTGTACAGGAATGCCATATAATAGTTTCTTGGCTTCAGAATGGTATGATATTATACGATGTTGTCTCATTCAGACAGTTCGTGTTAACGTGTGCAGGAATGCCATATAATAGTTTCTTGGCTTCAGAATGGTATGATATTATACGATGTTGTCTCATTCAGACAGTTCGTGTTAACGTGTACAGGAATGCCATATAATAGTTTCTTGGCTTCAGAATGGTATGATATTATACGATGTTGTCTCATTCAGACAGTTCGTGTCAACGTGTACAGGAATGCCATATAATAGTTTCTTGGCTTCAGAATGGTATGATATTATACGATGTTGTCTCATTCAGACAGTTCGTGTCAATGTGTACAGGAATGCCATATAATAGTTTCTTGGCTTCAGAATGGTATGATATTATACGATGCTGTCTCATTCAGACAGTTCGTGTTAACGTGTACAGGAATGCCATATAATAGTTTCTTGGCTTCAGAATGGTATGATATTATACGATGCTGTCTCATTCAGACAGTTCGGGTCAATGTGTACAGGAATGCCATATAATAGTTTCACATTTCATTCCTGTGTCATTTAAAACGCAAATTGGTAGCTTTCTTCATTAAAGATCAAATTTCCTTCTTCATTAAGTATGCAAATTTATTCCAAAACCACACTGAATATATTCAGTGATGCGATAAACTTCAAACCCTTTCAAATGACAGGAAATGCAAGCCCATTTTAACCAAATTTCAATAGATTCGATCAATTTACACGGTTTGAGACTGCATAAAAACCGGGTCACATGTATAGAAATGTTGGCACGTTAAAATTAAATAATTGTGTATGTTCGGCATGTCAGGGTGAAATGAATTTAAATTAGCAAAAGATATTATAAGACATTAAATTTCAATGTATTTTTTTGATGAATTCAAATAGAAATGTCCTTGGGATTATGGATTCTGAGGGCTCTCTATAGTGATATTTTAGATGAATTAATTTTTTTTAGAATGAACCTATAGAGAGTAATTGTTTGATTTTATTTGAGGGTGACCACGATGTTTTCAATTCTGACTTTTTGCCGTTCTGGGCATTGTTGACTAATTATTTCCTATATAAGTATGGCTATAGAAAGAAAGAGAGATAGGCATTGCCTCTCAATTATAAAATCAAAGAGTGGCTCCATTGTGGAAAAAAACGGTTCAGTGTAAGCTTTAATAGTGAGTTTTAATAAAACGAAAATTAAGCTATATATATATATATGGCCTACACACAATGCATGTACAAATGACTTCAGTTTCCAAGAAAAATAATATGCATAGCGGATTCACATATCAATTTTAGAAATTCTATTCTAATATAAATATTCAACTTCAAATTATATACATTTATATTTACCTTCAAATATTCAGGTATACATGTGCTGCCTGTTTACAAAAAATGTTGACAAAGAAAGTGTTTAATCATTTTTAATGTTTGTTCAATTGTCTCGGTAGATGACAAAGTATGGAGCAACTAAAGGACTAGAAAGAAAGGGACTTCTTTACTTGTTTGTTTTACGTTGGTTTGTAATAATTAAGAAGATAGAATCACTTTCACGAGCTTTTTCCCTTCTTTATAATTATGTTCCTAAATAAACTCAATTAAAAGGTTTGACACGGAGTTACGTCAAATTAAATAAACTACAAGATGATACATTAAGAAAAAAATAAAACAAATATTTACAAATAATTTCGTTAAAATTTGACGTTTATAGAGCAATAAAAAAATGTGAAAACTGCTCGAAGGTAATATTTGACAATTAATTGACCAGGTGAACCAACGCAAATATAACGATGTCTAAGGTGTCAAGAGACTTGTATGATGTCGTTTTTTCACTGGTCATTTTAGTGGTATTTAATGTCACGTTATTTACCTACCTGTCACACATTTATTTAACGTTATTAAGTATATTACTCTCTAGTAATGATTGCATACAAGGTGTAATTATAAGTAATCGGACATAATATTGAACTTTAACCTAAAAATGACAATCCGCTTTGCCTTAATCTTAACATTTAAAACGTCACTGACTTCATATCATCGTTGTTTCTTACTGATTAGGAAACAAGTCAAGGTCATAATAGATTAAACACGAGAAAACGTTATTCAAAATAATTTAAAAAAAAAAACCCGCTAACGTGGATTTTCAGGTAGCACTGTCCACATGCAATTATGTTTTTATTTGAAAACAGATGGCTATCGTCCGCAGTCGATGTTTTCTGGTTACAACACCCATATATGGTGTTTTTGTTGGAACCCAGTTAACAATCGGCACCAGTTGATGTCATTTGTTAGTACTGTCAACAGATATATAGAGTATCTGTTGAAAGACAGATGAATATCAGAACCAGTCGATGTTTTCTGGTTTCGCCGTCAACAGAAATATGGCGGTTTTTTTGTTTTTTTTGTTTTTTTTAATGTTTTGCTATTTGGAAGCTTAAGGCAGGTTATCACCAGGACCAGTTGATGTTTTGCTCTTTCGTCGTCCACCGATATATGGTGTTTCTGTTAGAAGACAGATGACTGTCAGAACCATTCGGTATGTTCTAGTATCCACAGATATATGGTTTTTTTTAATCTATTAGAACACAAACGGGAATGATCGATGCCTGACCGTAAGAATATGTTCTCTGCTTACTTTATGTCTAGGGAATGGTCGATCCCTGACAGTAAGAATATGTTCTCTGCACTTGATGTCTAGGGAATGGTCGATCCCTGACAGTAAGAATATGTTATCTGCTTACTTGATGTTTAGGGAATGGTCGATCCCTGACAGTAACAATATGTTCTCTGCTTACTTGATGTCTAGGGAATGGTCGATCCCTGACAGTAACAATATGTTCTCTCTGCTTACTTGATGTCTAGGGAATGGTCGATCCCTGGCAGTAACAATATGTTCTCTGCTTACTGGATGTCTAGGGAATGGTCGATCCCTGATAGTAACAATATGTTCTCTGCTTACTTGATGTCTAGGGAATGGTCGATCCCTGACAGTAACAATATGTTCTCTGCTTACTTGATGTCTAGGGAATGGTCGATCACTGACAGTAACAATATGTTCTCTGCTTACTTGATGTCTAGGGAATGGTCGATCCCTGACAGTAAAACTATGTTCTCTGCACTTGATGTCTAGGGAATGGTCGATCCCTGACAGTAAAACTATGTTGTCTGCACTTGATGTCTAGGGAATGGCCAATCCCTGACAGTAAAACTATGTTCTCTGCACATGATATCTAGGGAATGGTCGATCCCTGACAGTAACAATATGTTCTCTGCACTTGATGTCTAGGGAATGGTCGATCCCTGACAGTAACAATATGTTCTCTGCTTACTTGATGTCTAGGGAATGGTCGATCCCTGACAGTAAAACTATGTTCTCTGCACTTGGTGTCTAGGGAATGGTCGATCCCTGACAGTAACAATATGTTCTCTGCACTTGATGTTTAGGGAATGGTCGATCCCTGACAGTAACAATATGTTCTCTGCTTACTTGATGTCTAGGGAATGGTCGATCCCTGACAGTAACAATATGTTCTCTCTGCTTACTTGATATCTAGGGAATGGTCGATCCCTGACAGTAAAACTATGTTGTCTGCACTTGATGTCTAGGGAATGGTCGATCCCTGACAGTAACAATATGTTCTCTGCTTACTTGATGTCTAGGGAATGGTCGATCCCTGACAGTAACAATATGTTCTCTGCACTTGATGTCTAGGGAATGGTCGATCCCTGACAGTAAGAATATGTTATCTGCTTACTTGATGTCTAGGGAATGGTCGATCCCTGACAGTAACAATATGTTCTCTGCTTACTTGATGTCTAGGGAATGGTCGATCCCTGACAGTAACAA
Source organism: Bathymodiolus brooksi (assembly GCA_963680875.1). Lineage (NCBI taxonomy): Eukaryota > Metazoa > Mollusca > Bivalvia > Mytilida > Modiolidae > Bathymodiolus > Bathymodiolus brooksi. The sequence goes on along the minus strand of OY804576.1, from coordinate 30,386,092 downwards.
TATGTTCTCTCTGCTTACTTGATGTCTAGGGAATGGTCGATCCCTGGCAGTAACAATATGTTCTCTGCTTACTTGATGTCTAGGGAATGGTCGATCCCTGACAGTAACAATATGTTCTCTGCTTACTTGATGTCTAGGGAATGGTCGATCCCTGACAGTAACAATATGTTCTCTGCTTACTTGATGTCTAGGGAATGGTCGATCACTGACAGTAACAATATGTTCTCTGCTTACTTGATGTCTAGGGAATGGTCGATCACTGACAGTAACAATATGTTCTCTGCACTTGATGTCTAGGGAATGGTCGATCCCTGACAGTAACAATATGTTCTCTGCACTTGATGTCTAGGGAATGGCCAATCCCTGACAGTAAAACTATGTTCTCTGCACATGATATCTAGGGAATGGTCGATCCCTGACAGTAACAATATGTTCTCTGCACTTGATGTCTAGGGAATGGTCGATCCCTGACAGTAACAATATGTTCTCTGCTTACTTGATGTCTAGGGAATGGTCGATCCCTGACAGTAAAACTATGTTCTCTGCACTTGGTGTCTAGGGAATGGTCGATCCCTGACAGTAACAATATGTTCTCTGCACTTGATGTTTAGGGAATGGTCGATCCCTGACAGTAACAATATGTTCTCTGCTTACTTGATGTCTAGGGAATGGTCGATCCCTGACAGTAACAATATGTTCTCTCTGCTTACTTGATGTCTAGGGAATGGTCGATCCCTGACAGTAAAACTATGTTGTCTGCACTTGATGTTTAGGGAATGGTCGATCCCTGACAGTAACAATATGTTCTCTGCTTATTTGATGTCTAGGGAATGGTCGATCCCTGACAGTAACAATATGTTCTCTGCACTTGATATTTAGGGAATGGTCGATCCCTGACAGTAAAACTATGTTGTCTGCACTTGATGTTTAGGGAATGGTCGATCCCTGACAGTAACAATATGTTCTCTGCTTACTTGATGTCTAGGGAATGGTCGATCCCTGACAGTAAAACTATGTTCTCTGCACTTGATGTCTAGGGAATGGTCGATCCCTGACAGTAAAACTATGTTGTCTGCACTTGATGTCTAGGGAATGGCCAATCCCTGACAGTAAAACTATGTTCTCTGCACATGATATCTAGGGAATGGTCGATCCCTGACAGTAACAATATGTTCTCTGCACTTGATGTCTAGGGAATGGTCGATCCCTGACAGTAACAATATGTTCTCTGCTTACTTGATGTCTAGGGAATGGTCGATCCCTGACAGTAAAGCTATGTTCTCTGCACTTGGTGTCTAGGGAATGGTCGATCCCTGACAGTAACAATATGTTCTCTGCACTTGATGTTTAGGGAATGGTCGATCCCTGACAGTAACAATATGTTCTCTGCTTACTTGATGTCTAGGGAATGGTCGATCCCTGACAGTAACAATATGTTCTCTCTGCTTACTTGATATCTAGGGAATGGTCGATCCCTGACAGTAACAATATGTTCTCTGCACTTGATGTCTAGGGAATGGTCGATCCCTGACAGTAAAACTATGTTGTCTGCACTTGATGTTTAGGGAATGGTCGATCCCTGACAGTAACAATATGTTCTCTGCTTACTTGATGTCTAGGGAATGGTCGATCCCTGACAGTAAAACTATGTTCTCTGCACTTGATGTCTAGGGAATGGTCGATCCCTGACAGTAAAACTATGTTCTCTGCACTTGATGTCTAGGGAATGGTCGATCCCTGACAGTAACAATATGTTCTCTGCTTACTTGATGTCTAGGGAATGGTCGATCCCTGACAGTAAAACTATGTTCTCTGCACTTGATGTCTAGGGAATGGTCGATCCCTGACAGTAAAACTATGTTCTCTGCACTTGATGTCTAGGGAATGGTCGATCTCTGACAGTAACAATATGTTCCCTGCACTTGATGTCTAGGGAATGGTCGATCTCTGACAGTAACAATATGTTCTCTGCACTTGATGTCTAGGGAATGGTCGATCCCTGACAGTAACAATATGTTCTCTGCACTTGATGTCTAGGGAATGGTCGATCCCTGACAGCAACAATATGTTCTCTGCACTTGATGTCTAGGGAATGGTCGATCCCTGACAGTAACAATATGTTCTCTGCACTTGATGTCTAGGGAATGATCGATCCCTGACAGTAACAATATGTTCTCTGCACTTGATGTTTAGGGAATGGTCGATCCCTGACAGCAACAATATGTTCTCTGCACTTGATGTCTAGGGAATGGTCGATCCCTGACAGTAACAAAATGTTCTCTGCACTTGATGTCTAGGGAATGGTCGATCCCTGACAGTAACAATATGCTCTCTTCTTACTTGATGTCTAGGGAATGGTCGATCCCTGACAGTAAGAATATGTTATCTGCACTTGATGTCTAGGGAATGGTCGATCCCTGACAGTAAGAATATGTTATCTGCACTTGATGTCTAGGGAATGGTCGATCCCTGACAGTAACAATATGTTCTCTTCTTACTTGATGTCTAGGGAATGGTCGATCCCTGACAGTAAGAATATGTTATCTGCACTTGATGTCTAGGGAATGGTCGATCCCTGACAGTAACAATATGTTATCTGCACTTGACGTCTAGGGAATGGTCGATCCCTGACAGTAAGAATATGCTATCTGCACTTGATGTCTAGGGAATGGTCGATCCCTGACAGTAAGAATATGTTATCTGCACTTGATGTCTAGGGAATGGTCGATCCCTGACAGTAACAATATGTTCTCTGCACTTGATGTCTAGGGAATGGTCGATCCCTGACAGTAAAACTATGTTGTCTGCACTTGATGTCTAGGGAATGGTCGATCCCTGACAGTAACAATATGTTCTCTGCTTATTTGATGTCTAGGGAATGGTCGATCCCTGACAGTAACAATATGTTCTCTGCACTTGATGTCTAGGGAATGGTCGATCCCTGACAGTAAAACTATGTTGTCTGCACTTGATGTTTAGGGAATAGTCGATCCCTGACAGTAACAATATGTTCTCTGCTTACTTGATGTCTAGGGAATGGTCGATCCCTGACAGTAAAACTATGTTCTCTGCACTTGATGTCTAGGGAATGGTCGATCCCTGACAGTAAAACTATGTTGTCTGCACTTGATGTCTAGGGAATGGTCGATCCCTGACAGTAACAATATGTTCTCTGCTTACTTGATGTCTAGGGAATGGTCGATCCCTGACAGTAAAACTATGTTCTCTGCACTTGATGTCTAGGGAATGGTCGATCCCTGACAGTAAAACTATGTTCTCTGCACTTGATGTCTAGGGAATGGTCGATCCCTGACAGTAAAACTATGTTGTCTGCACTTGATGTCTAGGGAATGGTCGATCCCTGACAGTAATAATATGTTCTCTTCTTACTTGATGTCTAGGGAATGGTCGATCCCTGACAGTAACAATATGTTCTCTGCTTACTTGATGTTTAGGGAATGGTCGATCCCTGACAGTAACAATATGTTCTCTCCACTTGATGTCTAGGGAATGGTCGATCCCTGACAGTAACAATATGTTCTCTGCTTACTTGATTTTCTAGGGAATGGTCGATCCCTGACAGTAACAATATGTTCCCTGCACTTGATGTCTAGGGAATGGTCGATCCCTGACAGTAACAATATGTTCTCTGCACTTGATGTCTAGGGAATGGTCGATCCCTGACAGTAACAATATGTTCTCTGTACTTGATGTCTAGGGAATGGTCGATCCCTGACAGTAACAATATGTTCTCTGCACTTGATGTCTAGGGAATGGTCGATCCCTGACAGTAACAATATGTTCTCTGCACTTGATGTCTAGGGAATGGTCGATCCCTGACAGTAACAATATGTTCTCTGCTTACTTGATGTCTAGGGAATGGTCGATCCCTGACAGTAAGAATATGTTATCTGCACTTGATGTCTAGGGAATGGTCGATCCCTGACTTTAAGAATATGTTATCTGCACTTGATGTTTAGGGAATGGTCGATCCCTGACAGTAACAATATGTTCTCTTCTTACTTGATGTCTAGGGAATGGTCGATCCCTGACAGTAAGAATATGTTATCTGCACTTGATGTCTAGGGAATGGTCGATCCCTGACAGTAACAATATGTTATCTGCACTTGATGTCTAGGGAATGGTCGATCCCTGACAGTAAGAATATGTTATCTGCACTTGATGTCTAGGGAATGGTCGATCCCTGACAGTAAGAATATGTTATCTGCACTTGATGTCTAGGGAATGGTCGATCCCTGACAGTAAGAATATGTTATCTGCACTTGATGTCTAGGGAATGGTCGATCCCTGACAGTAAGAATATGTTATCTGCACTTGATGTCTAGGGAATGGTCGATCCCTGACAGTAACAATATGTTATCTGCACTTGATGTCTAGGGAATGGTCGATCCCTGACAGTAAGAATATGTTATCTGCACTTGATGTCTAGGGAATGGTCGATCCCTGACAGTAAGAATATGTTATCTGCACTTGATGTCTAGGGAATGGTCGATCCCTGACAGTAAGAATATGTTATCTGCACTTGATGTCTAGGGAATGGTCGATCCCTGACAGTAAGAATATGTTATCTGCACTTGATGTCTAGGGAATGGTCGATCCCTGACAGTAACAATATGTTCTCTGCACTTGATGTCTAGGGAATGGTCGATCCCTGACAGTAACAATATGTTCTCTGCACTTGATGTCTAGGGAATGGTCGATCCCTGACAGTAACAATATGTTCTCTGCACTTGATGTCTAGGGAATGGTCGATCCCTGACAGTAACAATATGCTCTCTGCTTACTTGATGTCTAGGGAATGGTCGATCCCTGACAGTAAAACTATGTTCTCTGCACTTGATGTCTGGGGAATGGTCGATCCCTGACAGTAACAATATGTTCTCTGCTTACTTGATGTCTAGGGAATGGTCGGTCCCTGACAGTAATAATATGTTATCTGCACTTGATGTCTAAATATGTAGGGTGTGAGTTACAGGTAGTTGATGCGTCTTTCAACAATATTCCAGTTACGACAGTCAGTTTTAATGGCAGAGTAATCGAAACTACCCCTGCTAGAGTAAATTTACAGAATTTATGATGGAACCAAATAATCAAGAATACTTGATATTGTCTTAGAACTACGACAAGGTATCAAGTTGTTAAGATTGTTATATTCCAATAGTTTGTCGTGGTGCTTTTGTGTTGTCTTTACACTATTTTTTATGAATGTGAATAAAAACATGATATTAATAAAATAATTGGCACATTCATTTTTTAAAACTCTTTTTTTCAAATTACGTAAGTACATAATCTATCTGTAACTGTAAATAATTCTAATTGTAGCAATAAATGTTATATAACCTCGGAAAAAAACCTATCTCCCACTAAGGTTTTGATTTATAATGTTTGAATGAAAACAGAAATCTGAAATCGATTGATTGTTACAAACCTAGTGTCACTTTAATAGACTGTATAAATATAGTTGACCTTCTTTCTCTCAGTGACGAAGATATCATTCTACGATGAGAAATCTAACGTAGATAATGTCGTTGACTTTATTGTAAGATTTTAACTAAAACAATACCAGTCAAGATCTTTAGAAAATCTCCTACATCCTGTCTTAGTCTGTCTAGTACCAAGTCTTTATCAAGTCTCGCATATTCATCTTAAAACGAAATAAAAATAGCGACAAATACTGGATAACTACTCCCTGATGTAAAAAAAAAACGTTGATTGATTGATTGGTGTTTAACGCCAACTTTAGCAGTATTTCAGCTTTTTCGTTGTGTGAAAAAATGCATTTAAATATGAGTGTATACATAGATTGTAATAGACTAAAATAAGACCTTTTCCACATCGGTGTTCGTTCCAATACTTTCCACTCATCTCGAGCATTGTCGGTAACTCACGGCCGAACACGCTCTGATACTCTCGACTCATCAGTGACGAGTGTGTATTGACCATATAACAATATCATTTTACATGAAAAGTAACAATTATTAAAATCATAATATTTTTGTATTTTATATATAAAAGGATTGTTCGTGATCAACGTTCCATATACTCGAAAACTAAATCCGGAATGTCACCAGTGTGACACGGCATCGTTTCTGTATCTTATATTCAAGTTAACTTGAAAGGGCATAAGAACCCCGGGTCGTCAAGAACTACTCGCTCAAAGATGTTCGCAGTTACACGCGTGACCTTCACCTTGGTGTGATGTTTTATATGAATTTGAATATACAGCTATCGTATTGATCCCAAGTCTTTAAAGTGAACCTTCTTCCTGTCGACATCTCTTTCAGGTGAAAATCTGAGTAAGCAAACAGGTGTATTCAAATTTAAAGATCTTTCAGCAAATCAAACTCCTTGGCGGATTTCTAAAGTTCACAAATATCATTTATTTTGCATATAGTATTATCTTGTAATTTGATTGCAAATAAATATCATAAGAAATTTAGGTTAATCTATTCTTTTCATATCATTTTGTTATTGTAAACATTTAGAAAACACACCTTATTTGTTGTTATAAAACACTTCAAACTAAAAAACAAGAAATGTACAACAGCTTCCAAGACACCTGATTTATCATCTAGAAGAAATTTTCTTTCTTTCCTAATGGCTGTCGTTATTTTTTTTTATTTTTTTATTTTTTGATCATCTTGCTAAAACTTTTCATATTAATTATTATTACTTAGTGAAACGTTACTCCTCAAAATTATGGAATCAATGCTTACATAATACACTAGAATAAGGTGGCTAGATAATACACAGGTATAAAAACCTAATACATGGCTCTGGCTTTAGGGTTTAATTATATTCAGAATCTCACCAGTGGTTGTAGGAAAACATTCAGATTTCATTAATAGGGTTTAATTAAAGTGGCATTATTGTTTTAAAACTATAAATGTTCTAATGCATCTACAGACATACTCGTCTACCCCGCACACGTAATACATCTACAGACATACTCGTCTACCAAACGCAATACACAATGACTTGGGTAGGTGGTTATGCTTTGTTTCAGAAAACAATAAAACTAGTGGTCGCTACATTGCTGAAATAAAAATATGGATAACTGGTATATAATACAGACTATTCTGGACGGACGTTTTGTTCACATCATGTTTATTCCAATTTTAATCATATTCATACAAAAACCTATATTATTTTAACTTATTAATTATATACAAATATAGATTGACCTTTGAACGTCGGGGACTTTATCTACAATTCTAATGATTGCTTTTAGTTTTAAAAGGTAGAAATAGATAGTATCTTCATTTTTCTCACGTGTATAAAGGACAGACTATTTAACTGTTGATCTCCCACCCTTGAGAGGGCGGGAGGGTGGGGGTGAGGGGCTATGTTTTTTCCCGAGCCAGAAATTATTTCACGTGTAACTCAAATCGATTTTTACATACAAAATCAGTATATTTCTTTCAAATTTTACCAAAATGTTTCGTTGAAATGTACTGGGTCATCTTTCCGTTCAACAATTTCATGATTATATATATATAATTAACAGTATATATAATTGGACGACAGAAATTAAAAAAATTCTCACTGAAAGTTAAATGGTCGTTCCCACCAATTCGTTGGGTACCCTGTTATAAAGGAATTGTTCCTTTTTTGTTTGGTTTTAACTTTTAATTCTCGTGTTTGGTTGTACTTTCAAAATTCTGCCTTTTGTTTGTGTAACCATTAACAGGAGTGTAAATACATACACTTGACTTGTATATGTACGTCAGTATACATTATATGTTTTGTCCTTATTTACTTTTGTATTATTTCCTTCTTCCTTATATTCCATTGTTAAATAGATGTATATAATCGTCAATAAAAACATATTACAAAATATTTCCATTGATTACCTCTCTCTCAACTTTCACAGCTTGTACTATATGAAGGTTACGGCCTGTTGTTTTGTACCGGAATTACGCGGACAAGATGTTATAGTATAAACAGGTCCATGTACACAGCAAATTACCAGTAATGTGCATCTTTCTTATGTATAACAAACCATTTTAATATCTATGTCATGTTTATCACATGTGTCAGGACGTCGTGGCCGCGACCACTTCGTAGTTTGATTTACATATAACTATGTACGCAGTTCTAACCGCATCGGTGGCGTATTGGTTAGCATGATCGCCTCGAGTGCGGTAGATCGTTGGGTTCGAGCCCCGGTAGGATCAAACCAAAGACTATAAAATTGGTATTTGTTGCTTCTCTGCTAATCACGCAGCATTAAGGAGAGAGAGAAAAGACTGGTTGGCTCGGAATCAGAATAATGTGTACGAATGGAGCGACATGTCTACCCGCGGACTGTTGTTTCAGTGAGCTAGCACTACAAAAATCCAACTCAGCTTGTTGGTCTAGAACAAAGCGGACCTCATCATCATCTCATTGAACAATAACTTGTTCTCGCCATGATATAGCTGAAAAATTGCTGAATCGGCGTTAAACAACAATCACTCACTCACTCACTCACTCACTCACTTATTACCACTAAAGTTCGATTTCCGGTCAATGCGGGGTGTACTCGATACAATTTTAAATGGAGACTTTTGTCAGCGACAGACTAAGACTAGAAGGCAATGACAATTACTATTCATCGATAGAACGCAGTAATAACCACGATTCATCTATTGGAGGCTACAGTTGTAGTCTATATGATGTCATGTCATTTACTGTCCATTCTACTGTATGTCTTAGTGACGTTTTTGGCGCACATGCATTCTTCTTCTCAGTAATACGAAATCTTATAAAAGAAAACATAATGAATAGGCAAGAGATCCATGTGATTCACATTGAATATTTTGTTTTTTAAACCTTCTAATCAAAATAATTTTCTTTCTAATTGTTAACTATAAGTAAAATACATTTTTATACATTAGATCCCATGATAAATGTTCGGTTAATCTTAATAGAAAAACAAACTTTTATATAATCTTGACACAAGTCATGTTTTACCCAATACTTAAATCGAACAATACTGCCTAGTAAAATTGAAATGTTTCAAAATCTTATCTTACATTTTTGAATACAATATTCAATTATGTCATAATTATCTTTCTGTTGTCATAAAAGTAAGTCAAGTTCGACTCTTGTCGTTGTGGTAAAATTAGAAGGTGTTTATAACTCTAGAGATAAGACTCTCTATTTGGTTTCACTGCAAATTCCAAAGTGTTTACCAAGTCAAGATTTGTCTCTATCTGTCCTTGTTGAAGACTTTGGGCTGATATGACTATACGATCCTACAAAATACCAGTATATCTATACGGTCTCGTTGACACTGAAATCGGATTAAACGCCGAGTGCTAAAAAAAATTGATGACACGGGAATATTTGGTGCAGCTGAGTATCAGCCCCATTTTCAGACCAATACTGAGTTTGAATAACATGAACAGCAAGATCTATATAGAGCAATACACAATAATATCTAGCAATACACAAGAATATCTAGCAATACACAATAATATCTAGCAATACACAATAATATCTAGCAATACACAAGAATATCTAGCAATACACAAGAATATCTAGCAATACACAATAATATCCAGCAATACACAAGAATATCTAGAAATACACAAGAATATCTAGCAATACACAATAATATCTAGCAATACACAATAATATCTAGCAATACACAATAATATCTAGCAATACACAATAATATATAGCAATACACACTAATATCTAGCAATACACAAGAATATCTAGCAATACACAAGAATATCTAGCAATACACAATAATATCTAGCAATACACAATAATATCTAGCAATACACAATAATATCTAGCAATACACAATAATATCTAGCGATACACAATAATATCTAGCAATACACAAGAATATCTAGCAATACACAAGAATATCTAGCAATACACAATAATATCTAGCAATACACAATAATATCTAGCAATACACAATAATATCTAGCGATACACAATAATATCTAGCAATACACAAGAATATCTAGCAATAAACAAGACTAGAAATATACAAGAATATCTAGCGATACACAAGACTATCTAGCAATACACAATAATATCTAGCAATACAAAATAATATCTAGCAATACACAATAATATCTAGCAATATACAATAATATCTAGCAATACACAATAATATCTAGCAATCCACAATAAAATTTAGCAATACACAAGAATATCTAGCAATGCACAAGAATATCTAGCAATACACAAGACTATCTAGAAATATACAAGAATATCTAGCAATACACAATAATATTTAGCTATACACAAGAATATCTAGCAATACACAAGAATATCTAGCAATACACAAAACTATGTAGCAATACACAAGAATATCTAGCAATACACAAGAATATCTAGCAATACACAAGAATATCTAGGAATACACATAACTATGTAGCAATACACAAGAATATCTAGCAATACACAAGATTATCTAGAAATATACGAGAATATCTAGTGATACACAAGTCTATCTAGAAATATACAAGAATATATATAGCAATACACAATAATATTTAGCAATACACAATAATATCTAGCAATACACAAGAATATTTAGCAATACACAAGACTATCTAGAAATACACAAAAATATCTAGCAATCCACAATAATATTTAGCAATACACAATAATATCTAGCAATACACAAGATTATCTAGAAATACACAAGAATATCTAGCAATACACAAGAATATCTAGCAATACACAAGAATATCTAGCAATACACAAGAATATCTAGAAATACACAAGAATATCTAGCAATACACAAGACTATCTAGCAATACACAAGACTATCTAGAAATATACAAGAAAATCTAGCAATACACAAAACAAGAATATCTAGCAATACACAAAGCAAGAATATCTAGCAATACACAAGAATATCTAGCTGCTAGAGTGTAAGGTTTGCAGACACCAACCAAAGACAGTGGCATGACCGTTATGTCTCTTTTCCCTCTACCCCCCCCCCCTCCCCCCCCCCCCCCCCCCCCCCCATTAAGTCTCATAGACACAATATAACTAAAACAATGCTGATGGAGACAATATTTACCATAACCCTAGCTCCCACTGAATACCAGTATCACCAGATAAGACTGTGTTTTCTTCTCTTTAGATATTATAATATTTATAATAATGAGAATATTTCAAAAGAAATTGAGTACGTTTATTATCATCTGATATTGAAATTGAAGTCATTAATTCTATGTTTACAATACACATTTTAAATTCGGTGATGGTTGGAAGCACAAACATAGAGTATATCAATTGAAATGCTGATACATAATCGTCTCTTCTGATGACATTTACCCCTTTCTGTCATTTTGAACCTGTCGCCTCGTTTACTACCCGAATGATTGCATTATCTAACACGAACAGGATTCCTATAACAATGTATTACATATCAGGTTGAACAAAGATTTAATAGTGTACGTAAGATACACCGTATTCTAACGCATTAATTTTATTTATGACTAATTATAAGACCATTACCAACGAACTGAGACTTTGGTCAAACCCATCTTCTTATTTACAAACAAGACAATTATACTGTTTTCATTAGAAAATCTACTTTTAAAAACTACTTTATTAGTTTCAGGTACAATTGGGTGGTTTTATTCCAAGGCATTGAGAGCAAACAAAATACGTTGTTTACGGTACTGAATATTAACTTCCGCATCCGTGAATCCACGTGTGGAGTCTACTGTCCTCAATTACTCTTGGATCGCAGCTGGTGTCTTTGCACACAGCAGATTCTCTTCTAAAAAATAACACGTTCGCGTAAGAAATTCTTTATCTTGTTTTCGTTTTACTCCAAAAAGGTCGCAGTGTCAGTAAGAATTCGCCGTTGCTGACATTTGTACAAACTTATCACTAAATCAAATCAAATAAGTTTTATTTAAAGTCGAAATATCTATAACACATAGCATAAGCTCTAGTGAGCTTTTGAATCGACTAAATATCAGTCCATGTTGTATTGATGTGTCCATTTGGGGTCCGGGGTGGTTACATAACTTATAACCACCGTGGTACTTTATATCTGTCTATGATGTACTGTCAGTGATTAATTATCTAAATGTTAGTAAAGAAATAAAATAGCACAATTCCATAAGACACAGTGAAAGAAAGTCAATCTCATCGGAAGTAGAAATTAGGATACACATATCTGACAGTAAAACATTGTATAGTTCAACCTGCTCATGGACATGCATGTATGAAGATGGAAAAAAACGTGGCATCACAATTAAACTGTCTAGTATATGAAGACAAAATGTACAATAAAAGTTTATGTTTTAACTACAATTATCACATATTTGATTGAAATAACGCCGAATTTGCCTCCGGGACAATAACATTTTACGAGGACAATAACATGTTATCTGCCCTGGCAAAATATGTGATAAATAGATTAATACATGGCCTTCTTCATATTGCCCTTGTCATCAGCCCTCGGGGCCGATATCAAGGTCTCGTGCTGATAACAAGGGCAATATGAAAAAGGCCATGTATTAATCTATAAGTATCAACCAGCGTATTTAAGAGAGACCACATTTTAATTTTAAAGTCATTTCCGAGTCGATGTTTGTCCCCATGTTCTAAGTGGTCTCGGGAGAAAAGGTTTCATCAATATTAAATATTTTCATGTTTGAGAAGAAAAGGGTGATATCTAGATTACTCGTTACAATTATTTGTTATCCTGTCTTAAGAAAAAGAAATTGATTACATCAATATTAAATAATGTCATGTCTGAGAAGATACGTGCCATCATTAATTGTCTGGGGAATTACACCAACTTAATATGTACTTACTCCTTAATTAGCACAGACGAAGGAGGAATACAATAGGGTAGTGCTATAGCAACACCCAGAAAAGTGACAAATTTCACATGTCTGGGAACATTTATGTTTAGTCTCTAAACTCAGGGGATTAAATCTTCACACGTCTGGAAAGTAAACAAATCGTATTATTATTGACTGTTTTGGTCACATATATATCCCAATGTATTGAAACAATGGATATAACAGATACAGCTATGTCAGTTCTATACCTTGACCTACCACTAGAAATTTACAGTGAGGGCCTTCACGACTTGGTTAAACGTTACAGAATGCTTGTGTCACAGACGATCGTGTTCCGCTTGTCTCAGTCAATTCCCGTCCTGTTGTCTTCTTTCTGAGCAACAGGAACTACCCAGGGGCGGATCCGGGGGGGGGGGGGGGGGGGGGGGGGCGCGCACCCGGCGCGCGCGCCCATAAAATTGGAAAAAATAAGATTTTTTGGCGTAAAATCGTGATTTTTCACACGAAATACCCCCTAACTTGAAATCCTGGATCCGCACCTGCTACCTACTATTCCGGAGCAAATAAATTCGACATCTTTCAGCTAGATTTGTAGTGTTCATTGTGTACCATTACATGTCACATTTTACTTCCGTGTTGTGATGTCCGCTACGATGTCCGCGTGAAAATAATGTTAGGTATGCTCATCTTAAGAGGTTTCGTGTTTTATTTATGTTATTTTGTTGAAAGTTGCGTTAAACACCATAAACCATTTATTAACGTATACTGGTATCTACGATTTCCAAATATTGTCACGTAACGGCGGTGCCACTAGTGGAACAAGAACTATTTACCCTTCCGTGGTCCCCGAGTTCACCCCGGTTTCAGTAGGGTTATTGTTGCTCAATCTCCGTGGTACCCGAGTTCACCCCGGTTTCAGTAGGGTTATTGTTGCTCAATCTCCGTGGTACCCGAGTTCACCCCGGTTTCAGTAGGGTTATTGTTGTTCAATCTCCGTGGTACCCGAGTTCACCCCGGTTTCAGTAGGGTTATTGTTGCTCAATCTCCGTGGTACCCGAGTTCACCCCGGTTTCAGTAGGGTTATTGTTGTTCAATCTCCGTGGTACCCGAGTTCACCCCGATTTCAGTAGGTTATTGTTGCTCAATCTCCGTGGTACCCGAGTTCACCCCGGTTTCAGTAGGGTTATTGTTGTTCAATCTCCGTGGTACCCGAGTTCACCCCGGTTTCAGTAGGTTATTGTTGCTCAATCTCCGTGGTACCCGAGTTCACCCCGGTTTCAGTAGGGTTATTGTTGTTCAATCTCCGTGGTACCCGAGTTCACCCCGGTTTCAGTAGGTTATTGTTGCTCAATCTCCGTGGTACCCGAGTTCACCCCGGTTTCAGTAGGGTTATTGTTGTTCAATCTCCGTGGTACCCGAGTTCACCCCGGTTTCAGTAGGGTTATTGTTGTTCAATCTCCGTGGTACCCGAGTTCACCCCGGTTTCAGTAGGGTTATTGTTGTTCAATCTCCGTGGTACCCGAGTTCACCCCGGTTTCAGTAGGGTTATTGTTGTTCAATCTCCGTGGTACCCGAGTTCACCCCGGTTTCAGTAGGGTTATTGTTGTTCAATCTCCGTGGTACCCGAGTTCACCCCGGTTTCAGTAGGGTTATTGTTGTTCAATCTCCGTGGTACCCGAGTTCACCCCGGTTTCAGTAGGGTTATTGTTGTTCAATCTCCGTGGTACCCGAGTTCACCCCGGTTTCAGTAGGGTTATTGTTGTTCAATCTCCGTGGTACCCGAGTTCACCCCGGTTTCAGTAGGGTTATTGTTGTTCAATCTCCGTGGTACCCGAGTTCACCCCGGTTTCAGTAGGGTTATTGTTGTTCAATCTCCGTGGTACCCGAGTTCACCCCGGTTTCAGTAGGGTTATTGTTGTTCAATCTCCGTGGTACCCGAGTTCACCCCGGTTTCAGTAGGGTTATTGTTGTTCAATCTCCGTGGTACCCGAGTTCACCCCGGTTTCAGTAGGGTTATTGTTGTTCAATCTCCGTGGTACCCGAGTTCACCCCGGTTTCAGTAGGGTTATTGTTGTTCAATCTCCGTGGTACCCGAGTTCACCCCGGTTTCAGTAGGGTTATTGTTGTTCAATCTCCGTGGTACCCGAGTTCACCCCGGTTTCAGTAGGGTTATTGTTGTTCAATCTCCGTGGTACCCGAGTTCACCCCGGTTTCAGTAGGGTTATTGTTGTTCAATCTCCGTGGTACCCGAGTTCACCCCGGTTTCAGTAGGGTTATTGTTGTTCAATCTCCGTGGTACCCGAGTTCACCCCGGTTTCAGTAGGGTTATTGTTGTTCAATCTCCGTGGTACCCGAGTTCACCCCGGTTTCAGTAGGGTTATTGTTGTTCAATCTCCGTGGTACCCGAGTTCACCCCGGTTTCAGTAGGGTTATTGTTGTTCAATCTCCGTGGTACCCGAGTTCACCCCGGTTTCAGTAGGGTTATTGTTGTTCAATCTCCGTGGTACCCGAGTTCACCCCGGTTTCAGTAGGGTTATTGTTGTTCAATCTCCGTGGTACCCGAGTTCACCCCGGTTTCAGTAGGTTATTGTTGTTCAATCCTTGGTTTTATTATATGTAGTGGTTTGTGGACCATATTTTTGTCTTTTCGCTTTTTGTTCTCTTTTGGCCATTGCATTTTCTCTCTGGTTTGTGTGTCTATCCTTCGATATTCAGCATCTAGTTATCCCTTTGGTATCTTTAAACATTTCATATGAATATTCATACGCTCAGTGTTCACAAAGAAAATACAATGCAGTGAACAACACCCATTAAGTGTTCACATCATTCAAGCAAAAATAATTTGCGTTGGTTCGGTCAATTCAAATAACTGTTCACAACTACGAAGAACAAAAAGTTGGACATTTCTCCATTAACTCGCGTGATTGATTGGTCGTCAGATTATTTCCTCAAATAATTAAAGGGGTCTTCCTGGCTGTGTGGTTAAGGTCTTTGACTTCTGACAACAAGCCTAACACTGAAATGGATTCGAACCTTGATGATACCCATCTCAAGAGTTAAGGTTTCAAGACATCTAATCATGGCTGGGGAATTCTTCCCCCATTATGTCTGGTAGTCGTGATATAGCTGGAAAAATGCTGAAAGTGACGATATAAACACAACCCAATTCAAAGGATTTGATGAACACATGACTGTGAGCTAGGAGTTATCACTAGTTATTTGAACTCATAGAGTGCATTAGTGCTAATATTTATTTTTAATAATTGAAAGCGAGGCTATTTTCTACACAGTTGTTTATTCTCATGTTTTGTATGTATTTAGTATCTAAACACGCTTAGTAATCTTCGTCTTTGGCCATACACATACTTAACTTGTAAACACTATCATAAACACATGCTAAAATGTTCTAATTTAGAAGCTCTGTTAACTTGAATAACAATTTTATCCATTTATAAATTGTGCAAATAAAAACAAAACAATGTGTCTAATAAAATCAGATCCTTGGTTCCCTTAGTATTTAATATATGACATACCGGTATCCATTTTAACAGAAAAACAATATTACAAGTCTTTCAGGTGTTCCTTAGTACACAATATTTGAGCACCCAGATCAAGTAATTGTCACTTATCAACTAAATCTGAGTAACATACAGGACAATGCTAATGTAAAATGTCAAACCCTTTAACAACCAGTTGAAATGCAACAGTAAATACATGTTTTCAACGTCCGGTCTTTAATTTGAAATGTATTCATTTTTATTTTTGTAATTTAAAATATATGAATAGATTTTTCTAGACTAATTTAGTTTTATATTGACCCAATGTTTGGTTGACTGTTGCCATTCTTTCAGCTTGTAGACTGTTTTCAGTCGTTTTTTAAATCATTTATGTCTCGTTATTCGTCGTTAATAATATAATTGAAACAATATTGTTTGTTTCCTCATTTGTATTTATATAAGTTATTTTATATCATTTTATTGACTGTTGTTGCTTTAATAGTTGTATTTTGTTTTTTTACACTTTACGCTTTAATTTTCCCTATTTGTCTTTGTTAGCGCAGCCGGTCACTATTTTCGTATATGGACCGGTCACTATTTTAGTATATGGACCGGCCAGGTACTTGCATTATTATTTGAGATAAAAGTATAATATAGCAAATAGTTCATGTCACTTCGGGTCATATGGCAGTATATGGACCGGTCCGTCACCAAAAAAATATTATATGGACCTCCGTGCCATGAACTATTTGCTATATATATTATTTCCGGTCCCGGTTGTTGTTTTGCTTTTATATTTATCTTGATGATTAATTTACCAGTGTTACATATTTATACTGGTTGTATATTTGCTGGTGGCTGTTATTTGTTGTTGTTGACATTATATGATAAATTTTGCCGGTGACTTGCGGAAGGTTAGTGTTTTTTTACGGGTACTCCGGTTACTTCCACCAATAAAACTGACCGCCACGATATAACTGAAATATTGTTGAAAGTGGAGTTAAACACCATATCCCTAACCTTTAATATTGTTGACTGGCTGGGCTTATCGTTTAGCATTGATCTGATTGTTGTTAAATTTACATCTACCTGTCGAATCTATCATAGTTGAAGTTAGGAGTTCGATTACGACAGTGGCGAGGTGTACTCGATACAACTTTGATTAAGTTTGTCAGTGACTTGCGCAGAACGGTGGATTTCTCTTGTCTCCCTGTTTCCTCTGCTCTAATAAAATGTCCACTGTACAACTGAAATTTTGTAGAAAGCGGTGTTAAATATCCGTAACAGAAAACCTATCTTTACTGATTGTTTTCTCAATCGTTATTGCCTTAAGAGGTGCAGTCAAGGTAAATCACGTGTTTTACCGTATCAATTATCGATAGGATACATTACCAATCATTATTATAATTTATACATTTTGAATAATGATGTTTCAAAATATAATCGACAAGTCTACAAATAAAGGTAGTATTTTAAAATGATCTAATTTTGGTACAAAGCCATTCATCTTTTTAGAAGTTTATTGTATTTATTCCTAAAATAGCTATTACTACTCCCTTAAATTGATGTGATTCATACAGGTTTCTTGATACTAATGTGACTTCCCGTCTCTGTCACCTGTTGTGAGATTATACAATATAAAGATTCAACATTAATCACGGTTGGTGAATACATTTAAATTAAATTTGAATGTGTTTTGTATTTCACCTATTCTCCATCATGCGATGTATTACCATATTTAAGGATGGGTAGATTTTCTTTCTTTTGCTTGTTTTAAAGAGTATTATAATAAAAAATGAAAATAAAAAAAAGTGCAGATCCGGCTTGAATCATAATATTAACTTTTTGCGGTTAAATCGACCTAGTCTTAAAGTCGATCAAAATAATTTAATTTTTTTTAATGCTCGCTTCACTTATCAATCAGAAAACCCTGTAACAACATTTCTCCATCAACATACCTGTACATGTCGGCGCTTTAGACTGGCCAATTTTCTATTAGATCTATAAAGATGACCACAGAGAGATATAGAAGATCAATTTTTAAACTCAATTTTGGATGTAATTAAAATGGAAATATTTCGTACATACACAAGGATCGTTAAAGTGACCACATGGAGAGGACATCATTATATATGAAAGAGTGACCCATTCATTTCATTTAATGAGTAAAATCAGTTAAGTGGAAAAGTTAGTTACTACAACGGACTTTATATCTATCTGGTGTTACTATCGACCCATGGTTTCTAACAATGGTCCATTAAGAGGCTTTATGCGATTTTTTTTGTCATGTCATCAGATATTACAGGATATTTCTATTTTCTCTCTTGGACATCTTCTTTACTATCTTGCTAATGGTCATATTGAAGAAAATTTGATAAGACAACAATTGAGACCATAATTATGACGGAGGAACCCACTTAATCCTTAGTGTTACCTCATTTTATATAAAAGTGATAATTTCACACTAAACTGGATATAGTTTAGGAACATATTAACAATGGGTCAGATAATTCTCTCCCATGATCTAAGTCATAATTATGTTTATCTCGTTGAAAAATCAGCAACTTTTTATAAAAAAAAAGTCCTACTTTTAAAAAATAAAAATAATATCATGTTACTAGTTACTATGATGAAATGTGATTAGAGTTATCTCCCCTATCTTCGGGTGCACCACTGGCCAGGTAATCATTAATTACTTTCCCACAATAATAACAGTAAGAGTTGTACATTTTTATCTAACTTCATTTTTGTAATTCTAAAGAATGTGATCACATGTATTTGTATGACATTGAACATTAATAGCCTTGAACAATTAACTTTTACATCAAAGAAATAAAATTTGATGTCTTTTTAGACTTAATTTGGTCAAGTACATTAGGTATAATTGGGTAATTGATCTTTCTTATTGTTCTCTTTAAAGATACCGATAATTTAGCCGGAAATATTACTAGTTGTTTTTGAATTATTACAAATATGTTTGTTGTTAAGATTTACCTGCTGATAGGAGCCTTTGAAGTAAGATGTCTTTGTAATTACTATATATATTAGGATACGATAGATGCGTTATCAAACTGCTATCAGCTAAATCGTTACCCCCTTTTTGCAAGAAAAAAACACATTAATATTTCACACCCGTGGATTCCGAATAAGATATAATTTAAACTAAATGGGAACCCATCTCATAAAAACTTACAAATGAGTGTAAATATGGTCATTTACTCATTTATAACCTTATAAACTGGTAACATACAAAGGTCAATTACAATTGATTATATTTAAATTTACACACATGTCAATAACAAGATAGGAATACAACATTTCCCCTTTCTGTAAATACTAAAGGGTTCCCGAATGTCAATGATATTCGAGCATACATTCATTGTGCAGTCTTCAAGTAAAAATCAACCATCCGATAGCAGAATATTTTTTTAAATCTCGACTCGTTGTACACTTAATAAGTTTTTTTTATACATGGGAGGTGTAAAATGTTGGGTTTTTTTTTTAGCCAAAAGCAAATTATTAAAGAGGAAGGGGAGGTAATATACAAGCATGTTTTGCATAAGAAATAAAACAAATCTTGTGTAGAAATTTAGTAGTAAGGTCCAATTAAAGTTTCTTCTTAAGACGAAGTATACATTATGTATTACTCCTTTATATGATACTTAATCTAAAAGTCATTAATATAACATTTTCTACATGTATTTCATTAAATAATGCCTCCAAGGTTATTTACTTATACTGAAAACTAAGATAGTTATTTAACTTGATCGACAAATATTTTTATATGAATATAATTCACACTGTACTGGGGGATATTGCGTTCACTGCGTTTATAGATGTAATTTTCACTATTTTATGACATTTTTTTTTATTGACAACCAAAGCAATAACATTTGGTGGTGATTTCTAATTTTGTGGTTTTAGCACTTAATAAAAACCAGTTTTACCATTTAGCTGGATTTACATTATATGATTGTTACATATGATCAAAGAAACAGGAACAAATGATAATTATAGAGATAAAATTACTCAGTTGCATATTATTATCCCCTTAAGCTAAACCACTAAGCATCGTTGTAAGTACACATAAGATGGTGTAATCCTTCTTAACGACTCTAGTACTGATAAATAACCATTACTTTACAAAAAAAATCTTTATCATAAAAACTGTACCTTGTATCTATTGTATGGCTTCTTTGATTTTAATAACATAAAATACCCATTGTTTGATAATTTTAAAAAGGACTAAATTGGCCATACTGTTCCTTGTTGAACCCGTGATTTTAATGGTCGTGTTTCATCTTAACTCAACATTCCAAGTCCAAAAAGATTCAGTTTGTTTAAAAAAAAGAGTTTTCTTTCAAAAGATAAATATCCGATACAAACAAAAATGGACGAAAACACACCAAAAAATATTAAACTATAACCCCTATACCTATCACAATATGTGTAAAATGTCATGTCGTTATCACTATACATAGTTCTAATATTATTTCAAACCATTTCTGTCCACGATTGTGACAAGTATTTCACTGGGGGTGGGGTATGTATGGCCTAACACAACTGCCGTAGGTACGCACCCTAATTTCCAACTAAATTGTTGCGGGTTTCATGCACCTAATCCACGGCCTGGAGTTCATCCGTTAGTTCGGTAAAACTGTCCGGTAGGACCTTCCTCACCCATTAAGTCTGGTTGTCGTGAGTCAAGATACAGCTAAAACATTGCTGATAGCACATTAGTGACAATAAACAACATTAGATGTTTGTATAAAGCAACATGTAAACTTTATATTTTTTGGAGGAAAAAGGGTTAGGGTTGTGGTGTTTAACGCCACTTTCAACAATATTTCAGTTATATCGTGGCGGTCAGTTTTATTGGTGGAGGAAACCGGAGTACCACCGACTTTCCGCAAGTCACTGACAAACTTAATCACATAATGTTATATCGAGTACACCTCGCCTGAGCCGTATGAGCGGGATTCGAACTCGCAACTTTAGTCCTGGGTCAGTTACCTCGGGAGATATCTTTTTTTAAGTCTAATCTTACTGACTGTCAGATCTGTCTAATATGACTTCAAACATTGTTTTATTGCTGTAAAAAGAAATGTCTATTTCCGAATCTCTTATACAGGGAAGATCTTGGTCCCATGTAAACAACACTAACAGTACGGTCCTAACTAGAATCTCTTATACAGGGAAGATCTTGGTTCCAGGTAAACAACACTAACAGTCGGGTCCTAACTAGAATCTCTTATACAGGGAAGATCTTGGTCCCAGGTAAACAACACTGACAGTCCGGTCCTAACTAGAAACTCTTATACAGGGAAGATCTTGGTCCCAGGTAAACAACACTAACAGTCCGGTCCTAACTAGAATCTCTTATACAGGGAAGATCTTGGTCCCAGGTAAACAACACTGACAGTCCGGTCCTAACTAGAAACTCTTATACAGGGAAGATCTTGGTCCCAGGTAAACAACACTAACAGTCCGGTCCTAACTAGAATCTCTTATACAGGGAAGATCTTGGTCCCAGGTAAACAACACTAACAGTCCGGTCCTAACTAGAAACTCTTATACAGGGAAGATCTTGGTCCCAGGTAAACAACACTAACAGTCCGGTCCTAACTAGAATCTCTTATACAGGGAAGATCTTGGTCCCAGGTAAACAACACTAACAGTCCGGTCCTAACTAGAAACTCTTATACAGGGAAGATCTTGGTCCCAGGTAAACAACACTAACAGTCCGGTCCTAACTAGAATCTCTTATACAGGGAAGATTTTGGTCCCAGGTAAACAACACTAACAGCCCGGTCCTAACTAGAAACTCTTATAGAGGGAAGATCTTGGTCCCAGGTAAACAACACTAACAGTCCAGTCCTAACTAGAATCTCTTATACAGGGAAGATCTTGGTCCCATGTAAACAACACTAACAGTCCGGTCCTAACTAGAATCTCTTATACAAGGAAGATCTTGGTCCCATGTAAACAACACTAACAGTCCGGTTCTAACTAGAATCTCTTATACAGGGAAGATCTTGGTTCCAGGTAAACAACACTAACAGTCCGGTCCTAACTAGAATCTCTTATACAGGGAAGATCTTGGTTCCAGGTAAACAACACTAACAGTCCGGTCCTAACTAGAATCTCTTATACAGGGAAGATCTTGGTCCCATGTAAACAACACTAACAGTCCGGTCCTAACTATATTCTCTTATACAGGGAAGATATTGGTCCCATGTAAATAACACTAACAGTCCGGTCCTAACTAGAATCTCTTATACATGGAAGATACTGGTCCCATGTAAACAACACTAACAGTCCGATCCTAACTAGAATCTCTTATACAGGGAAGATCTTGGTCCCATGTAAACAACACTAACAGTTCGGTCCTAACTAGAATCTCTTATACAGGGAAGATCTTGGTCCCAGGTAAACAACACTAACAGTCTGGTCCTAATTAGAATCTCTTATACAGGGAAGATCTTGGTCCCATGTAAACAACACTAACAGTCCGGTCCTAACTAGAATCTCTTATACAGGGAAGATCTTGGTCCCAGGTAAACAACACTAACAGTCCGGTCCTAACTAGAATTTCTTATTCAGGGAAGATCTTGGTCCCAGGTAAACAACACTAACAGTCCAGTCCTAACTAGAATCTCTTATACAGGGAAGATCTTGGTCCCAGGTAAACAACACTAACAGTCCGGTCCTAACTAGAATCTCTTATACAGGGAAGATTTTGGTCCCAGGTAAACAACACTAACAGCCCGGTCCTAACTAGAAACTCTTATACAGGGAAGATCTTGGTCCCAGGTAAACAACACTAACAGTCCAGTCCTAACTAGAATCTCTTATACAGGGAAGATCTTGGTCCCATGTAAACAACACTAACAGTCCGGTCCTAACTAGAATCTCTTATACAAGGAAGATCTTGGTCCCATGTAAACAACACTAACAGTCCGGTTCTAACTAGAATCTCTTATACAGGGAAGATCTTGGTCCCATGTAAACAACACTAACAGTCCGGTCCTAACTAGAATCTCTTATACAGGGAAGATCTTGGTTCCAGGTAAACAACACTAACAGTCCGGTCCTAACTAGAATCTCTTATACAGGAAAGATCTTGGTCCCATGTAAACAACACTAACAGTCCGGTCCTAACTATATTCTCTTATACAGGGAAGATATTGGTCCCATGTAAACAACACTAACAGTCCGATCCTAACTAGAATCTCTTATACAGGGAAGATCTTGGTCCCATGTAAACAACACTAACAGTTCGGTCCTAACTAGAATCTCTTATACAGGGAAGATCTTGGTCCCAGGTAAACAACACTAACAGTCCGGTCCTAACTAGAATCTCTTATACAGGAAAGATCTTGGTCCCATGTAAACAACACTAACAGTCCGGTCCTAACTATATTCTCTTATACAGGGAAGATATTGGTCCCATGTAAACAACACTAACAGTCCGATCCTAACTAGAATCTCTTATACAGGGAAGATCTTGGTCCCATGTAAACAACACTAACAGTTCGGTCCTAACTAGAATCTCTTATACAGGGAAGATCTTGGTCCCATGTAAACAACACTAACAGTCCGGTCCTAACTAGAATCTCTTATACAGGGAAGATCTTGGTCCCAGGTAAACAACACTAACAGTCCGGTCCTAACTAGAATTTCTTATTCAGGGAAGATCTTGGTCCCAGGTAAACAACACTAACAGTCCAGTCCTAACTAGAATCTCTTATACAGGGAAGATCTTGGTCCCAGGTAAACAACACTAACAGTCCGGTCCTAACTAGAATCTCTTATACAGGGAAGATCTTGGTCCCAGGTAAACAACACTAACAGTCCGGTCCTAACTAGAATCTCTTATACAGGGAAGATCTTGGTCCCAGCCGGGTAAACAACACTAACAGTCCGGTCCTAACTAGAATCTCTTATACAGGGAAGATCTTGGTCCCATGTAAACAACACTAACAGTCCGGTCCTAACTAGTTTCTGTATCAATTTAGAGATGTTTACTGGTTATAGGGTTGGACATTTCATGTAAATTCTTGATACTAACGTCGATCTTCTGCATGACGAAATAATCAGATGCACGTCCAGATATAAATAAACAATACCAAACAACCCCATATTGTCTTATTATAATTAAAATGTCAACAATATTAGGGTTGAATCATCTAACTGCTTTATTTACCTACAAGGTCATACATTGTAGGGACATTGTGTCTTTTCTGCTTGTTTAAGTTTCTATAAAAGCATGGTTTTTACGACCTGCGCGCAATAATTGCCCTGTTTATTTGACTCGAAGCAGTGACAGGTATTGCGTATCAAACCTCTGGCGTTTCTATAAACATAATAAATAGAAATATTTTTAGCACCATGAATAAGGAAAAATCCCCCATTACTGTTTATTAATTTTCAAACAAAAGAACGCACCCAAAGACACTTCACGGATTGTAATCAAATAATTTACCTGGTATATTTTAATTAGGAATTGTAATTGAACATTTCATGCACGAAGTTAGAAGTTGACTTATATAGCAAAATATATACGTTGAAAGTTTCATTACCTTATAGAAATTTAGCAAAAACGAATAATAAAACATTGATATTACAATCGAAATTTAAAAAATATATAATTTAATATCTATTTGATTGGTTGGTTTATAGGGTATTTTTTCAATCATTCCGTCGTAGAAGAAGGACGTCGTTAAATTTCAAGATAGGACTTTCCCCAAAGATACGAAATATATATAAAAAAACCCAAAACAAAACAAAAACAAACCCGCGGGGTGATGCTAATGTGGAACGCAAGAAGAACAACAATGAAAGTCTTATTCATTGTAATATTTTTTCCACGTGTAGAATAGGATTTCATCTCGTGTCCATTTACATTAATTTTGTCTCTAGTGATGGTAAAGCTTATAACCAGTCTATGGTTTCTTTTGCTAGTGATGGTGAATCGTATAACCGGTCGATGTTTTCTTTTGCTAATGATGGTTAAGCTTATAACCGGTCGATGTTTTCTTTTGCTAGTGATGGTAAAGCTTATATTAAGTTATAACCGGTCGATGTTTTCTTTTGCTAGTGATGGTAAAGCTTATATTAAGTTTTAACCGGTCGATGTTTTCGTTTGCTAGTGATGGTAAAGCTTATATTAAGTTATAACCGGTCGATGTTTTCTTTTGCTAGTGATGGTAAAGCTTATATTAAGTTATAACCGGTCGATGTTTTCTTTTGCTAGTGATGGTAAAGCTTATATTAAGTTATAACCGGTCGATGTTTACTTTTGCTGTGATATTTATTTACTTTGTACGTTGTGCTATAATGTTATGAATGTCGTTAAGTATGTAAATATTCAGCTATAAATGACATGTTTGTCAATAAGAAACAAGAATGAAATATAATAACGTGTCTAATTGATACAGACCCCTGGGGATTATCTTTATCTTAATCTTCGACCCATTGTTTTGCCTTAATCTAGTTTTCAGGTTAATGCAAGGAGTATATTAAATAACTAATTTGGAAACTTGTAAGGTGTTCATATGCACACTAAATATTGAATAAACACTTCAATTATAAATACCACAAGTTTACATAAGTTAAGTCATTTTATGTGTCAATGTCAGACATAGTATTCAATAAAAATCAATGGCCATAATATAAACTCAGTGACCGGTTCATCAGGTATATAGGGATATAAAGGGTATTTACAAACAAGAGTAGAACATATACAAACAGAACGGCCAATTCTTATCTGTAACAAAATGTTAACGTGGATTATATCATATTATATCGTTGTATTGTGAACAAAGTTTGGATGTACGGGTAAAAAAAATCCAGTACACATGTATGTACTAAACAAGTTACATATAACATTTCATCAGTTTTGTATTTATACCCCACCCCCTTTTTACCATGATTATATGACCCGTTATTAAATGTGAAAATATACACGTTTTAGATAAATATTCTATTTTTAATTTTCAAGAACCCTTAGCAAATATATCCATTTCACAAGAACACTTTAATCTTTAGTCACTGACTATTTAATGTATTTCCGATTGTGTTTTTCTGGATGCTATCCAAGTCTAATCTATCCTGGTCGGACATGATAAGAGTGAAACATAATTAGTCCCTCATTAATACAGAATTAAAGTAATATAAAATGAAAGAAAAGACGCATTGTTCACTTGAAGTATTTAAATTGTAATATCCTACTATAATGTTAAGTGTACCATGATTCAGATTGCGAGAAGAGATGAAATATTTAATGTGCCAAAAAATGAAAAGTACAGATCGTACATGACAAAAGTAAACCCAACAGTCTGACATAAAATATTGTACATGACAAAAGTAAACCCAACAGTCTGACATAAAATATTGTACATGACAAAAGTAAACCCAACAGTCTGACATAAAATATTGTACATGACAAAAGTAAACCCAACAGTCTGATATAAAATATTGGACTGTCTAAGACTATATGTTCATGAGATACGCCACTGGAATATGTAATCAAACCTTATCACTTCACATAGGCGGATCCAAGGGCTGTGGGCTACTCCTTCCCTATATCTGGATTTTTTTTAAAATAGGGATTATGGGGATGCTTTGCCGCGCCCCAATCGTTAAAGTGCCACAACATGATGTAGCTATCCCCCTTTGTCTGGATCCGCCTTGGGAATGTTCGTATTCGGTATTAACCTTAAAGATGGATGTGATATGCAACTGTCTTTACAATATCAAGTCAAATTTTTACAATAGACGACGATGATCAAAGACACTCGGACAGATTGATACAGTCTCGATTATTTTTTAAGACTCTATACCGTAGACTACGATAAAATCGGCAACACAGATAATGACCTCTAATCTGTTAAATCACAAGAACTGGACATTGGACATTAATCGACAACTATAATGGTCACATATATTCTTAAGATGTGATATGGATGTAAATGAACATAAAAAAATGAACGAGAGCAACGCCTTGGTTGCCATTTTTCATCTAGTGTGTTCAAAAGATACAAAAGTATTAAGCCTGCAGTTCTCTTTACATCTGACCTATAAATGTCTTTACGATCGTCATCCTGTTGTCTTTCAGGCTACAGAATGCCTCATCCCCTCCCTTTCAGGCTACAGAATGCCTCATCCCCTCCCTTTCAGGCTACAGAATGCCTCATCCCCTCCCTTTCAGGCTACAGAATGCCTCATCCCCTCCCCTATATAAAAGCTGTAGATCTGCATTGTCGGTGTGTGGTGCGTAGACACCTCTCATACCAGAAAAGTGTCTGAGAAAGAGATAACAATATTATTGAATAATCACGTAAACACAGACCTCATAAACAAAGGAACGCAAACAAAGGAACGAACAACATGGTTCACGTTATAGGTAGAACACTTGACAATATAAACAAATATGAACAAAGTTTCCGACACATATATGGATTAGACCATAAAGAATGAAGGTTGAAGACGCCCAGACACAAGCTATTATTTCTCAATGAAGGAAATCTGTAACTTAAAGCAATTTATCAAATTTAAAAATTAACCGCATCGGTGGTGTAATTATAAGAGTGCTCGTCTCGAGTGCGGTAGATCGTAGATTCGAGCCACGATCGGGTCAAACCAAAGACAATAAAATTGATATGTGTTGCTTCTCCGCTAAGCACGCAGCATTCAGAACGAGCAAAAACTGGTTAGCTCGGAATCAGGCTAATGTGTCCGAGTGGAACGATATTTCTATCCGCGGACTATTGTTTCAGTGAGCTAGCACTATAAAAATCTAACGAAAGGTGTTGGTCTATTACAAAGCGGATCTCATCATCCTCACATCGAAAATTAACTTGTTCTCGCCATGATATAGCTGAGTTGACGTTAAACTACATATAATTCAACTCAAGTTTACACATTAAACACGAACAAGCTTAGATCGACCATAATCCAACATTTGAGTCAGGTGGGTTCGAATTATTATTCAAGAAATTGAAGTATTCGAGCGCGTCGTGTTTGTTTGCTGTAGAAGCGCTGTATAGTGTTCATTTACATACAATAAACTATATTTAGCGTTCTACTTTCCACTGTTCAGCTAAACATAAATTTTATATCATTCTGTCTCTAAGATTCACTTTATCTTTTGTTGTGTTGTGATATACATCCAATGCCTTTGATCGTCACAAGAACCAAAAATTCAATAAAAAGCAACGGACATCACGAACTAATATACAAGCCGCTTACACGAGGAAAATCTAATAATTGCAATTAGTTTTCTGAGATATCGGATGATGGCAGACGATGCAACAGGTGCGTGCTGTTCAATACAAACACCTGAAATTATATCAAAATATAATTATCTATATTAAGTACGAAATATACACCTGTGCTACCAAATCACAAAGCCAGTCACCCAGATACAATGAATGGGATTGCTGTTTTAAACATACAGATGGACCTAGTGGTTACGTGTTGAAGAACGATTTACTTTAAATGAAGATGTATCAGTTAATATACTTCTCATTCAACATATAAAAGTCTTTGGCTTTCTGACAAGTTGAGGGAGAATTAATGTTCTGTGTTTTAAGTCTATCTGAGGACCCGCAGCCCACCACGAACAACATAGTATCATTTAATACTGTACATAATAAATGTTATTAACGTATGTCAGGTCACGCTGATATATGATTCGTATATGCTGACCATAAATTTACTCTTAATTTCAATTCATATTGAATAAATCTTGATAACCTTTCATGAAGAAAAAAATCAGATGAAATCGGGTCTCGCTCTCGATAGAAGAGCTCCATACAAATAACACAGGTTAACACTATGCATTTCTCTTATGTTGTTTAATTTACAAATTGAATTAGTACATTTTCTGTAGTAACAGTTGGTTGAGAGTTACAACATTTGTATTGTGTAGGGTAGTTGTATGCAGTAACCATCGCTTGTAAAAAAATGTATATACATTTTGTATGCAGTAACGATCGGTCGAAAAGTACATATTGACAGAAACGATTGCATGGTTGTTAAGTAGATTTATACAGTAATGATTCAGATTGGTTGAAAAATATGACAATATACTGATCAGTTGAAAAATATGACAATATACTGATCAGTTGAAAAATATGACAATATACTGATCAGTTGAACAGTAGATGCCAGTAGTAAAGATCGATTGAAAAAGGTATTTATGTGGATTAACAACAGTCCACGTGTAGACATGTCGATCCACTCTTGACTAATTAGCCGATTCCAAGCCTTTGCTCTTTCTCCTTAATGTTGCGTGCTTAGTGGAAAAGCAACACGTGTCGATTTTATAGTCTTTGGCGCGACCCGAAAGATGCTCGAACCCACGATGTACCACAACTCAAGGCGAGCACGTTAAATGCATTACACCAGTGCGGTCTGTTGGACATGAAGTACATGTTGTACTCACATATTACTGTAATAACGATCGCTTGGAAAGTATGCTTATTAAATGTTAGTAAATGTCATATAAAATAATGAACTTGACGGCATGGAAATCTAATTTTGGTTATATAACTATGTAAGTACTTTTATGTCTATTTCGGTAGATGATCATTTGAACATTATAGAGGCTATACACAATGTCTTTGCTATATTCAATTAAACCAAATAAACATGATCTGTTATATAATCTTTTCATTTTATGGTGTAAATGTTATACTATAGTTTATCAAATGAGTATACATTTGTTACCTACCCAGTCAATAGTTAGTCTATTGTTGGGATAATATTACATAACGAATTTCACACATTTGTAATCAAGCGGCTAGCGGTACATCTTTATATTTGATAGACTATTAAATTCCACAGAAGAGAGGAAATTTTATCGGGAGTGTCCAAAGGAAGGGCGTGTTTGGTGTTACATCATGAACGGTGAAAATCCGGGTATGGAAACTGTTAAAGCATTTATTTATCCTCTGTTTTGTGATGTGTCATTGAAAACAAAAATGAAACCATTCTGAGAAAAGGTTCCTACTGTTAAGATATTCTCACGTTCGCTTTATTAAAGTTTTTTGTTCGTTCCTCTGAATCACTACACGTATATCTGATAATTAATAATAGGAAAAAAATAGATCTAACGACATATTTCTCCAAGTTAAATCGGTTATACATGGACATTTATTTTAATTTGTCTTTGAAAAAGTTGTATAGCTTTTTCAAAATAAGAAAAAAATCTCAATGCAAATAAAATTGAACGAGTTTGTTTGAATTTTCTTCGTTTTATAGCTTAATCACAATTAAATGAGTAATGATTTAAATATATGAAGTAGATGATACATATTCTTCTCGTTGTTCGTCCAAGTATTACAAGACCTATATCATTAGATTTGAGAATGCCTTTGGCGACGATACAGTGCTGATTAAAGAAAAACATTGACAACCTATTCTACTTTCATACACAGATCACATATTATTACTCAACCTGACAAAGTGGAATTTTATCTTGTACATGTCTTAAAATCTAATTCAAAATAAACATATTTAAGACATGAAACTAATAAAATACGAGAGAGTTACGAAATGATCTCAAATGAATAACAAATGTGGTATTTTTTTTTCTCAAGTTTAACTCTCAACATAATTGTTCATGTGTCCTTCTTATGTGACAACTGGTCATGTGTCTTACTCTGCATAGTTTATTACAAAGCTGTTTTTGTAATTTGGAATGACTTTTGTTCTGAACTAC
The DNA here is from genome assembly GCA_963680875.1 of Bathymodiolus brooksi. NCBI lineage: Eukaryota > Metazoa > Mollusca > Bivalvia > Mytilida > Modiolidae > Bathymodiolus > Bathymodiolus brooksi. Next base: position 30,355,061 of record OY804576.1, on the reverse strand, counting down.
TCTTCACTGTTTGCCTGCCTTTATCACACTTGATTTATTCTTTCACATTGACATTTAACGCCACTGTTTTACATTTTTTTCTCTCCTATATGTACCAATCCCTACATTAAACGTACATGTGTATGTAAAATATGAAGAAAAAAGCTTAGCAATAGTGATGGTCAATAATTTCGCCACTATTCAACAAAACGAACATCTACACCTCACCTCAAATCATTGAACACAAATAACACGACACATATGCAACATATGTAAAGTTTCATACTGGATCTGAGATATAGGGGACAAACCAGAACATGATCCACTAAATAATAATAATTATATTTATATTTTTAGAAATATAAAAACCTTAAACTATGTCATTTTTCTTTTGTGTGTTTGTCTCATTTATCAATCATGAATGTTTGTATTGTTAATGATGCCTCATGTGGGCCCTATGATTAGGCAATAAAATATATTCTATTCTATTCATACAGATGAAAATCCAGGTTCTGATATGGGACAGGCACACAAACGTGGCGAGGTTAAACCGGGTAATGCAGTTTGTCAATTAGATTGTTTTTCTGTAACTGTAAGATGAAGTGCAACAAACATCAAGTTATATGGCGCTAACTTAACGGATTACTCTAATATTTAATCTCCATCTATCATAGGAAAATGCATCGGTTTCGTAATAAAAACGTGGAATGCTGCGTATTAATTCATTCATCTCGCCCTATTTCGTGACATGTATAAATAAATACTCGGCACATCTCCTTGTTCAGCAAACCACACTTTACAGAATGACAAAGACACCTATAAATTTACAAAAATGACATTTCATTTGCATATTTTATTGTTGTGCATTAACCATAGCGTAAACAATGTAGAAGATATTTTGATTTTTGACATTTTTCATTATAGCCCAAAGCTATTTCTTGACCGTTACTGTTTAGGCCGGAGGATACTATAGGAGTTAAAAACGACCAGCCATAGGCAAATACGTCTGTATGATAAATGTTACAGGTATATGGTAAAAAATTACATTTTATGAATTTTTGTTAATTTCTATAACAGGTGTAACTATATTCTTTTGGAAAAAATAATGGTGATATCTTCTAATAGATATACTTCGGTGATATTACCAAACACAAAAATGTGAAAAATATATACTTTCCCACTGTATAACCATCTTATTAGTTAGCTATTTCCAGATGTTAATATTAAAGCTGAAAAGTAGAAATTTGGAGAGAGAGAGAGAGAGAGAGAGAGAGAGAGAGAGAGAGAGAGAGCGAACCGAACCAACTAGCTTTGTTGATTGCTCGATTGATTGGGTGATTTCATAAAACTGTTTTATAGCTTTATCTTGGCGAGGGTTTTTTTTTGTAGAGGAATCCCTGGAGTTCACGTAGGCAAATCACAGAGCGTCGATTTGTACCGGACGACACGTCTAAATTAAGGTTTTGTTTGGTTTTATGGTGTTTAACGCCACTGTCAACAATATTTCATCTATACCGTGGCGGTCTGCCGCAAGTCGATGACAAACTCTAAATTAAGGAATAAATAAAACACATACTATCCTATCTCTACTACATTTGAGATACACCACTACAATAAAGTGCGTCCTCATTTTTTTATATAGAAAATCACAGTTCAGTCTTAATGAGCAGGAGTGAGTTTCAGCTCTGCAGGTTTTCTGTCATGCATACTATTGTTGATGGAGATGATGGTGGCGGCTCTCGACTCAATTACTCTATTTGAAGAACGCAGTTTTAATCATACAGGGAGCCACAATTTTCTACGTTTGAAGAACAGAAATCTTATAAGGTATCCCATTCCCCCTCTTAGTTTCGTTATAGTGGTCTCGATTTGACCTTACGAGTTCACGCATACAGAAAACTGTCAAGTGAAACAGACATTAATAGCTGCACTATATAAATAATTGTTTAGAATATTTATATACATATGCACCTAATGTCGCGGTCAGCTAGGCGACAACGATGGCACATACTACTCGATTGTTTTTATGTCAGTATAATTTTATGAAGTTTGATGACGAACGAGTGTCACTTTACGTCACAATGTCGTCCAGTTGTGTATTGCTTTGACATTTCCTGAATAAATATATATATAAATGATGGATCACAGACTAGTCAAATACACATCACTTGCCGTAGGTATAGAAAAACATGTAAACACCAACAAAATATGACTACTACACATTACCAAGGGGATCGACCAATTCTCTTTTCGCATTTAAAAGATACTCTCTTTAATAATATTTATTAAGTCGAAAAAAAATCCTATTTTTAAACTTTACTTGCGTGTATTCATATATATTTGTTGATTTTTAAAAACAAATTTAAATGTAAGAGTTCAAAAATAAGTTGTTTGTATTCTGCCATCATATTATCAAACTCGAACTATTGACTTGTCTAAAAGTCATATATAGTTTAAATTTGCAACCAGGAAAAAAAACATGGCATTATCATAAGCATATCAGATATAGATGTACGAGATGTCGTTCCTTTAGTAGGAGCACACATTTATATACAGGAGCTTAGTTTGGGGAAGATGCGAGTGACGTTTATTAAATGCCGAGATCTGACATTTGTTTATGTTTAACTCAAAACAACACTGCAATTGTGACGATGTCCTTTGAATGCGGCCTTAGTTCGTTGATAATTTGATAACTTTGAAGATGAGCGATAAGGAGATATCAGATTATTAATTAATCAAAGACCCTACACCGCGATACGATATGTACAACGTACAAAATATTGGTACACATGGGACCCTATTTTGAGGGTGTCCGACAGTCCGATAGTCCGACGGTCCGACAGTCCGATAGTCCGACAAATGCTATATTTCTTTGAAAGTTAACACTATAACATGTGTAATATGGTGCCAGAAACCGAACCGTTTACTCACCAAAGAAAGGTCCAGAACATCGGAAACACGATATCATAGACGGACAAACAATTGGCAGGGCCACACAAGAGCTAAAAAAAACCATATATATGAACAACGCAGACTCCATAAAGACCTGGATCCAATCGTGATGAACCGGTAGTGTAAGTATCCCGTATATTTTTTAGTAGCGACTACTCCAGGCTTTATTTAAGTAGCGTGTAGCCGAGTCCAGCCAAGAAAAGTCACTATTAAAAAGAAAGATGAAATAAATGAATACACAAAAAAAAAGGAAAAGCCAAAAGGAGAGCGTACCAGTGTCCCCCGCCCTTTATCATGGAATATTTATGTTAAAAAGCAATGTCGACACACCAATAGAGCTGGATACAATAATGTGTGCGAATTGATTGATTGATTGATCGATTGCTTAAGGTCCAGCAAGCAATATTTCAGTCATATTCAGGATGAGAAAAGTTTGTAAACAAAAAATCAGAAAGAGGGGACTCTGGGATGGGTCAACATGGGCAACGGCTTAACACGGGAACTTGTTTTTCTGTCTCTTCCGACAAGTTGGGATTCCAACGGGTGACCCTGCTATAGTCGCCTTCTACGACAAACGCATATATAAAAAGTTAGGATTGAAGGAATTGTCCCCAAGTGACCCCTTATATCACGGAAAGAAACAGCATCGGAATATGACAAAATAAACAACTGTGCCATGAGACGCCCCCCCCTCTTTTATGACAATTGAAGGTCGGTTGCTCAGCGTGAGAACAGTAATTAATATTCTGCATTTTTTTAAACCAATTAATTGTATATGCATGTACCATATGAAAACTGGCGTTTTCCAAACTGACTAAAATCACACCTCTCACTTGCTCCCCCTTTTATCAATACAATGTATGTCACGACGTGACCTATCAGTAAAAGGGGGAACAAGTGAGAGATGTTGTCGTACGAGGCGTGGACGGACGGACGAACAGCGGTATGCCATAATAAGCCCGTATTTTGACGGGCGTATAAAAATGAATGGCCCATATCCTGAAATTACGAATATATCATTTTTGGCCAAATTATTTTTCAAAACTTTCATCAGTTTAAAGCATTTGTCGGACTATCGGATTATAGCTACGGCCCCATTTTGAGTCTTGACAAAAGAAAAGATGGAATATTAAAATTGTCATCGCTTTGAAAAGGTATACCACGGTACTTGCATTTCGGATTTTTTTTTGGTGTGTTGTTCGGAAAATCGTGCTTTCTGAAAACAGGTGTATTCGGAGGTTATGATAACTTGCGTTATAATCGTGGCTTTCCAGTGTTGTTCTCTTGAAAATAACTCATCTTATCGCTCCCAGACATACACCTTTATCCTCTAGTGGAAAACCTTTGTTTGTAAATCAAGGAAAATAATACTGTTCAATGATATGCACCAACCCTTTACTTATAGGCGAGGGTAAACAAAAAAAAAGACGGCACTTTTATATCCCCCACATTCTATTTCAATTACTGTCCGTACAGAAAATCTAAGCCCTTCACCCTAATAGACGAGAATATTGTTCAAACAATTGATGGGTCTCATTAACAGGGTTGTTGAAGCTGATGATCTCCACTAAAAAATACTGCCGTGATCTCCAGTGGTCCATCTTGTGTGTAACAATTAGATACATGTCCGTGTTTGTTTCAATAGATACAAGATAAAGTGTTCTGTGTAGTCTTTAAGCAAGTCTGTTTTATTGGTTCCTGGCTGTACAACATTTTCTTTACTCGGTGGACCATGATGAACAAGTTTTCAAGAATATAAAAATGTCAACATCGAGTTCTTTAGTATACTATCAGAACGTCATGTTTAAGAAATCACGCGAACTGAAAGTGTATTTAATTTTCCTTTTGTCCATCAACCAGGAGTGTTTTTTTCATGTTTTTAATGACCGACATAAATTAACATATAATTAATATGTTTACGAGATTGTTCATATTTTCCTTCCCTGTACAATGATGGGTAACCTACAACTGTATTATACCAAGTATGAATGTATACAAGAGTAAGGGATCGGAGAAACCATCGATACATCTGATAGAACACCGGGGTATTGTCAAAAAACTGCATGTTCAATGTTTGCAATGATCAGTATGGTCGATATCCATGTACTGAAAATGTCCACTACTCAATATTATTGGCTTTTTTGTAAACAGCACTAGGATGACCTTTCTTGTAAGAACAAATATGTGCATCAATTCATTTCGACAGGGAAATCTAGCAAATTCAAATACCAGTTTCATGATACACATTTGCTTAGAAAACTTGTATTCCCAATCAGGCAACTGATTGTGTTTCAACAGCAAGAAGACTGCCCTGGATATTCATTGAAGAGAGTTACAATTTAATGTCAATTTAAGTAGATAATTACAATATCTAGTATCAACGATATAACTGAAATATTGTTGAAAGTGGCGTTAAACACCATAAACCAACCACCATCTCGAGTATAAAAAGAATAGGATTTAACATTTTTTTTACAACCAAAACAAATACATTTAAAGACCAAGACTAAAATCCCAATCAAATCCATTGAACAACATGTCCACTACAATGGCACGTGATACAGCAAAACAAAACAAACAGGTGCACCAAAATAACCACCCGCGAAAGGCGAAAACCTTTAAAATGAATACAATGTAACAAATTGATGTCATATTATGAATGGGTCTTTATCAGTTCTATTACAATGTAATTCCTCATTTCCTGTCGGCATGCATGCTTTTATCAAGCGTGGGAATGGGAATGTAACTTGAATGAGAGAAAAATCTATAATAAACATTTTTAATGTTTTCAAACATCGGCTCTCTTGCCATATAAATACAAAATGATATGAAATATAAACAAGATGGATTCCATGGAAAAGTGAAAAGAATACATAACGATATCTTTGGCGATTTCATACTTTTATAAAAACAAAAATATATTCAATTTATATGTGAAAATAAAGTTATTGGTCTTTCACGAATTGAAAAATGCATAGTCATAGTTCATAAATAACATTAACATCATAATTAATGAAAGATACATCCAAAATGCAGTCTTGGATGAAATGCGGACTTTTCATCAAATAGCACATTTGTATAAAAACCCTTTTCTTTGGGTTGTATAAAAACATAATACTATTATATTCAACAAGAACTGGAATTAATTTAAAAAAATGCCCCATCAAAACGTAGGACAAAAAAAAAGCAAAAGAAATCTTGTTTCCACTTTCAGTGGCAAAAATATGAAAGTTTGTTACTCAGGTCCCGCAAAAAATGTAATAAAAAATTCCACTTTAAGTGGCACATATTTACCCAAACGGAGTAAATTGAACGTCATTTTCAAATAAATAGAAATAAATATAAATACATTGAACAAACATTTATCATGTCCATAAAATTTAATCGTCCTGGGAAAGCGTGTTAAATATTGGAAGACGCAACTGCTTGCTTATGTCCAAAGGAGACCCGTAAGTATTCCGAGATGAGATGCTGCCATTACTACTTAAGCTGCTAACACTTTCCCCCGAGATGCTATCAGGAGGAGAAGGGGGAGCTGGAAACACTTCCCATGAATCCCCGAACACGTTTTGGTTGTTGTTCATATTGCGCTGTTGGAGAGCCTGGTTCGACAAGTTCAGTATAGCATTTAACTGCTGGCTTAGCGAGTCTATTGACGAATTGTTCACATTGTTTAATTGTGTTTGCACATTTAAAGGTGTTATCAATGAAGCGATTGTCTGAAGATCGGCAGGATAATTGAACACAGGGCTGCTGGAAGTTGAAGAATTTCCTGAAATACTGGTACTCGAACAAGAAAGACGGCTAAAATCGTCACTTGATGCCGGACTAAGACTCGGACTATCACTGGACGGAGGAATAAAATCAGATCCGTTAAACGAGATTGTAGATGGTCTTCTGGCTGAATTTGTGGTTGAGGGGGGTGGCGATGGCTGCTGTCCCATGCGCGATCTCAGCATTGCTTCGTGATTTTTCACCATTTCGGACAACTTCTGTTCATCTTCGTTATGAACGAAGTGGCATCTTGGTCCATATGGACAAAATCCAATTGTATGGAATGTACGACAAAGTTCTGTTTTGTACTTGGGATGGCGATTCAAAGTGCGAAGTTCGTGAGCACCGTGGGCAAACTGGCATTTGTCTCCATATTTACAGTGCCCACTTTCTTCAAACGGTCTACACAGTTCCGTTTTGTAACGACTCGAGTTCACGTTATTCCTCTGAAGATTCATATTGTTCAAAGCTCTATCCCCGATTGGTTCACTAATACTCCTATCCAATTTTGGATGTGATGTGTCCGTTTGATTAATTTCGGTCGTTATATTCCCAGCACTTTGGATTCCAGCGATTGTCATGAAACTTGTGGAAAAGTTCCTATTCCTAGACATATTCATAGCACCAATTGTTGCTCTACGTTCAGCACTAAACTGTTTCATGTGGTTTCTTCTATTCTGAAATAATAAAATAAAAGTTTCATAAGAAAATTGATGGATCAAATCGCTTTAGCATACCATGTGTGAAAGGCGGGATGTCCTACTTTCTGTTCACATTTAAACGATCACATGTAAATAACGATAAAACAAACGCAATACGGTCATCAATTTAAGACTGAAATTGTTTCATTTATTATTTACAGAAGTGTTTTTCATAACTTACAAAACAAACTATTTCGAGAAGGAAAATTAAAACAAATATATGTATGCAGCAATTTAAGATATATCGACGTTTAAATTTAATTCGCACTAGTGTCTCAACTGGTTAAATACACAATACAATATTTTATACTATATCCAACCAAAGGTTTACATTACTCTTACAATTTCTTTAATTTTTTTTCATAAATGCATTTTCCAACTATAAATAAAACTATTAGATCTAAATATCAACCAATACTGTATCGTCTGCCCTGAAAAATTTCCAAAATTGTTATCAAATAAAATTCAGAAATAAATAGAAAATATTCTTACCTGTTGAAGTACATCTCCAACATCATAAAATGCAGAGATTTGAGCGGTAGACATAATGTCCTTTCAATGTATAATACTGTTAATTTGTAAGCGATTTTATTTACATCCACAACAAACTATAACTTTCACACAACTACTGACCATGCCGTTTGAATACGTATATATTGGTGTAGGGGGCGTGGCTACATGAGTAATTATAAACAGTTAAAAGGGCGGAGCAAGCACCTGTCATTGATTTTTAGATATCGGTCAAGTAATTTGATTGGACGAGAGTAAAGTAATTCTATCAGCATTGCGAAATTGTTGTAAACATTGTACCTGTCAAATTTTGCTTAATTAAATTTTAAAAATCAACTTTTCTTGTTAAAAAACTTGATAAAATTAAAAAAAAAATTGGTGTATGTGGAATTTCATCATATTCTTAACATTTTAGTGGATTTAAAATTTTGAATAGCACCGCTATGTGTTCAAAATATGAAATTTGTTGAACGTATGGCGATGTCGACCTTGAAAGTCAGTGATGTCATAGTATTCTTCCAAAGGGGTGGTTTGTTCCTTTGGATTTACGACAATGGGAGTATTCAGTCTACCGGTAAATCGCTATTTTTGGAAAAAGTTGAATCATTTTTAATATTGATTGAATACACATCACATGACAATATTCCCGCGATTCTTTCATTTGGCGCGAAATTCCACGTGCTCAACATCTGGATTTTTTAATGATAGAAATATCGACATTTTGATGGTTACATGTATATATAATATAATATTTGTGAATGATTTTAAATTGATATTGTATCAGGTGAGCAGGTCAGACAATGACCAGACGCCGTACAAAGTCTCGTCTGATGGCGTGATTGTTTGTTTACTAAACCGTGTTTATATTTGGTTAATTATCAATTTTTCTGTTGTCGCACATAGTGTATGTACACACATAGTATACGGATATGATAAATAAAATCTTGTACATATGCATTTTACTATTCATCAGTGAAACACAACGCGAAAATATATCTCGAAAGTATGGGTTTTTTTTTAATTGGTTTTAAATAAAAACTCGCACAATTTAATAGGGATATGGGAATATTATTGATCTTACTTTCTCATTATTTTTTTCTTCTAGTTTTGGGAAATAATTTTGTTCTGATCTTTCTTGTATATTTTGTCATTTTATTTGTCCTGTGATTTTATTACTCCCAGTTTGGTTATGGGTTTAATGATACACCTAATCAAGCATCAAAGATGAGTTCTGCTTAATATTACCAAAATATCAGTTTTTACCTTTTAGACAAGAGCTGCCTTTTAGATAAAGAATTTTCTCATTAGTTTTTTTCCTTCATATTAGAGTAGTTTATATTACACAGTGTATGGTATCCTATAAGCTGTATTTGCTTCCAGAATAAAGAATTATTATTATTAGTATATTACACTTAGTATGATATTCATGGTTAGCTACATATAACCATGCCTCTAGTGGCACATTCTTCTTGTAGATGGCTTTAGTCAACGTATTTTTCAATATTTCCAATCTGAACTGTAAACTGTTAGGGAAGGAGGAACTGTCCTTGACAAGAAGACAAATAAATCGAACTTTTCCTTTTTGGAATGGACATAATTAATATTGCACATTTATCAATGGCCAATATCACTTTTTCCAACAATAATAATTAAGAAAAAAATCAAGTTCTCTTATTTTACGAAAGTCACAAGTAACATACATAAATCCATCTAATATTGTGAGCATATTAAGCAACAATCTGAATAATTATACAATTTCTCTATGTACATATATTGAACTTTCTTTAATAAAGAATTTATTATTTATTTAATACTCTAAAAGTTAACAATCGCCATATGGGCATTAAAAAGAGTATTTTCCGTGACTGAACATTTAGAAGGAATAATTCTTTAAGTTTTACTTAAAAAAAACCCGTCAATAGTCTTAATGTATCTCATTAATAATTCATTATTTTAACTCAATTGTTCAGATAATAGTTTTTGTTTTAATCTATTGACTTTAAAATACAACAAAGTGTTGACTTTTTACTCCAGGCTTCTAATTTGTCCCGAGTACAAGTGTCTTATCCGGTCTAATTTTTTAATTACTCATTTTTCTTTGTTAATTTTAGATATTTTATTGCCTGACAATTTGCCTTGAGGTACCTATGTTTATCTTATAATTACTCATTTTTGACTAATTCACTTACAGACTTATGACTTCACTTATTACTTGGAAAAGTTGTGAAGATGATATAAACTTTTATCATTTTTTTACTCTTATGTCCTGTAAAAATATAATTAAGCTGTAAATTTGTCAGAAACAAAAATTAAGTGTACTAAATTCCCAAATGAAATCATGGCATGGAAATGTCATAGGGAAAAAGAATTATCGTTAGTCCTCTAAATTGTCGGATAAACTCTGACACCTGAATTCACAGCACAGCAGGTAAAGGATATTATCTTTCAAGATTACCTGGATTTCAACAGATATAAACTTACGTCACAATATATATTTAATATTGATACGAAATATGTCAAATCTAGAATAGCAGGTAGATAATTTTTCAAGAATCCCCATTGTGAAAAACTCTTCTCAGATGGCATACCTATATTACACTGTAGGTATAAGTCTACCTGTTAATTAATTAAAGCACACTTCATCTGTCATAATTTTCAAAATTTTATCAAGTACAAACTCAGTATAAGGGGGATAATTCAATCAAAACGTGTTGACATTAAACTGTAGTTGACAAGAAAATAACACAATGCTAAAACGGGAAACAAAAACACGGAATTCATTTTCTGAGTGCCCTTGCGTATATCAGATCTGATCAATTGTTTGTATATATTCATTGTATATGCCTTCAACCCTTCGGGGTAAAATTGAGCATTGAATAAAGAAGAAAGATTATATAATTTAATGTTGCTGTGTATGTTGATAATGAAATAAAAAAGTGCGTATTGATTAAATAAACCTATTTTTATTGTTCTAAATCAAACAAAGGGTTAACATAAAGTGCAGTCCAGTCTGAAAGTCTATGCTTAATGCGTTTCTTGATTATTAACCAATGACAGTTTTGAGATTTTGGTGTGAAAACATAAAAATTATGATTTCATATGAATCAAGAGATAATCCCTCCTTGATTGACGGTAAATAAATCAAAGGATACCGACCAATAACTTGTTTATTTTGCTAATTAACTCAAATTAGCGCCTTTTGTCAGAAACAACCCATTTCAATGAAAAATAATTCAATAATTTCACAGATTTATATTATTGAGCAATAAGATATTGATAATCGTTACATATGTGTAAATAAACAAGAATAATGCAGTATACAATGACTTAACGTGCCGACTACCGATAAATGAATTCCGATCGTTTAAAAAAAAACATTGTATGTTTGTGATTTTATTGGATTACGCAAATACATGTAATCTACTGTGCTTTATCCAATAAAGTCTTTTAATTTTTATTTATATCATATATTTCGCACGTTGATCACAATTTGATTAACATTATAATATTTCGGACACTTTGAAATGTGCACGTGCAAAACGTGTTGTCTTATATTGTAACTGGAATTGCTTTGTTGTCGATCTTGAAGAAAAGAAAAAGAACACACAAAAAAACACCCTCAAAAACAAAACAGAAAAAAAACGAAAAAAAAAAAAAACAACAAAAAACAAAAATAACCAAAACAAAAGAACACAAACAAACGACAGAAGTCACGGCGGGTGACGAGATTGTACTATAAACCCACGTGTGAACAATACATCTACTTATTTATATACATTTGTATATGATAAAAAATAACATTTCTGAAAATTTACTAGAGTTTGTGTATAGACCTTGGAATTCTGACTATAGATTGATGGTAGTATCAGATAATGATATATAATATGGTTAATTTGTTACGGATTAAGGTCTCACCAGGACACACAAGTGTCAGTGTATGTTTTATACCAGAGCTTTCAGATGCCAGTCATACATGTAAATATTTTACATACAGTAGTATCAATGCTACAAAGACACCCATTTACAAAAATAATTTAACACCCGTCATCTCGCCAATCAAGATAGAACAATACCCAGCAAGTTTACTCTTCCCTCAGAAAGTACTCCGTGTAAATTGTAATAGGAACACTTACACACTTAGGGACCGACCATATAACTTGAAGGGGGGGGGGGGTTATGGTTTTTTGTTTCGTTCAGAAATTTTTTTTCGGACAACACGAGTTAGAATATTTTTTTTTGTCGCTCAAAGCGCGAATTTTTTTTCCACAACTCAACATTAGGTTATATGACAAAAACTCGGAATCAGATTATTTTTTTTTTCCTCCACCAAAATCAAAATATTTTTTTCAGCAACATTGGGAATCAGAATATTTTTTTAGAAAAAAAAACCATAACCCCCCCACCCCCCCTTCAAGTTAAATGGTCGTTCCCTTACATTCATTGTTTACCACTGGAACAAAAATCTGATTTCTCTTTTTGAGGATGATAAAATCGGTAATTTTTCTTCAAATTTAACCAACATTTCTTGTAGGAAACGGAAGGGTCAGAGTATATTTTGTTTTATATCTTTCATCCTATAAATTTGGCGAAAGTAAAACAAAAAGAACATAGCCACATCCAAAGTTAAAGTTAAGTTGTCCATTGTAGATTACTTTTGAAAAAAAATTGGGAATCCGGAATCGTGAACCTTAAGTTACTCCGAAACCAAATAGGAAGCATGTTTTCATAGTTTATAGACGAATATATACATGTTGATCAATCCTTCCATTACCAAAAACTACTGTCCACCAAATATCATATCGACCATTAATTCACAAGGATTCACCAACCAAGTCCGACAATATCTGGTAAATCAAATTTTTGTCTCAAAATGTACGTTGATGTATTTGCATATATCAATACACTGGGTGGACAGTGGGTGTAAGTTGTATACATATCTAGTCTGACTAACTTGTGGATTTTTATATTCTTTAAAATTCCAAATAATTTATATGTAGCAAGCCAATACTTTGTTAAGATCTCGTCCTTCTTCTCTCATGCATGACTTATCTACGGATTTTGAACAAGAGCAACACGACGGTTGCCAATAGAACAGAAACTAAATACGCTTCCAGAGCACCTGAGTTCACACCGGTCGTTATTATACACCCGCTCGACAAGAGTCGGGGGTACATAGGGATCCTCATGTCCGTTCGTCCGTCCGTCCGTCACACGTTTGGTTTCCGGATAATAATTAAAGTACCATTTAACCAAATCTTTTCAAACTTTAACACAATGCTGTGGACCATTAAATACAGGCTAAGTTCGATTACGGTGTATTTCACATTTACCGTTCCTGAGTTATGGCCCTTTTTCTCTTAGAAAATAGTGACTTTTAAGGTTTCCGAATGATATCTAAAGTACCGCTCAACCAAATCTTTTCAAACTTTAACACAATGCTGTATTCCATAAAATACAGGTTAAGTTTGATTATGGTGTATTTCACAATTACCGTTCATAAGTTATGGCCCTTTTTCTCTTAGAAAATAGGGACTTTCTAGGTTTCCGGATGATATTTAAGGTACTACTCAACCAAATATTTTCAAACTTTAACACAATGCGATGTACCATAAAATACAGATTAAGTTCGAATATGGTGAAATTGACATTTACCGTTCATGAATTATGGCCCTTTTTCTCTTAGAAGATAGGGACTTTAAAGGTTTCTGGATGAAAATAAAAGTAACGCTCAACCAAATCTTTTCAAACTTTAACACCATATGTATATCAACTTTGGTCTTCCTGGAGACATTACACCAATTGTTACACCAGTTCAATTTTCTTAGCATTCCTTCATTACAAGTGTGTTTCCATCATATGTCTTATAATCAGTGTTTTGATGTAAATAGTGAAAGAAAAAAGCAATTGATTACTGGTAATCTGATTTAAATTAATTTGGCAAGCAATAAAAAGTTTACTACATTGTCAATTACAAGAATTTGTAAATTTTTGATGGCCATGAAATGAATAAGTTGTAAGATAAATCACAACATGTTTCATTCCTTTCATTGCCTCATTCAAAATTTGGAATGCAGGGGTATCTGTGATCACCAGATCAACTTTCTCTAGTTGGGGTTCGTGTTCCTCGATTTTTAGTTTTCAGCGTAGTGTTGTGTTGACCATTATTTGTATTTTTGTTCTTTTCCGTTTGGACATTGTATTGTCTGTCCTTATTGGACAGCAAACAACACACCGCAGGTTTTACAGAGAACAACATACGCCATTGGGCCCGCACCTCCAAAGACCGGTCGTGACTACATGTACCAATAAACGGGTTTAACAACACAAACAACCAATGTATAAAACAAACAATCAGATATAAAATTTCGTCCATTTTTAACGTGAATAAATGTGCAGTAAGGAAACTACTTGTATAGATCTTATTTATTAGTTAACACGTAACTGGGTTACTTGCCTTTAAACTTTCCTTGATTTATTGTCAGACATTTGAAATGAATGGGCATTTATCCCGAGTTTCGCGAAATCAAACTAGACAAACATGTCACAATAACACACCTGTTTGCTTCCTAAATATATTTATTTGTTCATGATTTATATATACTGTAACTATTCTGATCAATATGATAGGAACCATAACCATGGTTCGAATCTTAAATTTATTTTTATATAGTTCTAAATAAAAACTGGAAAAAAATACTGGTTGAACAAAGTTTTACTGGTCTTTGTCCGGAATACTGATGCTCATCGTGAGGACTGACACCCCCACGACACAGGAATAGAAACAGAGGAGGGACAGTGAGGACTGACACCCCCTACGACACAGGAATAGAAACAGAGGAGGGACAGTGAGGACTGACACCCCACGACACAGGAATAGAAACAGAGGAGGGACAGTGAGGACTGACACCCCCCACGACACAGGAATAGAAACAGAGGAGCGACAGTGAGAACTGACACCCCCCACGACACAGGAATAGAAACAGAGGAGGGACAGTGAGGACTGACATCCCCCCACGACACAGGAATAGAAACAGAGGAGGGACAGTGAGGACTGACACCCCCACGACACAGGAATAGAAACAGAGGAGGGACAGTGAGGGCTGACATCCCCACGACACAGGAATGAAAACAGAGGAGGGACAGTGAGGACTGACACCCCCACGACACAGGAATAGAAACAGAGGAGGGACAGTGAGGACTGACACCCTACGACACAGGAATAGAAACAGAGGAGGAATAGTGAGGACTGACACCCCCCACGACACAGGAATGAAAACAGAGGAGGGACAGTGAGGACTGACACCCCACGACACAGGAATAGAAACAGAGGAGGGACAGTGAGGACTGACACCCCCCACGACACAGGAATAGAAACAGAGGAGCGACAGTGAGGACTGACACCCCCCACGACACAGGAATAGAAACAGAGGAGGGACAGTGAGGACTGACATCCCCCCACGACACAGGAATAGAAACAGAGGAGGGACAGTGAGGACTGACACCCCCACGACACAGGAATAGAAACAGAGGAGGGACAGTGAGGGCTGACACCCCCACGACACAGGAATAGAAACAGAGGAGGGACAGTGAGGGCTGACATCCCCCCACGACACAGGAATAGAAACAGAGGAGGGACAGTGAGGACTGACACCCCCACGACACAGGAATAGAAACAGAGGAGGGACAGTGAGGGCTGACATCCCCACGACACAGGAATGAAAACAGAGGAGGGACAGTGAGGACTGACACCCCCACGACACAGGAATAGAAACAGAGGAGGGACAGTGAGGACTGACACCCTACGACACAGGAATAGAAACAGAGGAGGAATAGTGAGGACTGACACCCCCCACGACACAGGAATGAAAACAGAGGAGGGACAGTGAGGACTGACACCCCACGACACAGGAATAGAAACAGAGGAGGGACAGTGAGGACTGACACCCCCCACGACACAGGAATAGAAACAGAGGAGCGACAGTGAGGACTGACACCCCCCACGACACAGGAATAGAAACAGAGGAGGGACAGTGAGGACTGACATCCCCCCACGACACAGGAATAGAAACAGAGGAGGGACAGTGAGGACTGACACCCCCACGACACAGGAATAGAAACAGAGGAGGGACAGTGAGGGCTGACACCCCCACGACACAGGAATAGAAACAGAGGAGGGACAGTGAGGGCTGACATCCCCCCACGACACAGGAATAGAAACAGAGGAGGGACAGTGAGGACTGACACCCCCACGACACAGGAATAGAAACAGAGGAGGGACAGTGAGGGCTGACATCCCCACGACACAGGAATGAAAACAGAGGAGGGACAGTGAGGACTGACACCCCCACGACACAGGAATAGAAACAGAGGAGGGGCAGTGAGGACTGACACCCCCCACGACACAGGAATAGAAACAGAGGAGGGACAGTTAATCAATGGAATATACAAAGAATCAGTTAAATATATACAAGTAAGTACCGTATTTATGTTCTCTGTATTACGTTCTTTCTATTCTGTTATTTATGTAAACATAAAAATGCGAAAATAAGACAAGTGATACATGTCTGATTATAATGATGTACTATATCTCTGTAGTAAATATTCTATAGCGTAGGAGTGTTGTTCTCACGGAGCTCGGCTTTCTCTTATCTATTTTTTTCTCTCTCTTGTGCATAAACATGCAAACACTGTAAATATGTTAATTATAACATGACAACAACAAACATGCAAAGTGCTCAATGTACTGCTTCAAATAGTAGAATATATCAAAGTGCTCACTGTACTGCTGACTCCCGAAATATACTTCATTGAATGCAAGAAGAATCTCAAGAATCTTTATTCATTACCTACTTAGTTCAAATAAAGGCATTTTTGTCTGACCAATATGACCGGAAGTAAACGGTCCATATTTTCACACACCCTGAAAATAACCGGTTATTGGATTACTACAAGATCATTTCCATGTCGAGGCCCATATTGGCCCGGGCCAATATGGGTCTCGATTTCGTCTCAGGCCAATATGGGTGTCTCTTTTCTAGATGTCGGAAGTATGTAATAAATAGTTTAATATATGGGCATTTCCATATTGGCCTGGTTATCATCCCTCGACCCATATTGGCCTGGCCCTCGACTGCGTCTCGGGCCAATATGGGGGTCTCGGGATAATAACCAGGCCAATATGAAAATGCTCATGTATTAATCTGTAATTATTACACATGAAAATATAAATGTGATACATATATAGGGGCCCATAGACTTACCCAAACACCCAAAACAATCAAAAACCACCCATATACGGTATAAAATGACAACAACACACAGAAATTCCAGCTCAGTTATCAAAACACACGTCTACAGTGATATGGATTGTTCTAAAATAGCACGTAAATAGCACAAGATGACATATACTAACCATGAAATTATACGGAAATACTAGTAGTCATTGTTTGTTGTCCATTCAAAATTATATAATAAAAAATAAACATTTTATGAACACTTATATATCGAAATTGTTCTACCAGAAATATAGATATTCTATATAAAATGAATGTTTGTACAGGACGTTTAGTTTGTTCTGTCTGGTCGACAGGCACCATAACTATTCAATTATTTATATTATTTTATGAACATTATAATAAATCAAAACATTATTACGTAACTGTAACATGTTGTAAATAGCTGTATTCCCCACAGCCCTGTCAGAAATTTATGATAATAAAGAACATATTTTAACCGTTATATAGAAAACAAATCATTTGAAATTGAGAAAGAACGAAGTTTTGGAAAATTGAAAATACCTTCTGGTTAAATATATATCTAGACACAGATGAATTATAAAAAAAAAATGAAAGACACTTATTTTAATAAAAATTATATGACGGTCCACTTCACTTTTCGATAATTAATAATGAATAAATGAATCATCAAATTTGGTATATCCGCATCGGTGGTGTAATGGTTAACGTGCTCGTCTCGAGTGCGATAGATCGTGAGTTCGAGCCTCGGTAGGGTCAAGCCAAAGACCATAAAATTGGTCTTTGTTGGTTCTCTGCTAAACACTCAGCATTAAGGAGAAAGAGCATAGGCTGGTTGGTTCGGAATCGGGATGATGTGTCCGAGTGAAGCGACATGTCTACCAGCAGACTGTTGTTTCAGTACATTAGCACTATAAAATCCAACTAAGCGTGTTGGTCTAGTTCAAAGCGAACATCGATCTCATCATGACAACAATCACTTAATCACTGTATATATATCGTTTCAGTGTTAAGTACGTGTCTTCAACAACAACTTGCAGGAATTTGAAGTTCCTTTGAAATGTTCTAAAAGTAGGTCATAATGACTAAGACCTAGGTCACAACACTCTATATATCTATATCAAGGGTTTGGTTACATTCAGTTTTGTTCCGAAAAGTAGGTCTAATCATCACACCTACAAACAGGACTGTGATATACCATTTAGTAGGTCTCATCGTCACACCTGAACACATGTGATATAAAGTTGGTTTAAGATTACTATATGATGTGATTTAATTTGCGACATTACACTTCGACAAATTCATTTCACTGCCATCAAATACCTACATGGTGGTGGAGGTTGAATAAAAAGTGGCAACGTAAAATATACATACATATTATCAACCTGCCCAATAATACTTAAGCTTTGATTTTTGTTGGCTCAACATATCAATTTCCCCCTAAATATGGAGGAAATGCTAATATCTTATGTAAATTTAGAACCACTAACCATAGTTTACCTATTGAACTTAGATGGTAGGAAAATATCGAAAGAACCAATAGGAAACGCAAATGACCACGGAGATGAATTTCATTATATTTTACAATGCAAATACTTTGAGCCAAACCGTTAGAACTTCATCTCAAGTATCTTTAGAAAAAGGCCAAATATTCTTAAATTTAAGCACATTAAACGAGAAAATAGGACCCTTTAAAGTTATGTAAAATGACAAGAGCTAAATATTTGTAGTTTTCTAATTCTCTATATACCAATGCAATACAATAGTTTTTTGAGAAATAAAGTTACATATGCGAAATATTTGGGTTTTTTTGTGTGTATTTTACAACACTTTTAAATTTACTTTCGTTGTGTTGTTGTACACTTTTTATACGTTTATATATGAATGCATCATTTTCTTGTCCGTTCGATATAATTTTTTCCCTAAAAATGTGGGGAAAATATACAAATATTATTATTATTATTATAAACCAGTTAAAAAATATTTAAGCTTATTTTTCTTTTCGGCTCGTAATACCAATTTTTCACAAAAAAACAAAAAAAACCTCCCACAGAATCATAGAACATATTTATCATAACAATTAGTCAAAGCGTTATCATTTACACTGTGCAGTTGTAAGGATTTTAATGACATTCCTTTGTAAAAATTTTCCCACGCCAAACGTTTGATTTTTGCATGCAACTATAAGTCTTCACAACACATGTCATTCCGACCTTTGCTTGTTATGTGCATAGCAAGCTGGAGGTACAATTGGGGACGTCACTGATATTAGTTATTTAGTGCATGCGTTTTAATGGTGGGAAACTAGTCTTTTCGTGGTGAGAACATATGGAAGTAGTTTGTAGAATTCTTACTTTTTTATATCATAGTAACGATGTGGGAATATTTCCGTGATATCTTTGAAAAATGATTTATCAATGTTCATTTTAATACAAGTTTTTGAAAAATGCGGATCATTTATAAATTTAGTACAACAAATGTTCGTTGAAAATACAATTTTTACTATTTTTTTGTCCTGTCAATTTCACTTGACTCTTATGGTTTCATGTCATGGCATCACGTGTTGGACACGAAGGAACGTAATACAGCGGATCATATTATGGAAAGGTGGACAACATTGAAACAGTGGCTACAAGTGGACGGAAGAATCACTGTAAAATACGAAAACATATGTGATAGTATAACAATAAATAACACTGATTCGTGTACGGGGTTGGGCAAGGCTTGGTTATCGCATGGATTCGTAATGTTCAAAGTACATTTGTATTACATACAGCCGGAAATAATTAGTGATCTTGTTAATTGTTGATATTAATATGGATGCATCTTGTTGTTTTTTGTTTTTCATTTATATATATCAAAGTTACTCCCCGTATTGTAATAACAACATCCTTTGTGATGTGTTGTTTGAAGTGTATTGATCTTCCTAGAATCTATCCCAAGAGAGTATTTGGCTTCTGAACACAACACCAAGGTGCTAATGTTGTATCATCAGTATCAAAGTTTTAACCACGAGGGGTCCTTACATCGTGTTTATTTTCCAATCACTCCATTTGATACGGTATGTTTTGCAATACACGGGTGGTACCACTGGGAATCATGGATACTGATTATTATAATTATACACTTGTATAATCTCGCCTTTATCTTTCCCCTTTATTTCCCTTTTAATTAGAATGATTAAATAGAGCCACCAGGAACTAAAAATGTCTCACATTTACATTAAACTTATTAAGGAAACACATTTTTTTTTTTTTTTGAAAACTGGAATTATGGTTTCCATGGTAAAATAAACCGAAAGAAAATAAACCTAAATGAAGAAACAAACGACATAAACCCCTTTAAAAGAAAAAATCACTTCAAACAAAACGTAGAAATAAGAGTTGTCCAGATTTCATTACACGATGAAAGGTTCTAAAGCCATTTTATACAACAATATTTCAGCTATATCGTGGCGATACATTTTATTGATTGAGGAAACCCGAACTACCAGTCCGTCTGTCACAAGTCAATGACAAACATTCTGGCATAAAGTTGTTTCCAATACACTCCGTCATCGGGCGAACATCACACTAAGAACGGTAATCTTAAGTGGTGGTAAGTAGCAGGGCCGTCTTAACAGCATTGTAGACCCCGGGGCAAAGCAGTGCACTGGGGCACATACCTACACAACCACTCACAGGAATAAAACTTAAAATTAACATATATTTAAGGTATTGGTACTTCCAACTAAATCAGTGTCTAAACATTGAAAAACATGCCGTACACAACATACATAGATTAGCATGGGGTCCATATTCTCGTGGGACCACCGGGCAACTGTCGATCGTGTCCATGCATTAAGACGGCACTGGTAGGTAGTGAAATTACATAGGTAGATGTAGATCTAACTACAAAGTACAATTAATCCATCACGGCTACGATGACCATCATACTCTTTGAACTGAGTACATCAATTATATACCAATATCTACGCGATATTATAGATAAAAAATTGTAAGTATATAAGTAACTTACGACACACTATCGAACAAAACACTACACGCAAAAATGAGTGCAACACGAAACCTATCCACATATACACAAGCACCACACAAAGGAAAATGTCAGATATTTTGTAAGGCAGGAAAGAAAGTCACATGGAAAATGTCACGGACGTAAAGTCTTGAAAGATAGTCAGGCAACTAATTACGGTTATACAATAGGAAAGAAAGTCAGGCAACTAATTACGGTTATACAATAGGAAAGAAAGTCAGGCAACTAATTACGGTTATACAATAGGAAAGAAAGTCAGGCAACTAATTACGGTTATACAATAGGAAAGATAGTCAGGCAACTAATTACGGTTATACAATAGGAAAGAAAGTCAGGCAACTAATTACGGTTATACAATAGGAAAGAAAGTCAGGCAACTAATTACGGTTATACAATAGGAAAGATAGTCAGGCAACTAATTACGGTTATACAATAGGAAAGATAGTCAGGCAACTAATTACGGTTATACAATAGGAAAGAAAGTCAGGCAACTAATTACGGTTATACAATAGGAAAGAAAGTCAGGCAACTAATTACGGTTATACAATAGGAAAGATAGTCAGGCAACTAATTACGGTTATACAATAGGAAAGATAGTCAGGCAACTAATTACGGTTATACAATAGGAAAGATAGTCAGGCAACTAATTACGGTTATACAATAGGAAAGATAGTCAGGCAACTAATTACGGTTATACAATAGGAAAGATAGTCAGGCAACTAATTACGGTTATACAATAGGAAAGATAGTCAGGCAACTAATTACGGTTATACAATAGGAAAGATAGTCAGGCAACTAATTACGGTTATACAATAGGACAGATAGTCAGGCAACTAATTACGGTTATACAATAGGAAAGAAAGTCAGGCAACTAATTACGGTTATACAATAGGAAAGAAAGTCAGGCAACTAATTACGGTTATACAATAGGAAAGATAGTCAGGCAACTAATTACGGTTATACAATAGGAAAGATAGTCAGGCAACTAATTACGGTTATACAATAGGAAAGAAAGTCAGGCAACTAATTACGGTTATACAATAGGAAAGATAGTCAGGCAACTAATTACGGTTATACAATAGGAAAGATAGTCAGGCAACTAATTACGGTTATACAATAGGAAAGATAGTCAGGCAACTAATTACGGTTATACAATAGGAAAGATAGTCAGGCAACTAATTACGGTTATACAATAGGAAAGATAGTCAGGCAACTAATTACGGTTATACAATAGGAAAGATAGTCAGGCAACTAATTACGGTTATACAATAGGAAAGATAGTCAGGCAACTAATTACGGTTATACAATAGGAAAGATAGTCAGGCAACTAATTACGGTTATACAATAGGAAAGATAGTCAGGCAACTAATTACGGTTATACAATAGGAAAGATAGTCAGGCAACTAATTACGGTTATACAATAGGAAAGATAGTCAGGCAACTAATTACGGTTATACAATAGGAAAGATAGTCAGGCAACTAATTACGGTTATACAATAGGAAAGATAGTCAGGCAACTAATTACGGTTATACAATAGGAAAGATAGTCAGGCAACTAATTACGGTTATACAATAGGAAAGATAGTCAGGCAACTAATTACGGTTATACAATAGGAAAGAAAGTCAGGCAACTAATTACGGTTATACAATAGGAAAGAAAGTCAGGCAACTAATTACGGTTATACAATAGGAAAGATAGTCAGGCAACTAATTACGGTTATACAATAGGAAAGATAGTCAGGCAACTAATTACGGTTATACAATAGGAAAGAAAGTCAGGCAACTAATTACGGTTATACAATAGGAAAGAAAGTCAGGCAACTAATTACGGTTATACAATAGGAAAGATAGTCAGGCAACTAATTACGGTTATACAATAGGAAAGATAGTCAGGCAACTAATTACGGTTATACAATAGGAAAGATAGTCAGGCAACTAATTACGGTTATACAATAGGAAAGATAGTCAGGCAACTAATTACGGTTATACAATAGGAAAGATAGTCAGGCAACTAATTACGGTTATACAATAGGAAAGAAAGTCAGGCAACTAATTACGGTTATACAATAGGAAAGAAAGTCAGGCAACTAATTACGGTTATACAATAGGAAAGAAAGTCAGGCAACTAATTACGGTTATACAATAGGAAAGATAGTCAGGCAACTAATTACGGTTATACAATAGGAAAGAAAGTCAGGCAACTAATTACGGTTATACAATAGGAAAGAAAGTCAGGCAACTAATTACGGTTATACAATAGGAAAGATAGTCAGGCAACTAATTACGGTTATACAATAGGAAAGATAGTCAGGCAACTAATTACGGTTATACAATAGGAAAGATAGTCAGGCAACTAATTACGGTTATACAATAGGAAAGATAGTCAGGCAACTAATTACGGTTATACAATAGGAAAGATAGTCAGGCAACTAATTACGGTTATACAATAGGAAAGATAGTCAGGCAACTAATTACGGTTATACAATAGGAAAGATAGTCAGGCAACTAATTACGGTTATACAATAGGAAAGATAGTCAGGCAACTAATTACGGTTATACAATAGGAAAGATAGTCAGGCAACTAATTACGGTTATACAATAGGAAAGATAGTCAGGCAACTAATTACGGTTATACAATAGGAAAGATAGTCAGGCAACTAATTACGGTTATACAATAGGAAAGATAGTCAGGCAACTAATTACGGTTATACAATAGGAAAGATAGTCAGGCAACTAATTACGGTTATACAATAGGAAAGATAGTCAGGCAACTAATTACGGTTATACAATAGGAAAGATAGTCAGGCAACTAATTACGGTTATACAATAGGAAAGATAGTCAGGCAACTAATTACGGTTATACAATAGGAAAGATAGTCAGGCAACTAATTACGGTTATACAATAGGAAAGAAAGTCAGGCAACTAATTACGGTTATACAATAGGAAAGATAGTCAGGCAACTAATTACGGTTATACAATAGGAAAGATAGTCAGGCAACTAATTACGGTTATACAATAGGAAAGATAGTCAGGCAACTAATTACGGTTATACAATAGGAAAGATAGTCAGGCAACTAATTACGGTTATACAATAGGAAAGATAGTCAGGCAACTAATTACGGTTATACAATAGAAAAGATAGTCAGAGTAAAAAGGCACTGATATAAAGTAACACGGAAATAGTATGGATATCCACTCACAGGGAAAATGTCGAGGGTATAAAGTCAAACAACAAATTACGCTTATACAATGTAGGAATGAAAGTCACAGAAAAAAGTAACGGCTATAAATTAACATGGGAAAAAGGCACGGATATAAATTAACAAAGGAAAAAGTCACGGAAGTAAAAATCACAGAAAAAAAATCATAGAAAAAAGTCACGAAGATAAAGTTACAGGAAAATAATGGTCGCAGATATAAAGTCATCCACAGGAAAGAAAGTAGAAAGATAAACTAAAGTTATTTACAAAATCGCTAATAAAAAAAAGATACACCACATGTGAAATAAAGAGGTGGTAAATCAACAAAAATGATTAAATTTGTAAGAATGACTAAATGAAACAAAGGTCAACAGACTATATATAACATATAATACCAACACGAAAAATCAATTGAATGATCTACGACAATTTAGTATTATATAGTCACACATTTTCTCTCACATTTTTCTAAGCGTGCAATAAACAAAAGATAGGAAATATTAAAGAATAAAGCGAACTGTTATAGTAGAATATATAAACCATGTACATGTACTTATAGTAGAATATATAAACCATGTACATGTACTTATAGTAGAATATATAAACCATGTACTTATAAAAATGAATCACAAAAATATGAAAATTAATAAGTACGATGTACATGTAACAGAGGTACATATAATCTGCTAAATACAGAAAACACCACAAGCCACTACATAACGCTATAGAACACCACAAGCCACTACATAGCGCCATATGATAAAACACCACAAGCCACTACATAACACCATATGATAAAACACCACAAGCCACTACATAGCGCCATATGATAAAACACCACAAGCCACTACATAACGCCATACGATAAAACACCACAAGCCACCACATAACGCCATATGATAAAACACCACAAGCCACTACATAACGCCACATGATAAAACACCACAAGCCACTACATAACGCCATACGATAAAACACCACAAGCCACTACATAACGCCATATGATAAAACACCACAAGCCACTACATAACGCTATAGAACACCACAAGCCACTACATAACGTCATATGATAAAACACCACAAGCCACTACATAACGCCATATGATAAAACACCACAAGCCACTACATAACGCCATACGATAAAACACCACAAGCCACTACATAACGCCATATGATAAAACACCACAAGCCACTACATAACGCTATAGAACACCACAAGCCACTACATAACGTCATATGATAAAACACCACAAGCCACTACATAACGCCATATGATAAAACACCACAAGCCACTACATAACGCCATATGATAAAACATCACAAGCCACTACATAACGCCATATGATAAAACACCACAAGCCACTACATAACACCATATGATAAAACACCACAAGCCACTATATAACGCCATATGATAAAACACCACAAGCCACTACATAACGCCATATGATAAAACACCACAAGCCACTACATAACACCATATGATAAAACACCACAAGCCACTATATAACGCCATATGATAAAACACCACAAGCCACTACATAACGCCATATGATAAAACACCACAAGCCACCACATAACGCCATATGATAAAACACCACAAACCACTACATAACGCCATATGATAAAACACCACAAGCCACTACATAACGCCATATGATAAAACACCACAAGCCACTACATAACACCATATGATAAAACACCACAAGCCACTGCATAACGCCATATGATAAAACACCACAAGCCACTACATAATGCCATATGATAAAACACCACAAACCACTACATAACGCCATATGATAAAACACCACAAGCCACTACATAACGCCATATGATAAAACACCACAAGCCACCACATAACGCCATATGATAAAACACCACAAGCCACTACATAACGCCATATGATAAAACACCACAAGCCACCACATAACGCCATATGATAAAACACCACAAGCCACTACATAACGCCATATGATAAAACACCACAAGCCACCACATAACGCCATATGATAAAACACCACAAGCCACTACATAACGCCATATGATAAAACACCACAAACCACTACATAACGCCATATGATAAAACACCACAAGCCACTACATAACGCCATATGATAAAACACCACAAGCCACCACATAATGCCATATGATAAAACACCACAAACCACTACATAACGCCATATGATAAAACACCACAAGCCACTACATAACGCCATATGATAAAACACCACAAGCCACCACATAACGCCATATGATAAAACACCACAAGCCACTACATAACGCCATATGATAAAACACCACAAGCCACCACATAACGCCATATGATAAAACACCACAAACCACTACATAACGCCATGTGATAAAACACCACAAGCCACCACATAACGCCATATGATAAAACACCACAAGCCACCACATAACGCCATATGATAAAACACCACAAGCCACTACAAAACGCCATAGAACACCACAACACCGCAGAGACATAGTCACAAATAACGTTAACAATGTACATGTAACAAAGGTATACAGTCACAAATAACGTTAACAATTTACATGTAACAAAGGTATACAGTCACAAATAACGTTAACAATTTACATGTACATTGTTGATGATGTTTCCTTCCAGACTTCTTCAAAACAAAAACAAATAAACAGTGTATATATACATTGTGGATATTGTGAAAAAGTTGAAATATGTTT
Source organism: Bathymodiolus brooksi (assembly GCA_963680875.1). Classification (NCBI taxonomy): domain Eukaryota; kingdom Metazoa; phylum Mollusca; class Bivalvia; order Mytilida; family Modiolidae; genus Bathymodiolus; species Bathymodiolus brooksi. The sequence continues at coordinate 30,327,952 of OY804576.1, read as the reverse complement.
TATCAACTATTTTTATGGGTAGAATCTACTTTGGTGGACCCCGAAAGTCAGATATTGTAATAATCAACGCGCATGACCCATAACCTTTCATTTCGCTACCATCAACCATGCGGATATGACAACAAAAGGGTTAGGGTTATGGTTAGCGTTAGGGTTACGGTTAGTTTGGGTTAGCGTTAGGATTAGGGTAAGGGTCCACTAAAGTAGAAGTACTCCTATCTTTGCAATAAAAATGTAGGAATCTAAAAATTACTTTTTATTACTTTATAACAGAGACATATTAAATTAACCAACTTGTTGTATTCTCTCCAGTAATGGACTAATTTACACAGCATATTCAGATCACAAATTAACAATCTAATATAAATATAAGCGAAAAATAAGAGATGTATTTCAGGCAACGTAATAACGACACTGCATGATCAATATTAATAAAAATAAAAATTACAGATGAAGAATTTCTTTTAAAGAAAATTACAATATTAGTATGTTGTATACTAGTTGTGGATGTTCATGCATGAGTGATTTTTGGTTATCGAATTATTAAAGTCTGTCTTTTGATAGTTTGGTTATTGTTGTTTGTCGTCACTTTCAGAATTTCATCCAGACTTAATTGGGGGGAGACGGTTGGGAATATTCATCACACTGACCGGTGACACCACCAGATTTCGGTATAGATATCTGGAAACCCCAGTTTACACGTGAGGTTATCGGGAGTGTACACAATGGCGGTGGTTATAGCCTTGTGGTCAAATTTAACGATATTCATCAATTGATCAACCAGACCACAGTCATGTCTTTTGAGATTATCCAATTGTTCTTAACAGCAACAAGTAGAGAGCATGATAGACTATTACGTAGTCGACTTGTTGTATTGTGTGGTGCTTATGTAGTTTTAATAGTCCTAAAATATAAGACTCTGTACATTTTCAATCTTTACTTTTTTGTGGGAAACTCGTCGTTTGGAAACGTACGGATTCTTATATTGTAGGATTATAGTTTTAAATGGTGTTGATGTAGTGTTATGCACATAATGATATCTATGAAATAACGACAAAGGAAAGTTGAATGGATTTACACGATGTGTGAAGCTACTTGTTGAATACAATCTATATGTCAGTTTATGCAATTTCACACTATGAAAGAAAAACATATACCCTCAAATCTCTGCATATATGCGTGACCCTTCTCATCTTCCGTAGATTTATGATGTATGGATTTGATTGGTTGGCGTTTACGCATAGTGCATCAACAACAATATTGTGACGTCAGACCATTTGTAAAACAAACGCAAACTGGTTGTAGAAGTGGATGATTGGTAACAGGCAGAATATAAATAGTCCATGGCGTGTGATTCTTAACCACAAAATGAAATCACTCGGTCGACTAATATTAGCAATGTTTTGATCTGAGGTGATGTATACCTAAAATCGTGTCGTTTTAATAATTAAGATAAACACATCAAATAACCTGATAATGACGAAACGAATAAATGAAAATACAAAAGCTTAGATACCACAGAGCGTGCATATAAGTTGTGACTTCTTTATTAATGTCATGTCAAGATCAAAATTAGCTTCTTTTGTTTTAGTAGTGGCAAATGATGACAGTTATTACAGAATGTAAGAACCCCACGGGATATTGAAATAGGTGTTTGTGTGTGTAAAAAAAAAGGGGGGGGGGGGTAAAATACACACTCGATCCGTTAGGACGGCATATAAATATACAGTATATGTACATTGTTGGAAAGTATGAAATTTAATTGAACGAGCTTTTCTAGTTTGATTCGCAGCGAGTGCATAATTTTTTTTACCGAAAATGTACGTACATCCTACAATGTAAAAAGTTCAAAACAACTTAAAAATTTCATTACAATGTGCAGTAACAAGCGTCATTCCAATCATTTTCAAATGTCATTTTGAAAAGCCAACGAGAGCTTGTTGTATTGTTAATTATGTACCGTTTTTAAATAAATTTTTCGAACTTTGAACTTTGAAGGTGCTCCTATTCCCGTCCGCACTACACTGTTATCGTTCGCTCTACACAAATTGGGTACCAGGAGACTGACACTTGACGGTTAAATTGTGAGTGATTGTTGTTTAACGTTAAATAAGCAATTAGTCAGCTATATCATGACAAGGGCATGTTACATTCAATGAGATTATAACGATGCTCACATTTTAGTGCTTTAATTCAGCTAACCAGTTTTTGCTCGCTGTTCTAAATGCAGCGTATTTAGCGGTGAAGCAACAGATACCTATTTTATAGTCTTTGGTTTTTGGCACAAAAATATGGCGGTGTTAAAACGATTAGTGGGATTCTAACCACTCTCTGATAATTGGATCTCCAACGACATTACAGTTATAAAGAAACAATAAAACCAGTGTCGTACTACCCCCGAGAATAACCCGGTCACACAACTCATTGTTCTAACAGCTCACGAAAATCTTCTAACTAGTAACTCTATGTTGAAATTGATACTATTATCCATCCAACTTGTTAACCCCTTTCTCAAAACCCCCTCTTTCAAATGTATTTATCCTCTATGTATCGCCTCCACCAATAAGAACCATAACTGCCAAAATTGACGGAGAAGAAAAACTATTGTCTCTTTTGTGAAAATAATTTCTGGATCATCGCCATCAAACGAAAATAAAGCAACAGGAAGGAAAAGAAATGTTTATAATGACATAATGACAATTCGTCGTCAGTGAAACGATATTACGTATATGATATAGATAAGGCCATGTTGATCTTGTTTTGTGAATATGAACTGACAGACATAAAGTTGATAGATAAGACATGCCACTCAAAACACCATGCGGAATGGTAAATCTTATCGTTTCATCAGTAAAGATGGTAATTACTGAGACGGTTCTCATGAAAACCAACTATACCATACTTCTTCTTAAATACATTACATGCCAGACTTAAGATTTTGACACTTTTTATTGTCTTTACCTCACCACACATTCGGTGTTTTTTAATTTGTAACACTTATGATAAAAAGGTGTTTTAAAACAATATATAATCTAATACGTTTTAGCATTTGTGTCTTATATTTACCGAAATAATAGGAGAAAAGTTGAATAAAATAACCAATTAATTCAGATATGTTCCAGTTTTTCTTTGAATTATGGATCGAGATGAGAATACGTTATATAGGGTGGACATAATGAGCCGGATTGTTAGTGAATGGTTAATTTGTAATGACGGACAAATGTTAAATGGTTCAGATAGATGGTATTGTGTACATCGATGTCCACAAACTTCACCTGGCATCCTACTTTATCGTAAGATAAGGACACATTCTTTGAAAATCATAACCTTTAAATATTAAAAGCTTTCAGTGTGCATCAATCAATGGGGGTTAGGGTTATGGGGTTTAACGCCACTTTCAATAATATTTCAGTTATGTTGTGTCGTTCAGTTTTTTACTGATGGAGGAAAGCGGAGTACCCGGAGAAAACCACCGACCTGTCGCAAGTCACTGACAAACTTTATCACATAATGTTGTATCAGCGGGATTCGAACTCACAAAGTTAGTGGTAATATGCACTGATTGCATATAGATAGTTGTAAATCCAACTGCCATATGATGACGACCCTACATCAAAGAATCATGGTACAACACAGTTATATCATATCGTGTATACCTCATACCTTGTGTTGTACATAAAGCAAGAGGAAATTCAAAACAACTTGATTGTGCCTATTTCTTATCTGCATATGTACATGTTCACCTTATTATAGGGAAGAGATAAGAACAAACACATTGAAGATCGCAGGAGTTTGTTATCGAGAAAACAATATTGTTAAATATCCTTGTGACGTGACGCATCTCAGACAAACATCTAATTATGGCGTCCATTGTGTCTTATAGAGCATATAAATGGACAAATACTGTATAAAGGTAAAAAAAAACTTGCATGAAAACCTTTCGTGGAATCAAGCAAAACAACATATTTTTCGTAAACACTCTTTTGTTTGTTAAATAAAAATGTGGCTAACCCGGGGCTGTCCAAATGGTTGAGTACATGGTGTCAAAATAAATAAAGTATTGTTCACAAAGTTTGATCATATATTCACAAAACATTTTCCAGGTTTAAAATGAAGATTGTTTTCCACCGCCTGTAAGTTTATAATTCAGATTGGTTTACGATATTGAAGAACCAAACTCGGTCCAAAAATTTCAAATTTATTGAACAAATAAATAACACCTCAGACATATTACCAAAAGCCTCTTTTTTTCCTCAGAGAAGGTAGTATCAAGGAGTCTTTCAACAATTGTTTACATATCAATATTTATTTCAATCAATCAATCAATCAATCAATCAATCAATCAATCAATCAATCAATCAATCAATCAATCAATCAATCAATCAATCAATCAATCAATCAATCAATCAATCAATCAATCAATCAATCAATCAATCAATCAATCAATGATGTATATTAGAAGAGAATCTCTCTTAAGGATTCTACAATACATGTCCTAGTAGTTAAAAAGTGAACACCGTTCACGTGATAGTACAGATCCGCTCCATGTTAATATTTATATTTGTAAATAAACAACATCTGGGATTATTGACATAGAAAAGACATTTACATAAATCTCGTAATGTGCATATACAATTATGACAATTGCATTAAACCACCGTGACAACATATTGGATGTACTATCAGTATTCTGTAAACAAGCATCAAGTACAACTAAAGTTCATTTACCTGTACTTACGTACGTTACTACACTAATAATGAAATAGTCTGTCATTTAACTGCAGTGATGTTCATCGAGAAAATAAAGTGGGGCACATTGTCCGTCCGTCTGTCATTTACACAATGGCAGATGTCTTATTATATTTTTGTTGCATGTGCTTTTATCATAATAAATGTACATTTTAATAACTGTAGTTAGACGCGCCACCGACACCCCGGCGGTTGGCGCCCCCGATGTAAAGGGGTAGTTTCATAATAAATATATACATTTGTATATACTATACACAAATTTTTTTCCGTCCATTCGACAAAATACAGATCTAGTTCGAATTTGACCTTAAAACCCCTCACCGTTTCAGAATTATATCCTACCATGGGGATAACTACACGAGTTTTACTAGACGATTATGATTCAGAACTAAGGGTATTAACTCACTTTTCAACAGATACGTTTTATTGGTGGAGGAAACAATGACATATGAAGAAAACTACCGACTATCAGGAAGTCCTATATTAACTTCATAGTTGTATCGAGTACACCTTGTCACGGGAGATAATCGAACAGTTATATGATTGTCCATTACACATCAAGTTTATATTAAGCATAGTATCTCAATTTCGACTTCAGATATCACTGTTCTTTTGTATTATTGACTCTTGTAACGATATATACTATGTAGATATAACCTCATTACAATTAGATCTCTTCCCATTTCTGATATGTCGTGAATAAAGATCTAAAACAATCCCATAGAGGGTCACGTTCAGGTGACCTTATAAATAAAATTTGAGTTGGCAAGTCGGTTACAAGTGTTACTGTCAGGACAGAGTATTCGTTCTTGGTTACGTTAAAATGTCAGGCAGTTAGAACAAAGTTTTTTCCTTATTAAATATTAAACCTCAAAGTTGTACATTTCATCCATTAATCATCTCTGTTATTATCGCCTGTCACATATTGAATTGTTCAATTATTTGTTTAATTTGAAAAAAATCTTACCTCGCATCAAGGTGTTACTTTTATTCTGTACAATGTCGGTATGTATTTCCGCATAACGCATTTCTTGTGGACGCGAACACGTTCAAAAAAGTATAAAGAAATGAGAGAAGGAACTGCACAACCAGGGAAACGACTTTTGGTTGCTTCTGAAAAATATGGAGAGCTGGGAGGAGATTTAATTTTTTGTAGAGGCTATAATGCGCCTCCTCTTTCTTATATATACCATGTATACATATCGTAAAGGGGAGCGTAGCACTCTCCAAGCACGTTAACCACTATGGTTCACAGTCAGGATTTCCGTATTATAACATGGCAACCCCCACTGTGATGATACTCTTATCCTCCACCTTAGGGCGCGCTTGTGGCAGCTCTGTCAGAAAACAACTTTGACTGCAATTGAAAAAGTATGCAGAGCTGAGTAGGGGCGAAATGTTTAGTCTTTTCTAGCGGTTACAATGCGCATACTCTTTTTCTAAATCTATATTCAACTTCAACTTTATTCAATAAACAATAATAATACAAATAATACCAAAACAAAAGTTTAATATTTTTCGAAATCAATGAAGAGGTTTTGTACGTCCAGGTGAGTGTAACACTCCGCAAACGCGTTACCCACTATGGTTCACGATCAGGATTTACGTATTTAAACCTGACACCCCCTCATCGAGAGGGAACCCCTATCCTGTACTTTAGGACGAGCTGGGGAGCTCTGCGGATGAAGCCCTGGGAACCTTCACCAGTACCAATGTAGAGTGAGTGTATAGACCAAGTGCATGGTATGTTGACGGTATTTACTATTTCTCAGTTGTATCGGTTTAAAGTATATATTAAATACCAGAGTAAGTAGTTTCTAGATGATCATGTTCTATTATTGTCTTGCGTGATTGATACTCACGACAAGACAGTTTTAATTTTTAAAGGGAATACATGTAAAGTTATCAAATTATTCAGTGGGAGGTCCCGGTTCTATTGACTTCATTCATTATGCATTCCAATATTATCGTATAACCATACATGCATTTTCTATTGTAATTAGTAACAAACTGTACATACAAACAAGAGGCCGTCGTTGTTTTATCACGTAAACAGAATTATAGTGTCATTAGAAGTCACAGAAGAGAAGAATAATGTTATCACTGGAACATTATTACAAACAAATACCTAGAGGCACACAATTATAACTGAATTGACATGACAATATCTTCTTAGATTATCGGATTGATATTAACTAAAATTTTGCAAAACATCTCCTCTTTTAGTTCACGCGAATCATAAAGTAACCAATTTTAAAACGACATATATTTGTCTAAAACACGCAGTATATCCTGGCTCTATTTTTCTAATTATATCAGAGGACCATCCCTTTTCCCATCCTACCGGCGAATAAACAAAACAAAATTAAATGACGAATAATGAGCTTGTTATAGTTGGACAAATTGTTATAAAACTATGATGTGACATGTTTGTTTTTAAATGATTAATTTATGGTAAACTGTAACCTAGCAAGTCTTCAACATTTAATACTGTAACCTAGCAAGTCTTCAACATTTAATGTTTGATGGATAAAATATTAAACATATTTGAGGATGGTGTATCACATTCGTATAAACCTATGCTACATATAGATGTTTACTCCTCTTTATCACACAGTGATGTTCATGTAGCATGTTGTGTTTATCCACACTATTCAATATATTTAACAAGGGCCAATCACAAACCAATGACATCTCCATCAGACATTTGTACATATCAATTCCTTCAAAGTTTTACAAAAGTCGATGTTTCATGGAATGTTGTGTACGTTGATTCAGACCATAGGGACAGCCAACATTTTGTGGCATGCTCCAGATATTTCTACCACCATCTCGTTACAGATGTGTGATCATGCTTTTGTCTGTCAATGTGTAGGTACATCACATTTAAATGATCAATGGATGTTGAAAAATTAGGATTGTATGTGAATTATTGCAATTGATTATTCATACAAAATAAAAATTAACCGGGAATCTTTTCCAAGTAATAGAAGTGGACATGAGATGGCATAGTGGTTAAGATTGTCGACTTCTGAACTTTTACGAGCCTAACACCATGTTCGTGGGATCGCACCCATACCTATCACAAGTGTTAAGGTTTAAAGCTATACAATTTGTAAACCAAAAGTTGATCAACTTATATTTCGAACGCTCAGTGGTTATAATGACAGACAATTTTTGCAATAGCATTACTCTATAGATAAACTAATTTCTGCATCATTTCTAGGAAACCCTTTAACTGAAATAAAGTATACTCTCGTGACAGTGTCCCTCTTTAATCTTCCATGTTCGCTTATCACCATCATTCAAAGTCCAAATTAAACTGAACTACATGTACTTTCAAAACTATACAAAGTTAGTTCAATATATTTCATGCGTTTAACTTTAGACAACAACTCAACTGATTTAAATAATATGCATAGCCTCTGTGCGTCTGGTCACTGATTTATGTCATATTCTACTTGATAGAAAATGACATGTATTTAATAAAGTCCAGAGAATTATGTACGTTTTTAATATACACATTGCCACGGGAGATAGTATAAATACATATTTTCCATTTGCATGAGCAATTCAGGAAATTATCATTTAATTCTAAAAAATGTATACATCGTAATATAAAGAATAATAGTAAGAATTTGATATAACCTGGGGATAACCTTTACAATTTTGTGGCTGTTCAGTATATACACTCTGTGTTAACATTTAATATCGCATAAATTATGTTAACAATTGATATTTTAAATACAACTAAAATCAAACCACAAAGTATTGTAATTGACATCTAATTTATTATGACATTTTGATAGATATTTCACGTCATTTAAAAAATTCAATCAAAGCAGTGCAACAGGGAGATCCGTTATCGCCACTGTTGTATTTTATCGACGTGATAGTGTTATTTCTAATTTGAATTGACAAAGAGGAGTGATTATCGCCCGTAGTATTACCAGCATGATAAAAGATAATATCGATCCAGGGTCATCTGGGTTTTGTATTTTTTTTTACAAACAAAGGATGTCAGGTCATGTCTATCTTGTCCAGAAATTGACACAGGTGACAAATATCAATAGTTACAAACAAATAAGTATCGTATTATCACGTTAATCAATGATAAACAAATCAATGTTTTAACTGCTTGCAACCTGTTACACTTTTCTTTTCAAAACTGAAATGTGTAAGAATTTCAAACCTGTGTAAACAACATTATCAAACTAATTAAATGTTATTTAACATTTAGAATAAGTAACCACCAGCTATTACTAGTATTAGAAACAATGAGATGCACAAAGATACCAAGAGATAAAAGAATGTTAAACATATAACGATCAAGGTAATACATTTTATTTCATTTTTAACTGTAAAATAAACATAAAATACAAGAAAAACATAATTGAAATAGCAATGATTTTAATAATTACAATGTAACTGAAAAATGAAATATATTATTAAACCCAACAACAACAGACGAAATGAAAACAGTGGTTTCGTACATTAAACAGTCATTAGAACTGAGGAAATGAGACATGTAACTGATATTAAATTATATTATAAAATATCTTTCCATTCCATATTAAGGATTTTTATTGAGTAAATTTTATTATTTTCTTGATTATTTAAAAAAAAAACAAAAAAACTATTTACTGTATTGCATGTTGTGAAAAGAAAGTTTAAACAGTAAAAGTCAACAATTCCATCAATATCAACAAAAACAATCACTTCCTCTCACTCATTGAACATAAAAAAAAGACCACAACATATGACATTAGAAATCCAGGTCCTAGCTTAAGACAGGCACACAAATGATGTAGGGTTATACCGGTTGGTCGGATCTCAAAAATCCCTCTTGATAATTGGATCTCCAGCAGCAATACAGATATAAAAAGAAAGTATATAAGAAAATATGTACAGATTCCACCTCACATACTATCACAAAAAATGAATGACAACATAAATATGGACAGTACAATGAATGCCCGTAGTTAACTGACTCCTATCTAGAATGTAGAATATGTTGGTTAAGACCATTACTTTCAGGACAATGTATTTCTATGTTGGTTAAGACCATTACTTTCAGGACAATGTATTTCTATGTTGGTTAAGACCATTACTTTTAGGACAATGTATTTCTTTTTATGTCTAATGTACAACTTATATCGTATGTATTGCTTCAATACAATTTGATGTTTGTTGTTAACGCAAAAACAGAATAAATAATTGCACAGAATGCAATATCTAGAGAACATGTTGTAAACAGAAACATACAAGCCCATAATATGACACTGCAGTTGCCTTTATCAGCTATAAAACAAAAGTGTCGAATAAAGAAAAGCTAAATATTCAGCTACTAGCATACATATAACTTTTGGATACTCTTTCACCTGTTTTACCTGTTGATTGTCGGTAAACTAGTTATAAATCAGTTCATTTCCTGTTGACACAGAGTAATGCGATTATCTGCAGGATAAACACAATATTAATGCTGTGTCTTAAAATATAAAGTTTATGTTTATATGAGGCGCAAAAATGGGTTACGAGGAGGCCAACGCAGAAAGTCACGTGATTATTTATTGACTGTAAACCAGACAAAATAGCAATGTAGTTGGACGCCATTTCAACCAGTACAAATGGTAGTCAGATTTCGAAAACTTTTTAAATGACTTAATCTTCTTACATCATTCATCAAGTAATTTAACAGCTAGAAATAAAGCTATATATATTTATCAAATACTATAGTATTCAATTTTGTCTATGCTTTTAGTAGAGTATTTACTCCATATAATTTCTACAATCAATATGTAACAAGGTACATAATAATTAATACTTATTGTAAACTAACTAACTTATAAGTTGTACCGCAAAGAAATTGATGATACTTAAACGCAAACTAAGCATCAATGTAAATAAAACTAAAGCATCTGTAACGGACACTACTAGGGTTATATTTACTGAATGTCCTAACCCGATTATAACTGTCAAATTAAACTACAAAGAGTTGATGATACTTGACACAGACATCGATGTAAATATTAAGTATATATAACGGAAACATACATTAGAAGTTCCTAAGCCAATTATAGAGGTTAAATTAAACTACAAAGAAAGTAAGCTGAATAAAGTTAAGTGTCTAAAGAGTTTAAATATAAACTGCGGAAATTATAGGTTGGTTATAAATTTAAGTATTTTTTAAGATATTTCAAAGTAAATATCATAAATACAGTTAATATTACAAGTCAATAATTAAATGTCTTTGTAATTAAAACTATATTTAACATGTATTTACTTTTTGTTCAAATATAGGTACATGTATGTAAATAAAATCTTAGATGAATAAATTAATATCTCCGACATGAGCAAGATTAATATCAACATTTGGTTTCTTTAAATCGAAAGACCATTTTTACTGAATAATTGAGATTATTCCTTCAATGCTTTATATAAAAGATCCCGATAGATAGCCAACATAAATAAATGGAAATCATAGACACAGGGTCGACACATGAAGGCGACCCAACGAAAGGACACAATAATCCCCAGCAAAACGTATTATGAAATTGATTTTTACAGCTAAAAATCAAATTAGTAACTTTATACGAATAAAGTATAGATTTTTATTAATAGTGGCGATTTTAATTCTCGGTCAGGCAAACATCCAGAATATATTGAAAACTACTGTTCTTTTTGACATGATGTTTGAGGCCATCGGCTGTCTTTGATAGAACAATATTATACATATGACAACTTGTTTCATGAAGATTAAATATATTATGTATGTTGTTCAAGCTTCGAGCGTTCTTTATAACAACGATGCTTACCCATGTGAGGTTGACATTTTACTAACTTCGAGCGTTCTTTATAACAACGATGCTTACCCATGTGAGGTTGACATTTTACTAACTTCGAGCGTTCTTTATAACAACGATGCTTACCCATGTGAGGTTGGCATTTTACTAACTTCGAGCGTTCTTTATAACAACGATGCTTAACCATGTGAGGTTGACATTTTACTAACTTCGAGCGTTCTTTATAACAACGATGCTTACCCATGTGAGGTTGACATTTTACTAACTTCGAGCGTTCTTTATAACAACGATGCTTACCCATGTGAGGTTGACATTTTACTAACTTCGAGCGTTCTTTATAACAACGATGCTTAACCATGTGAGGTTGACATTTTACTAACTTCGAGCGTTCTTTATAACAACGATGCTTACCCATGTGAGGTTGACATTTTACTAACTTCGAGCGTTCTTTATAACAACGATGCTTACCCATGTGAGGTTGACATTTTACTAACTTCGAGCGTTCTTTATAACAACGATGCTTACCCATGTGAGGTTGGCATTTTACTAACTTCGAGCGTTCTTTATAACAACGATGCTTAACCATGTGAGGTTGACATTTTACTAACTTCGAGCGTTCTTTATAACAACGATGCTTACCCATGTGAGGTTGACATTTTACTAACTTCGAGCGTTCTTTATAACAACGATGCTTACCCATGTGAGGTTGACATTTTACTAACTTCGAGCGTTCTTTATAACAACGATGCTTAACCATGTGAGGTTGGCATTTTACTAACTTCGAGCGTTCTTTATAACAACGATGCTTAACCATGTGAGGTTGACATTTTACTAACTTCGAGCGTTCTTTATAACAACGATGCTTACCCATGTGAGGTTGACATTTTACTAACTTCGAGCGTTCTTTATAACAACGATGCTTACCCATGTGAGGTTGACATTTTACTAACTTCGAGCGTTCTTTATAACAACGATGCTTACCCATGTGAGGTTGGCATTTTACTAACTTCGAGCGTTCTTTATAACAACGATGCTTAACCATGTGAGGTTGACATTTTACTAACTTCGAGCGTTCTTTATAACAACGATGCTTACCCATGTGAGGTTGACATTTTACTAACTTCGAGCGTTCTTTATAACAACGATGCTTACCCATGTGAGGTTGACATTTTACTAACTTCGAGCGTTCTTTATAACAACGATGCTTAACCATGTGAAGTTGACATTTTACTAACTTCGAGCGTTCTTTATAACAACGATGCTTAACCATGTGAGGTTGGCATTTACTCATATGTTGAAAACACTTACATGACCACATTATCTCAGTAAGAGGGGAGGCTTGGGCCTATAAAACTAGTTCAACCCCACCACCTTTTACTGAAGTGCCTGTACCAAGACAGGATAGTGAGCGGTCATGTACATGTTGTGTTGGGGATATCGATCATTTGTTCTTCATTTTATTCTCAAAATATTCATCCTTAAAAATTAAAATATTGGAAAGTACCCCAAAAAGAAAACCAAGAGCATATTATACATGTACAAGAAAAAAGCCTTTTAGATGAGTGGGTTTCACCGATATGACGTACATTAAGCAGCAGCTATCAAGGAAACTCTATGGTATTACATACGTTAGACTCCAAATGGTATGAGTACAGCTGACAATGATGTTAACTGTGAGCAACAGTCTCATATTGTCTGTGATATGCTTTATAACATATTAATTATCTCATCATTCACAAATTGAAATAATTCAAAAATGTAATTTTGTAGAAAAACTAAATTTTGTTCCTCGTGATAAATGGTAAACTTCAAATGCCAATGACATTTTCAAGACAATAAGTTATTGACAATCTATCATCAAATTATGCTAAGAAAATAATAATAATTTTTTAATGAAACCTTTCTTATAGAAACCCAATGTGGGAAAAACTAGGCAATTACTGAAATAAGTATAATATTTCTAAAAGAAAAATCACCCACACTAAAAAAATATAGATTAGAACATTTAACTAACATAAATATTCAAAGACAGTGAGAATACAATAAAACATTTTCTTTCAAAATCAATGTAAATTTAATGAAATAGACAAAAAATAACTGAAATAGAATTTAATCTAAATTATTTTCAAGAATCAATTGTCTTTAACCCAAAAATAGACAGTCCTATTATACACCTATAAGATTTTCAGAATTGAAATTAACACTATATAAATAGACGAATCGTCAGTGTATTAAAATAAAGTCATAAAAATTAGCAGTCAGGTATACAAAAACCTCATCTTGAAAACAACATTTCATCCGATCTCTTGCAATATAATATACAGCAATTTGCCAGTATTGTTATACTGTATTAAAATATAATGAAGTTCATTCTGAGTTCTTTTTAATTAATAAACGTGTAAAACAGGGAGTTGCACTTAACCCGATATTATTCAAATTTCATAAATTATATAGCAAGACATTTTGATAGTGACAAATCTTCACCGCTATTTTTGTTATTTGTTGATGACCTTGTTAGAATATTTGACAGCATAGAAAAAAAAAGACTTCGATATAGCTTAATAATTTATTTATCTCTGTGAAAAGTAGCGACTTCTCTAAATACTAAAAATCGAAGACCGTCGTTTTACAACGGAAATGTTTAAAACCCGAAGCAATATTTATTTCATTAATAATGGAGAAATAGAAAATGTTAATGAGGGATTGGGTTTGGGGTGTCTAAAGCCACTTTCAACAATAGAAACTGTTAATGAATATAGATATTTAGGAACCGGTGAGAAAAGCAATTACAATTTTTAATTCAGTGTAATGGTAAGGAAAGCGTTATTCTCCATAAGACCCCACTCTGCTTTGTTAAGTAATCTTACCTTACAGTCTTACAATCTGTTTGACTTGCATATAATTCAGAAATATTATTCATGCTTAAACATTTACACTACAGAAAAAAATGGACTAATTCCCTGTTATTATACCATTATCATTATACTTTGCGTACAAAAATATAAAGATCAACGAACCAGAGCAAGTAAAAAGCAGAGACATTCCGAAAGTACAACACCCAGTTTAATATGTCACTTGTCGAGACGACTCGCAAATACTTGACGCAGATTTGCACGTGATAGGCGCATATACCAGTCATGTCAAAACATAGTTTATCATTTATGTTTGTACTTTAAAAAGGGTCTTATTTATAACTTAAATGATGCAGTGTGGTAGAAGAAAATGTATAATACATACGCGACAATTTATTAAATATGAATGATCATCAACAATGTGATACACAATTTATAATTGATTTGATTTGATTTTATTGTGCTTAAAGCCACTTTCAACAATATTTCAGCTATATCATGGCGACCAGTGTTAGTGGTGGAGGAAGCCGGAGTCCCCGGAGAGAACCACCGACCATGGGCAAGCAACTGGTAAACTTTATCACTTGCGGCTGTGAGTCGAGTGCACCCTTTTTTGTAATTTACAAAGACAGGCGCGAACCCACGCCGTATTGGTGATAGGCTTACATGAGTTGTTAGGCAATCCAACTACCTAACTCATTGAGCCACCCGGGTCCCTCACAATTTATAATCTACACAATCACATTGCTTTCTGGGAATTTCGTCAGTACTTTATTTGCATTTTAGCGTAAATTTACCCTTACAAAGGGTCTTATTTCTTAATGACCTCTAAAGGCAGATATCTAGCAAGTCTGGAGTACAAGTCGAAAATCTTACAGACAAGCAGAGACAAGGATGACCACCCTGATACCCTTCTATCTGCAACACCAGTGTATGGAGTTTGACATTTCACAACTCAATCGTTATGCCAGTTGTGCACAGTAGAGTGGTTTTCTGGACAGATCTCAGCAACTGAAGCAAAAGCTACGTAAACAAGGCTACGCTGCTCCAAGGTTGAAGTTATCACTACAAAAATTCTACGGTCGTCACCACGAACTGGTTGACCGTTACGTAATATCTATTTCTCAGGTGGCAGTGAATCTTTTACATAGATGTTTTCTTTCGTCAATTACCGACAGGACCAATAGCGGAATTGACTATACAATTAACATGATGGGGCCAGGCGTCTTATACGAAACAATACCTGCTCACCCTTCGCGAGCACTTGGGTTCACCTTGGTTTTTTTAGTTGAGGGTACATGTTGCTCATTTTTGTTAAGTTTTCTGTGTTGTGTTATTGTATTTTGTTTTTGTTGTCTTTGTCGCATGTGTTTATGGATTGTCCAGTCTTGATTTTTTCGCTTTTCTCTAACAGTTATACGAATTGCGCCTCAGTAACAACACTTCCCTAGTAGAACGTTTCCAGCAATTTTGATGACTTGGCATGTTATAGTTCGGAAAAACAAGTCTAAACTGTCTCAGCAACCGAACAGTAAAACATTTCTTCAGAATTTCCCCTGAAATATCTCTGGCAGGTCTGATAACTTTAAATGTAGTGGTTTTGAAGAAGTCCAAAATGTGAAAATTATACTAACTGGCAGAGAAATGAACCACATACACTTATTGTTCCCCTCTAGCTGAGGTGAGCTAATAATGAACAGATAATGAGTAGGGGGTATGACACAAGCATGGTATTATAAAATCTATCTTACTGCATACAAGAAGTGCATCATGCAAGAAAATAATAAATTACAACTCAAGTGTACCACAATAATATAAAGTTACTTTGCTGGGGGTTATTTATCTACTGAAAGCTCCAGGGATCACCTCTAGTAGATATACTATACATTATATATAAATCACATAATAAGAGAAAGGAAGCATGCATTTCTTACTGGTGCATAAAGGCAGACAGGTAAGTCTGTAGAAGTCTTACATCAACATATTTATAATACCCCTTTCAGAGTAAACTTTCTCTTTTAGCAGGAGATTGTCAAAATGGTCTACATGTTGTATAGATATACTTGAGACCATATTCTATAATTAACTAATTCATGTAATATAAAGGCAATTTAACAATAATATTTAACATGTCAAACTTTATTTCCTTTAAAATATAACATTTTGTAGAATGTTATAAAACAACTGTTGTATTTAATGTATAGCATGACACATCTATTATTTACAGAAGTCAAAACATAGCTTAATGAAACTGTAGATGTATATGTTAGTGGACATGTACCTTAGTGGGCATGTACCTTTCTGGAATAATGGTCATCAGGTATGGTCAAGGCTGAAAGACCATACAGTTTGTTTGTTTGTTTGATAGTGTTTAACGCCACTTTCAACAATATTTCAGTTATATCGTGGCGGTTCATACAGCTAGAGGTCTTTAGGAGCAATTAAAACATAAGACCTAAACTGGGTAGCCAAAATCAGCTAAGGTCACCAATACTTAAGGGAAACATTATTTAGAAACTGTAAATTTCAATAAGAAATATATCTAATAAACAATGTCAGTGCAGAAACACTTGTTGACTGATTGTAAACCTATAACTCTCACCCAGAAGTTTAGCTGAAATATTATGAGTTCACACCTTTGATTCATACCTCTTGATCACATGCAGCTCACACGTGACAATTATTTTCGAACTGTTTTAAAATCTATTTTGATGTTTAAGTTGTTGCATCTTAGTTATAAGATACATAGACAGACAATAATATCATTCACAAATTTACTAAGAGCCATAACTCTTCCTAGACAGACAATAATGTCATTCACAAATTTACTAAGAGTCATAACTCTTAACACAATGAAAGAAGAAAATAACTGACTTAATATGAAAAGAAAGCTTAAACAGTTGTGGCCAACAATTCCACCAATATTAACAAAATGAACAATCGCCTCTCACCATAACTCATTAAACACAAACAAAGGAGACCATAATGTTGGAAATGCAGGTCCTAGACTGGGACAGGCAGAAAACAGTAGTAATGCTTAAATATTAATTGGGATTAACATTGTGTTCTGATTAAATCATACAGGTCACTGAACAAACAATTCCTATATGAAGTGTAGTATCCATGACAATGAAGATGAAGGTCAAGGCTACTCTAGTGTTGGTATATTTTATTGTTATAAATAGAACACTTGTTTTAGTTGGTATCATATAACTGAAGGACAGAATCCACTTTAAACTGATTAATACTAGACTGGATATATTTGTTGACATCTTTAAAATGATTGGATGGTATATCATTATCATTCTGCAGTAGGGATGCCAAGTGTGTACGTAAAATATTACAAAATGATGCCCAGTTGTCAATGGAACAGGATACTAATGTTAAAGGATGGTTTGTAGGGAACTGTTCCATTAAATATGAATGTAATGTAAGTACTTTTTCTCTATTAAGTCTCCAAACTGATGCACAATTTTCCGTCTTCAGACTACCAATAGATTTGGCTTCATCTACCATGATCTCAGTTTCATTTCCAAACACGTCCTTGTTTTCCAGTTTACTCTCTCCAGTGCTTTCCTCCCATGAAAAGTCAGAATTGGTACAATTGTCAAACAACAGAATGAGGTAAGTTAAGTATTTAGTGACGATTTTAACTAACTGTACATCATCTCTCCAGGTATTCATCTCATTCTTGTCAAACAGTCGCCCTCCTTCTCCCTGTAATAATATAATAACAGACTTGTAAAACATGATCACTCTTGTCTCTATAATAAAAACAGACTGTTGAACATCTCCCTTCTTGTCTCTGTAATAAAAACAGACTGTTGAACATCTCCCTTCTTGTCTCTGTAATAAAAACAGACTGTTGAACATCTCCCTTCTTGTCTCTGTAATAAAAACAGACTGTTGAACATCTCCCTTCTTGTCTCTGTAATAAAAACAGACTGTTGAACATCTCCCTTCTTGTCTCTGTAATAAAAACAGACTGATGAACATCTCCCTTCTTGTCTCTGTAATAAAAACAGACTGTTGAACATCTCCCTTCTTGTCTCTGTAATAAAAACAGACTGTTGAACATCTCCCTTCTTGTCTCTGTAATAAAAACAGACTGTTGAACATCTCCCTTCTTGTCTCTGTAATAAAAACAGACTGTTGAACATCTCCCTTCTTGTCTCTGTAATAAAAACAGACTGATGAACATCTCCCTTCTTGTCTCTGTAATAAAAACAGACTGTTGAACATCTCCCTTCTTGTCTCTGTAATAAAAACAGACTGTTGAACATCTCCCTTCTTGTCTCTGTAATAAAAACAGACTGTTGAACATCTCCCTTCTTGTCTCTGTAATAAAAACAGACTGTTGAACATCTCCCTTCTTGTCTCTGTAATAAAAACAGACTGTTGAACATCTCCCTTCTTGTCTCTGTAATAAAAACAGACTGTTGAACATCTCCCTTCTTGTCTCTGTAATAAAAACAGACTGATGAACATCTCCCTTCTTGTCTCTGTAATAAAAACAGACTGTTGAACATCTCCCTTCTTGTCTCTGTAATAAAAACAGACTGTTGAACATCTCCCTTCTTGTCTCTGTAATAAAAACAGACTGATGAACATCTCCCTTCTTGTCTCTGTAATAAAAACAGACTGTTGAACATCTCCCTTCTTGTCTCTATAATAAAAACAGACTGTTGAACATCTCCCTTCTTGTCTCTGTAATAAAAACAGACTGTTGAACATCTCCCTTTTTGTCTGTAATAAAAACAGACTGTTGAACATCTCCCTTCTTGTCTCTATAATAAAAACAGACTGTTGAACATCTCCCTTCTTGTCTCTGTAATAAAAACAGACTGTTGAACATCTCCCTTCTTGTCTCTGTAATAAAAAACAGACTGTTGAACATCTCCCTTCTTGTCTCTGTAATAAAAACAGACTGATGAACATCTCCCTTCTTGTCTCTGTAATAAAAACAGACTGATGAACATCTCCCTTCTTGTCTCTGTAATAAAAACAGACTGATGAACATCTCCCTTCTTGTCTCTGTAATAAAAACAGACTGATGAACATCTCCCTTCTTGTCTCTGTAATAAAAACAGACTGTTGAACATCTCCCTTCTTGTCTCTGTAATAAAAACAGACGGTTGAACATCTCCCTTCTTGTCTCTGTAATAAAAACAGACTGTTGAACATCTCCCTTCTTGTCTCTGTAATAAAAACAGACTGTTGAACATCTCCCTTCTTGTCTCTGTAATAAAAACAGACGGTTGAACATCTCCCTTCTTGTCTCTGTAATAAAAACAGACTGTTGAACATCTCCCTTCTTGTCTCTGTAATAAAAACAGACTGTTGAACATCTCCCTTCTTGTCTCTGTAATAAAAACAGACTGTTGAACATCTCCCTTCTTCTCTCTGTAATAAAAACAGACTGTTGAACATCTCCCTTCTTGTATCTGTAATAAAAACAGACTGTTGAACATCTCCCTTCTTGTCTCTGTAATAAAAACAGACTGATGAACATCTCCCTTCTTGTCTCTGTAATAAAAACAGACTGTTGAACATCTCCCTTCTTGTCTCTGTAATAAAAACAGACTGTTGAACATCCCCCTTCTTGTCTCTGTAATAAAACCAGACTGTTGAACATCTCCCTTCTTGTCTCTGTAATAAAAACAGACTGATGAACATCTCCCTTCTTGTCTCTGTAATAAAAACAGACTGTTGAACATCTCCCTTCTTGTCTCTGTAATAAAAACAGACTGTTGAACATCTCCCTTTTTGTCTGTAATAAAAACAGACTGTTGAACATCTCCCTTCTTGTCTCTATAATAAAAACAGACTGTTGAACATCTCCCTTCTTGTCTCTGTAATAAAAACAGACTGTTGAACATCTCCCTTCTTGTCTCTGTAATAAAAACAGACTGTTGAACATCTCCCTTCTTGTCTCTGTAATAAAAACAGACTGTTGAACATCTCCCTTCTTGTCTCTGTAATAAAAACAGACTGATGAACATCTCCCTTCTTGTCTCTGTAATAAAAACAGACTGATGAACATCTCCCTTCTTGTCTCTGTAATAAAAACAGACTGATGAACATCTCCCTTCTTGTCTCTGTAATAAAAACAGACTGATGAACATCTCCCTTCTTGTCTCTGTAATAAAAACAGACTGTTGAACATCTCCCTTCTTGTCTCTGTAATAAAAACAGACTGTTGAACATCTCCCTTCTTGTCTCTGTAATAAAAACAGACTGTTGAACATCTCCCTTCTTGTCTCTGTAATAAAAACAGACTGTTGAACATCTCCCTTCTTGTCTCTGTAATAAAAACAGACTGTTGAACATCTCCCTTCTTGTCTCTGTAATAAAAACAGACTGTTGAACATCTCCCTTCTTGTCTCTGTAATAAAAACAGACTGATGAACATCTCCCTTCTTGTCTCTGTAATAAAAACAGACTGTTGAACATCTCCCTTCTTGTCTCTGTAATAAAAACAGACTGTTGAACATCTCCCTTCTTGTCTCTGTAATAAAAACAGACTGATGAACATCTCCCTTCTTGTCTCTGTAATAAAAACAGACTGTTGAACATCTCCCTTCTTGTCTCTGTAATAAAAACAGACTGTTGAACATCTCCCTTCTTGTCTCTGTAATAAAAACAGACTGTTGAACATCTCCCTTCTTGTCTCTGTAATAAAAACAGACTGTTGAACATCTCCCTTCTTGTCTCTGTAATAAAAACAGACTGATGAACATCTCCCTTCTTGTCTCTGTAATAAAAACAGACTGTTGAACATCTCCCTTCTTGTCTCTGTAATAAAAACAGACTGTTGAACATCTCCCTTCTTGTCTCTGTAATAAAAACAGACTGTTGAACATCTCCCTTCTTGTCTCTGTAATAAAAACAGACTGTTGAACATCTCCCTTCTTGTCTCTGTAATAAAAACAGACTGATGAACATCTCGCTTCTTGTCTCTGTAATAAAAACAGACTGTTGAACATCTCCCTTCTTGTCTCTGTAATAAAAACAGACTGTTGAACATCTCCCTTCTTGTCTCTGTAATAAAAACAGACTGTTGAACATCTCCCTTCTTGTCTCTGTAATAAAAACAGACTGATGAACATCTCCCTTTTTGTCTGTAATAAAAACAGACTGTTGAACATCTCCATTCTTTTCTCTGTAATAAAAACAGACTGTTGAACATCTCCCTTCTTGTCTCTGAAATAAAAACAGACAGTTGAACATCTCCCTTCTTGTCTCTGTAATAAAAACAGAGTGTTGAACATCTCCCTTCTTTTCTCTGTAATAAAACCAGACTGTTGAACATCTCCCTTCTTGTCTCTGTAATAAAAATCAGCTATGTAATAAAACCAACTCCTCCTCTCTAGTAAAACAGACTACTGAACAGCCTCCTCCTGTCTATAATAATAAGACTTATAAAACAGAAGACTTGGCAAACATTTTCTGTGTCTCCCTTGTAATCATTGTTGACTTGTCATAATTTTCTGCCTTCTCCCTGTAAAAACAAAATTAATCAACCTAATTTTATAGGTCTCCACATTTCCTATAATAACAACAGATTTATAGAGGAATTTCCTGTAATAAATTTTATTTTGTCATGTAAGACGATTCTTTTGAACAACATTCTATATAAGAAGTTTATTCTATATTTCAGTGACATTGAACCCAATATTGATACTGGTCCTGTAAATGCAATGGTTATGGTTGGTAGAGCTTGTGTTGTATGTATAGCACTATGCTATGTACAGACTCTAAATAAAACTTTGAATTGAATTGAATTCGTGAAATGAAAATTTTTTCTCATTCTTCCCAATTTCAAAATATACTTTTTTAGAATATTTACCAATTTCAAGTGAATTCGGAGAGTGAAATTTCAATAAAAATCCCTATTTGGTACAACAGGCTTAAAAACCTTTATTCTTATTATTATTCGAAGTTGTAAAACACCTAAAACACCCTCGTTGTATATTAAGTTACCATTTGGTCATCTTCTGGTATGTTCATCCATCTTAGTAAAAGTTTCCAGCATTCTGTCCAATTCGTTCTATAATGGCACTGCAACATGGAACCAACAGCCAAGTCTAATGCCATGAAAGGATGAACAGTCTCTAAAATTATTAAAGCATTTGAATAATCAATGTACCAACAAATAATTAAAAGTCAGATCTTACTGAACTCATCAACGAAAGGGTAAACATGCTGTCGAAAATCATGCCAAAAAATGAACGAACGAAAAGAAAATTCAACTGCATGTCAAAAACAATAACATAAAAATCTTGATTCAATGAAAATAGTTACAAAGACAAGTACAATTTTAATTGCACCACATTCTTAAAATTTGTGAAAATGCATTTTACTGAGGAGTGAGCAAGTGCATGAATGTTGTGCAATACTAAGTGAACAACTTCCAGCTATACCATGGCTCGAACAACTTACGTTTTGGTTAGATGATGATATATGTTTTGAACAACAACCCGATTTTGGATTTTAATAATGAGCGAGTGAGTGGCTGTTGCTTAACGTCAAGTAATAAAGTTTCCAGCCATATCATGGTGAGAACGAGTTGCATTTCAATGAGATGATGATGACGCCCGCTTTGTTCTAGACCCATTTAGATTTTTAGAGTGCTGCGTCACTGAAAAACAGTCCGAATGTATACATGTTACTTCACTCGGAAACATTATCCCAACTCCCAGAGTGTTCTGACTATTTATAGATGCATGCTGAGTGGAGAAGCAGTAAATACCATATTAAGTCTTTGGTTGTAACTGTGGATCGAACGTATTCTATATTTGTAAAGTACTACTGGAAATGAGTTGATCGAAAGGTCGCGAAACCTTCGCATCGAGGCAGTCTGTTATAGAACTAAAATCGATCAGAGGAAAAATTATTGCCAATGCTGATTTTAGATGAAGAAAACTTTGACCACACCAATCGAAAACAGATAAAATAGCAGAAATATTGATATACAAAAAAAAATGTATTTTTATTAACACCACCGCTGGAAGCAATGATATCAATGTCTCGCCTAATGTTATTTCTGTTATAGGTGAGACAAACAATCTACAGGTATTTCAGTAAACAAGACGGTTAGTGCATGTGACCTATTGGGTTTTGGTTAACTTCAAACAGCTAAGACAAATCTCAATAGAAGATGTTGAAACAAAAGGCATCATCAACTCATTTCCGACAATAATTTACATATTTCGAACATATGGAAAAGGGATCCGATGTTGTTCCAAAGAAATGATCCATCTGTAAAGAAGTAAAAGATGAAGAACACTTCGTCATTGACTGTCAAAAATAATAATATTAAAAAGTGACACGATGCTAACTCTTAAAAACAAAACCCCAGAACTAAAATTCATATTATAACTTAATTTGTGGGATATCATAAGCTTCTTTTTAACCCTTATATAGGATCTCTTGATTCTTACCTAATATTATATTACCTATATATATATATATTGTTTTGTGCTTTATTGTATATATTATATGTGTTGCATACCTGTAATAAAGCTACCGATTACACATTTTACTTGGAATGAGCAAAAAAAGATTAAACCCCTCTGACATTACAATTATAAATGTTGTCATTTATGTTATCAAATCTAGCTTGATTAATGTTCACTCGAATAAAACCTCGTAAAACAGATAAATGTTTCTCAATACTAACACATAATGGTATATAAAAACATACTTAATTAGTTAATTACTTGTAAATCATACATATAATAGATACAAATTGCTCAAAGTTCAAGGAATGGAGCATCTAACGGCGAGCCTAGAAGTAGATTTGTTGTATAATTTCCATAATAGATTGGCTATAATCCTATAAATACATAATAAAAATGTAAGTCCTATAAATACATAATAAAAATGTAAGTCCTATAAATACATAATAAAAATGTAATCCTATAAATACATAATAAAAATGTAAGTCCTATAAATACATAATAAAAATGTAAGTCCTATAAATACATAATAAAAATGTAAATCCTATAAATACATAATAAAAATGTAATCCTATAAATACATAATAAAAATGTAAGTCCTATAAATACATAATAAAAATGTAAGTCCTATAAATACATAATAAAAATGTAAGTCCTATAAATACATAATAAAAATGTAATCCTATAAATACATAATAAAAATGTAATCCTATAAATACATAATAAAAATGTAAGTCCTATAAATACATAATAAAAATGTAAGTCCTATAAATACATAATAAAAATGTAAGTCCTATAAATACATAATAAAAATGTAATCCTATAAATACATAATAAAAATGTAAGTCCTATAAATACATAATAAAAATGTAAGTCCTATAAATACATAATAAAAATGTAAGTCCTATAAATACATAATAAAAATGTAAGTCCTATAAATACATAATAAAAATGTAAGTCCTATAAATACATAATAAAAATGTAATCCTATAAATACATAATAAAAATGTAATCCTATAAATACATAATAAAAATGTAAGTCCTATAAATACATAATAAAAATGTAAGTCCTATAAATACATAATAAAAATGTAAGTCCTATAAATACATAATAAAAATGTAATCCTATAAATACATAATAAAAATGTAAGTCCTATAAATACATAATAAAAATGTAAGTCCTATAAATACATAATAAAAATGTAAGTCCTATAAATACATAATAAAAATGAAGTCCTATAAATACATAATAAAAATGTAATCCTATAAATACATAATAAAAATGTAAGTCCTATAAATACATAATAAAAATGTAATCCTATAAATACATAATAAAAATGTAAGTCCTATAAATACATAATAAAAATGTAAGTCCTATAAATACATAATAAAAATGTAAGTCCCACTCAAATTATTCTTGCTTCACTCGAGTCTTTTTATTAACATTTTGCAGATAAAACAAATAACTATATGTAAACTTACTGAAATATGTATTCTAAACAAATTTTAATTTCGTCATTATATGACGTAACGCTATCAATATTGATAAACTTAAGTGATAGAACTTTTAACTTACATCTATCTTTATCTTTATATATATATAAATCGGCTTTCGGTCTTATATTTTCCGAGAGACCTTAAATTTTAGCATAATGTTCACGTTAATAGCTATTTGGTTAATCGTGAACACATGGACTTTTCTTTAATATTAAGGTAATGGCAATATCTATTTCAACTGACCTTGATCTTCAGAGTTTAACTTATGGACGACCCTGGAGGCTATAGTTTTAACTTCATCATCATCTTCTTGCAGCAAATTAACCAAAATATCCCAAAAGGTAAATATATTGTCACCTGAAAATCAAAAAAAAATAATTTCTCTAAAAAACCACAAATAATATTAAGCATTAAAATAAAAAATAAAAATCCTCTTCTCAAAAAGTGGACTCAGTGGACAAATGGTCTCGTTCAATTCTGACCACTGACATATGTTAGCATCCCCATATACCCACCTCAAGTGTAAAAGTTTCCAGAAACTTACCTAAGATGACCCAATGTCGGGGTTTTCAACGGCCCGTCCGTTTTATATGTCCTGGCTATCAGTCACCCAATGTCGGTGGTTTTACCGGCCTGTTCGTTTTATATGTCTGGATTATCAATCACCCAATGTCGGTGGTTTTACCGGCCTGTTCGTTTTATATGTCAGGATTATCAATCACCCAATGTCGGTGGTTTTACCGGCCTGTTCGTTTTATATGTCAGGATTATCAATCACCCAATGTCGGTGGTTTTACCGGCCTGTTCGTTTTATATGTCTGGATTATCAATCACCCAATGTCGGTGGTTTTACCGGCCTGTTCGTTTTATATGTCAGGATTATCAATCACCCAATGTCGGTGGTTTTACCGGCCTGTTCGTTTTATATGTCTGGATTATCAATCACCCAATGTCGGTGGTTTTACCGGCCTGTTTGTTTTATATGTCAGGATTATCAATCACCCAATGTCGGTGGTTTTACCGGCCTGTTCGTTTTATATGTCAGGATTATCAATCACCCAATGTCGGTGGTTTTACCGGCCTGTTCGTTTTATATGTCAGGATTATCAATCACCCAATGTCGGTGGTTTTACCGGCCTGTTCGTTTTATATGTCTGGATTATCAATCACCCAATGTCGGTGGTTTTACCGGCCTGTTCGTTTTATATGTCTGGATTATCAATCACCCAATGTCGGTGGTTTTACCGGCCTGTTCGTTTTATATGTCAGGATTATCAATCACCCAATGTCGGTGGTTTTACCGGCCTGTTCGTTTTATATGTCTGGATTATCAATCACCCAATGTCGGTGGTTTTACCGGCCTGTTCGTTTTATATGTCAGGATTATCAATCACCCAATGTCGGTGGTTTTACCGGCCTGTTCGTTTTATATGTCAGGATTATCAATCACCCAATGTCGGTGGTTTTACCGGCCTGTTCGTTTTATATGTCAGGATTATCAATCACCCAATGTCGGTGGTTTTACCGGCCTGTTCGTTTTATATGTCAGGATTATCAATCACCCAATGTCGGTGGTTTTACCGGCCTGTTCGTTTTATATGTCAGGATTATCAATCACCCAATGTCGGTGGTTTTACCGGCCTGTTCGTTTTATATGTCTGGATTATCAATCACCCAATGTCGGTGGTTTTACCGGCCTGCTCGTTTTATATGTCTGGATTATCAATCACCCAATGTCGGTGGTTTTACCGGCCTGTTCGTTTTATATGTCTGGATTATCAATCACCCAATGTCGGTGGTTTTACCGGCCTGTTCGTTTTATATGTCAGGATTATCAATCACCCAATGTCGGTGGTTTTACCGGCCTGTTCGTTTTATATGTCAGGATTATCAATCACCCAATGTCGGTGGTTTTACCGGCCTGTTCGTTTTATATGTCAGGATTATCAATCACCCAATGTCGGTGGTTTTACCGGCCTGTTCGTTTTATATGTCTGGATTATCAATCACCCAATGTCGGTGGTTTTACCGGCCTGTTCGTTTTATATGTCTGGATTATCAATCACCCAATGTCGGTGGTTTTACCGGCCTGTTCGTTTTATATGTCTGGATTATCAATCACCCAATGTCGGTGGTTTTACCGGCCTGTTCGTTTTATATGTCAGGATTATCAATCACCCAATGTCGGTGGTTTTACCGGCCTGTTCGTTTTATATGTCTGGATTATCAATCACCCAATGTCGGTGGTTTTACCGGCCTGTTCGTTTTATATGTCAGGATTATCAATCACCCAATGTCGGTGGTTTTACCGGCCTGTTCGTTTTATATGTCAGGATTATCAATCACCCAATGTCGGTGGTTTTACCGGCCTGTTCGTTTTATATGTCAGGATTATCAATCACCCAATGTCGGTGGTTTTACCGGCCTGTTCGTTTTATATGTCAGGATTATCAATCACCCAATGTCGGTGGTTTTACCGGCCTGTTCGTTTTATATGTCAGGATTATCAATCACCCAATGTCGGTGGTTTTACCGGCCTGTTCGTTTTATATGTCTGGATTATCAATCACCCAATGTCGGTGGTTTTACCGGCCTGTTCGTTTTATATGTCAGGATTATCAATCACCCAATGTCGGTGGTTTTACCGGCCTGTTCGTTTTATATGTCAGGATTATCAATCACCCAATGTCGGTGGTTTTACCGGCCTGTTCGTTTTATATGTCAGGATTATCAATCACCCAATGTCGGTGGTTTTACCGGCCTGTTCGTTTTATATGTCTGGATTATCAATCACCCAATGTCGGTGGTTTTACCGGCCTGTTCGTTTTATATGTCTGGATTATCAATCACCCAATGTCGGTGGTTTTACCGGCCTGTTCGTTTTATATGTCTGGATTATCAATCACCCAATGTCGGTGGTTTTACCGGCCTGTTCGTTTTATATGTCTGGATTATCAATCACCCAATGTCGGTGGTCTTACCAGCCTGTTCATTTTATATGTCTGGATTATCAATCACCCAATGTCGGTGGTTTTACCGGCCTGTTCGTTTTATATGTCTGGATTATCAATCACCCAATGTCGGTGGTTTTACCGGCCTGTTCGTTTTATATGTCTGGATTATCAATCACCCAATGTCGGTGGTTTTACCGGCCTGTTCGTTTTATATGTCTGGATTATCAATCACCCAATGTCGGTGGTTTTACCGGCCTGTTCGTTTTATATGTCAGGATTATCAATCACCCAATGTCGGTGGTTTTACCGGCCTGTTCGTTTTATATGTCAGGATTATCAATCACCCAATGTCGGTGGTTTTACCGGCCTGTTCGTTTTATATGTCAGGATTATCAATCACCCAATGCCGGTGGTTTTACCGGCCTGTTCGTTTTATATGTCAGGATTATCAATCACCCAATGTCGGTGGTTTTACCGGCCTGTTCGTTTTATATGTCAGGATTATCAATCACCCAATGTCGGTGGTTTTACCGGCCTGTTCGTTTTATATGTCAGGATTATCAATCACCCAATGTCGGTGGTTTTACCGGCCTGTTCGTTTTATATGTCAGGATTATCAATCACCCAATGTCGGTGGTTTTACCGGCCTGTTCATTTTATATGTCAGGATTATCAATCACCCAATGTCGGTGGTTTTACCGGCCTGTTCGTTTTATATGTCAGGATTATCAATCACCCAATGTCGGTGGTTTTACCGGCCTGTTCGTTTTATATGTCAGGATTATCAATCACCCAATGTCGGTGGTTTTACCGGCCTGTTCGTTTTATATGTCTGGATTATCAATCACCCAATGTCGGTGGTTTTACCGGCCTGTTCGTTTTATATGTCAGGATTATCAATCACCCAATGTCGGTGGTTTTATCGGCCTGTTCGTTTTATATGTCAGGATTATCAATCACCCAATGTCGGTGGTTTTCACTTGTGGTTTCGTTACATATGTCCTGGCTATCAGTCTTATTGTCACGATATATCTTAATAATTACTGCAAGCGATGATAAACACCAATACTAGACAGATGCACACTGAATGCACCCTCAAATATATTCCTTAAGTTACATTTCGAAAATATTTAACAGGAAAGCTACGTTGCAATCAATAGTTTTTGAATATCAGGAAAAAATACCCAAGTCCTAAACAAAACTTTTGATATCAAACGTTAATTTTCGCACCAAAACAGAAATGTTGTACATAAACAATACATAATTATATTAAAACAATCATAAAACTAATTAAGATATAACAAAGCTCCAGTTAAATCTATTAGATGTTGAAGTCTTTAAATATTGTTTTAAACACCACCAATCTGTCTTTAAAAAGTCATATCATTCTGCCCCAAATCATTTGACGAGTGGAAACCAGTAAACATTACAGTACAAGAGAAACACAACCGCAACGATATAACTGACATATTGTTGAAAGTGGCGTTAAACACCATAAAACCAAACCAAACCAAACCAAAGGGAATCGCCAAGAATATTTTTCCAAATAACTTCAATATACGGAAACAAGTCGACTAGAGAATTCTTACATACCCTTCCCCCTCCCACAAAGAAAATGTGGATACAGCTTAAAAAATATATGTGATTTTCATATAAAATTCGTTCAACGAAAATTATGCTGTGTAATGTCTTTTTATCGAGACGACCTCACTCATATTGCGTTCGTCTTAGACACACAGACACACAGCAATTTTCCTACTGCACTTGGTCTCTTTATAATAAGAACCAACTTATAGTTAATCCTAGAAGTAGTTCAATATTCAATATATCTATAGCCTGCTTAAGTCGTATTGAAAACTCTTCAAACAAAACAAATCTTAAAACACAGATCTCATCTATTTTTACACCAATAATCAATGGGAGGTCACCAAGTATGTAGCATACTTAACATTGAAACGGGTTGTTGTAGAACACTGATAAATAACAGACAGATTTCTTTGAAGGTATTACACTGTCAAATATATCGGTGAACGTGGAGAGAAACATATTAGGGCAATATAAATATTGTTACTCCGTCAGTCACTTTAAACATATTAGGGCAATATAAATATTGTTACTCCGTCAGTCACTTTAAACATATTAGGGCAATATAAATATTGTTACTCCGTCAGTCACTTTAAACATATTAGGGCAATAAGAATATTGTTACTCCGTCAGTCACTTTATTGTCACTTGAACTTCTCCTATCTTGTTTTGCGATTCAATTTGTACATAGATATTATGCATTAGGTTTTTGGGGATGTTTAAATTTGGTTTGGACAAAAGGGGTCTAAGTGACATAATCGTCATCAATTCGCACAACATGCATTGCAAAGACAAACACGGAGTACCATTAAGACAATTCATAAACGTGCATGCGTATTTAAAATTTCAGCTTATCAATAGAAATTTGTGCCATTTTTTAAAAGAAAATATACTAAGCACGACAAGACGAAGCATGTGACTGCCGGATATTTTGTAAGAGGACCGACCACCAAAGGACAATTCGGTAAAGTTGGTGATAATTAGCAAGTGATGTTGCTTAACGCCAAGGTGAGCATTTTTCATCTATATCATGACGAGCACAAATTTTATTTCAATAAGATGACGATGTTGTCCGTTTTGTGCTACCGGTATAGACCAACACTCTTAGTTGGATCTTAGTGGTAGATCACTGAAACAACAGTCCACGGGTAGACATGTCGCTCCACTAGGTTACATTATCCCGATTCCGAGCCAACCAGTCTTCGCTGTTACTCCTATATGCATACGTAGAGGAGAAACAGCAAATACCGATTGTATAGTCTTTGGTTTGATCCGATCGGGGTTCCAATCCACGATCTACCACACGATCGGGGTTCCAATCCACGATCTACCACACTCGAAGCGAGCACGCTAATCATTACATCACTATATAATATTAAATTGTGAAAAGCAAACACAGCCTGGTGGAAAAGGCTCGCATTGTCTTTAGAGACATATTGAAGCTTCCTCTTTATATTGAAGACAAAGGTACGTTTTAAGGACTGAAAAGCTTGTAATATATTAATTTTGATTGTTATATCTCGTGTTTATTTACGCTACAACAAATCCCTACAATTGTTTTTATCCCCTTAGCTTCATACAAAACAATTCAGAAATAAATGAATATAATTACTTGATATTTATTGATGTTTCATTTTGTATATTGCAGAAACAGAACAATAAACGGGAAGACAAGTAGATGAACATGTATGGAAGAAATAAGTATATAAAATAGGAACGTCAAAATGTTTAGTACAGCACTGGTGTGGACATACAAAGAAGAAAACGATAAACTCGTATTCATTACACATGGAATCATGTTTAATGAAGTCAAGCTTGAATTACATGAATGTTGACATGCATGATGTGTTAAGAACGTCGTGTGAAATGGGTCGTGAAATCTTGACACAGTTTCATCTGGCTAAAGGTCACGTAACACTTGCTGGCTTATATGTACACTAAATTCTTGTTGTGTTCAGCAATTACGATCGTTGTACCGTGTTTGGTTAATGACAACCGAACACAATCACAGCATATATGTAAGGTCAAGGTCAAAATGACTGGCTGACATGTATCCTCCATGATGAATATGATGACAAAGTACGAAAAACATATCATTATGATTACAAATAAACGGCATACCACAAATTTGACAAACTTTAACAAAGTTAATGGACCATGAATACAAGGTCAAGATAGGGAACAGGAGATATGTACACTACATGATGAATATTGAGAAGAATGATGTATGGTGACATTGACCTTTGACACCGGTGATATCTACACAGGAAAAGTAACACGCCTATCTCGGTTTATGCAAGTTACATGACAGGCGAGACATGAAAATGATTTTTCAATAAAACAAATTTATCATCCCATAACACGCGTAAAACACGCACTAATCTTAATTATAACTCTAACTTAACCTTAATAAAAATCCTCAAAATTCTGTCAGTTCAGTGAATATTGCTGTACTTGAAGCCATTAACTTTTACAAGTTTGAACATGTGTGTGAGGAGATTCAATTTGATTATCAGTTCGACAAAAATCTATCAAAATGAGATTGATGCTTTGAACTAATTTGCTCTTCAATTGACTTGATTGGGTATGCTGGCAGGAACACAAGTTTGAACTTTCATATCGTTATTACAAAAAGGAGAAAATAATAGGGAACTTCCATTCTATCCTAGTTATCTCGTTTGATGGTTAAATTCAAACAACGTCCAGTTTTCCCCGTAGACATTTCACTTCAGTCATCGATGCTAAAATCAACACACCTCCCATTTTTCATGATCCCATTTCGGTATTTTCTCTATAGTCATTTCGCTTGATGTTTAAATCAACACTGCCTATAGTTGGTTCCGTTGATGGTAAAAAAACATGATGTCACCAATTACGTTTTTGTTCTTGACAATTAAAAAAATAAAATTTTGTTATTCTACAGAAAATCAGCTGTTTTCTCGGTAAATGTACTTAGTACTTGATCCTATGATAGTATGATACACATCTACATATCAGTACCTATCACCACTAACGCTATGACTTCAATTCTTGTGTGATGGTGATGTGCACTGTGATAATGTTTACTGTTGACTTGCAACACGACGGTAGTTTTAATCTGTAGTATAGTATTCCACCAATAAACTGTTTACTGTTGATTTGCAACAGGACAGTAGTTTTAATCTGAAGTATAGTATTCCACCAATAAACTGTTTACTGTTGATTTGCAACAGGACAGTAGTTTTAATCTGAAGTATAGTATTCCACCAATAAAATTCACTTCTATGATAAAATGAAACACAAGAAATAGCACACTGTAGGAATACTTTAGAATCCACTGATTGAAATAAATAGATTGATTGATTGTGTTTAACACACACTTTAGCAGTATTTCAGCTATATCGTGGTGTGGCAGAAACAGAGACAACATGGATACCTCTAACAAACATACATGACTGCTCTCTTTCCTGATTTGGTACCCTGTCTTGTGTCAATAACTGAAATGTTGTTTAAAATAGCGTTTATCATCCATCACCCAGTGCTAACTCAATACTCTTTGTTATAGCTTAGTAAATGTTTTTTTTTTCTAATTTACCACTATTCTAGCTTTTGACAAAATACTGCCTTCATGTATTTAATGTAATTTGGTTATCTTTGGTAAATACGATTCTATTGTCCTCCTTCAGAAATTGGTGTGTTTTGTGATTTTTAGTATTACTCTTCAGAGAGGTATGGGTGGCTGAGTTGTTGATTTCTGACTACAAATCTAACACCACTAACTGACAGACGTGGGCTCGCGCCCTCGAGTCTAACCAATAACCTCCAGAAACATGTAATACGTCAGTAAATGTGCTGTCAATTGTGGTTTTACTGATTACAGTCTGATAATGCTGCCTTTTATTGTTCTCTGTCAGACACTTGTTTGATAATTTTAATGTCTATCGCCCTCTCTAGACACAAAGGAAGCTTGGTAAAACATTAACCATTCAAATAGATGCTTTCTTCATTGTTACACTTCTCAGGTTGAGATGTACGTAATAATTATATATACACTAACACTTTCCTTATAACGTCTATTTATTTCTTCAGTCAATAATACAATTTTCATAAAACCTATATTGTAGATCCCAGTAAGATCGTTGGAGATTGGATTATCTTTTTGACGAGAGGGGTTATCTCCCATGACAAGATAACCGCTATCAGATCACAGGCTAACGAGATAATTACAAATTACTTAAGGTGCATAGAAATCGTTGTTGGTAAACGATATAATTGCCTGAAATAACACTGTTTTCATGATGTTATTTATCTATTAAACAACGGGATGAACAAGATTGCTGAGTATCTTACGTGGTGTAATAGCAAAAGGCAAAATGATATGTACTTAAAACAAACACACAAGTATTTAAAATAACAATATTTCACTTATGTAAAAAACAATATATTCTGATTTTAATACTTTCACCTGTTTTTAATGTTATACCTGATTCAATCTTAATTCAATGTATGTGGCCAAGAGCCATAATTGACTCATGGATCGTGACAACGGTAAACAAGTACACTAAATGAGAAGCATCAATAGCCGACTCTCTCGTTATAATACCAATATTACATGGTTATCTCCTTCAGTTGGCTGCAATTTAAATTACTTGTCTCTGACTTCCATTCTGTATTATCTATTAAGTTTTGCTTAAACATTTTTAAATACTTTCTTAAATATATTTTGTATAAGAAGTATTGTCTTCTACTAACTAGGGGCCGTCGTGGTAGCTATCGTATAGAATCAGTGCCTATCACCACACACAGTTGTGTTCGAATCTCGCTACTCAATATACAACAACATTATGTGATAAAGTTTGTCAGTGACTTGCGACAGGTCCGTGGTTTTCCCTGGTGACTTCGGTTTCTTCCATCAATAAAACTGACCGCCACGATATAACAGAAATATTGTTGAAAGTGGCGTTAAACACCATAACCTTAACACTCCTCTACTAACTAACAATTACAATAAAAATATACATGTTATATTGATCTACTAACACCACTGTCAACCTCTGTCAGGTACATGTATATCATGTTATATTGATCTACTAACACCACTGTCAACCTCTGTCAGGTACATGTATATCATGTTATATTGATCTACTAACACCACTGTCAACCTCTGTCAGGTACATGTATATCATGTTATATTGATCTACTAACACCACTGTCAACCTCTGTCAGGTACATGTATATCATGTTATATTGATCTACTAACACCACTGTCAACCTCTGTCAGGTACATGTATATCATGTTATATTGATCTACTAACACCACTGTCAACCTCTGTCAGGTACATGTATATCATGTTATATTGATCTACTAACACCACTGTCAACCTCTGTCAGGTACATGTATATCATGTTATATTGATCTACTAACACCACTGTCAACCTCTGTCAGGTACATGTATATCATGTTATATTGATCTACTAACACCACTGTCAACCTCTGTCAGGTACATGTATATCATGTTATATTGATCTACTAACACCACTGTCAACCTCTGTCAGGTACATGTATATCATGTTATATTGATCTACTAACATCTCTGTCAACCTCTGTCAGGTACATGTATATCATGTTATATTGATCTACTAACACCACTGTCAACCTCTGTCAGGTACATGTATATCATGTTATATTGATCTACTAACACCACTGTCAACCTCTGTCAGGTACATGTATATCATGTTATATTGATCTACTAACATCACTGTCAACCTCTGTCAGGTACATGTATATCATGTTATATTGATCTACTAACACCACTGTCAACCTCTGTCAGGTACATGTATATCATGTTATATTGATCTACTAACACCACTGTCAACCTCTGTCAGGTATATCATGTTCTATATATATCCTGTAGA
The DNA here is from genome assembly GCA_963680875.1 of Bathymodiolus brooksi. Lineage (NCBI taxonomy): Eukaryota > Metazoa > Mollusca > Bivalvia > Mytilida > Modiolidae > Bathymodiolus > Bathymodiolus brooksi. The sequence goes on along the minus strand of OY804576.1, from coordinate 30,292,157 downwards.
TAAACATTCTATCTAATGTTTTTCATATCTACAGCCTCCTTCTGCTCCAGTCTTTCATCTATATCACTTTAAACTGTTTCTAACATCTTCAGACACTGTCTAATATCATAATTTTTTCATCTTCATATTACTATCTGCCTTTACACTTCTCGTGTCATTCATACAAACATTCATTTTCTGTCGCCATGAGAATCTTCAGATTCCTAACCTTACGTTCGCCATTTCTTCGTTTTTCATTATTTACAACTACCTGTGCAATCAGTGCCTATCCCCGCTAAAGTTGTGAGTTCGAATTCCGCTGATTGCGAGGTGTACTAGATACAACATTATGTGATAAATTTGGTCAGTGACTTGCGATAGGTCGGTGGTTTTCTTCAGGTACTCCAGTTTCCTCCACCAATAAAACTGACCCCCATGATATAACTGAAATATTTTTGAAAGTGGCGTTAAACACCATTACCCTCTCCCCCATATTGTAAAGTGCAAAGGGGGTAAATTAAAAGTGATTATATTCTAAAGTGTGTGTTTGACTTGAAATAAAAGGTCAGATCAAATATTGACTTCCGGGTTTTTTAAATAAACAAGATTTTTATTTAATAGTTATATTGGTTGTTTGTCGTATAATTTGTTATTTCATTTAAAGACATATTAACAGATGTAAATAACGGTCAACTCGAATTAGATAAGTCAATCGAAGCTGACAAAAATACAATATTTAAGACGGAATATAAAATCAGAATAAAAATGTGCCAAAGATAAAATAATATTCAAATTTGGATTTTCTGTTAAAAAATGTAAATTTTAGAAAGAGAGCAAATAATCATAATCCTACATATCTAGCAGAGCTTTTCTCTTCTGTTTTGAAGCGAGTACAAATAAATGTTATATTAGCTGACAATGTACGTATATTGTGTTAATCATAGTGTCAGACAAGTCATAACTTTGTCAAATTAATATGTGTAAAGCAAAAACGACACATCAACACCATTCCAGCACGGATTAACGCGGACGTCTTAGAGGACACCATTAAAACCAGCAATGTATCAGAATACTTTACACACACAGGGGCTAGGTGCATCCGAATTTTTTTTTAATATATAATACAACAAGGGGAAGAACTCACTTGCTTGCATTTTTTAAGTGGTCGTGTTAAATTGATCGTAACTTCGGAACGCCTTCATATTTACAAAAAATGTTTCCACCAGTCGAACGCCAAGTAATTTTCCTTTCTAAAGAGACCACAATCGTTAGTGTAGGCCTCCGAACTGCTGAGGTACCCTACACGAATCAAAACAAAACGGCGTGAAAATCGAAGTCGGACAAATGATGGGTTAATCACTTCACATCTGTACAGACTTTCCCTGGCGTAAACGAGTCATTTTGATTAGCTAAATACTTTCATCCATTCAAATTACGTTCAAATTTTTTACCTTTCGCCAATTTATATGCCCTTTAAGTCTGTTTTTGAAAGAAATCCCCTTTCCATCCTTCCCAAACACCACAGACTTGAAAATATGAGCGAGTTCTAATGGGCGTTTTGATTGGCTGAACAGATTTGACGACCTTCCCCTTTTCATCAAAAGTCATGTAGAGTCTAGAGATGTTCCGAATAAGTTAACACAGCATTTATACGACCTCCGATTTTCACGCCATTTTGTTTTGGTTCGTGTAGCTTACCTCAGCAGTTCGGAGGCCTACACCAACAATTGGGGTGTCTTTGGAAAGGAAAGTTACTTGGCTTTCGACTGGTGGAAACAATTTATGTAAATATTAAGGCGTTCCGAAGTTACGATCAATTTAACACGACCACTTAAAAAAATGCAAGCAAGTGAGTTCTTCCCCTTGTTGTATCATATAGTAATTTTTTTTCGGATGCACCTAGCCCCTGACACAGTCAGTAAGTGAATGACAAAACAAAAATTAAAGGAAGACATTTACAACACCGAAAGGATCGTAGCCCTTGCATTGCGAACATAGTTGAAACCCGCTACATTCATTTCAAGTGATGGTTTTTAAATACTCGTATTTCAAAGATTGGTTTTCCATTCGGATGTCAAAGTAACACTTCTAAGAGGAGGAGGTGACTGACTTCATGACCTCAAATTACGATTTATTACAAAGCTGTTTTGTGTCAACGGTTAAGTTTATGAAGAACATAATGATGTGAAGAAAATTCAGATCATCGACCTTCGTTGATTATACACTGGATAACAAAGATCCGTCCTTCACACCAAACATAATTATTTTGACTGTAACATTGGACCATGAACTTTAGAGAGCCAGGCACTGAATACCTCAATAATAAACAGCTGATGTATATATCTATAATCTACATATGCAAAACACGCTTGTAATAACATCAAATAGCATAAATTGTTAAGTTTGTAAAAAAACATATGACGTCACAAAGACACTTTAAAAGTAATGATCGTAAATTGATGTGGAATGACCTGACCTTAACAAATAAAATTTCTTCTCTTATTACAGATGATTTAAAGAAGAACACAAAGCATGAAATTCTTGAACATGCAGCACAAATTTTGAGAAATGTTATTAAATTGTATGTTTTAGACAGAATAAAGACTGACAGATTACCAGATATTGACAATTTTAATTGTAGAGATGAGATTTTTAAGATCCACCCTTTCTTGTGGAATTTTTATTTAGATTTGTTGACAAGATTACAATTATTATGATAATGCTGCCTTGAAATATTGTATTAAATGTTACACAATTAAATAATCAAATTACCACAGGATTGTTTTCATATGCTGACTAGATGTTAATATAATGATATTTTAGTATCCCCTCACCTATGAAGTTGTAAAGTAATACAACCTCCTATCTGTGCATCCATCCACAGGGACTCTGATAACTATTTCTCACAAATATGTGCTCTCGGGCAATTTGATTTTTTCTATGAGATTGCCATTGCCCGAGAGGGGTTATAAAAAAACAATAGCCGAGGACAAAATATAAACCAGGGAAGCACAGAAACAAACCAACAACAACCAACCGATATAACACAAAAAATCACAAACGCACATGAACAACACAAACTCCCGAATAATCTAAAGTGAACTCGGGTGGTCCGGAAGGGTAAGCAATTCCTGCCTATTGCAATACATCTATGTGTGTCCATCATCAAGTCTGGTAGGACTTTAATCCGGAGAAGGGCAAAGGATCTAAAACAGCCTCAGATCATTTGTCATCTGGGTGCTGTCAACCAGCTCATGATGTCTGCTGTAGAATTTTTTTTCTAATTTTAAGAGTGCTTGGAAGGCCCATGGGATATCATGATAACCACTGAAAAAAACCAAAGTAACTTTGCAAAGAAGAGTTATGATTCAAAATTTATCTAATCTTACAAAAATGTTGCCTTTGAGGTCCCTTACAATGCAAGGTGCTGTGTCAATAGAAATAACTGAAATTATATGGATCTGCAATGTTATGGGATTTTTCTTCAAATTTGGAAAACAAATTGAAGAAAACATAGGATTCAATATTTAACCAAACTTGCATATATATCAGTCACAAGATGCTGTGAACAGAAATAGGTGAAATCAGAGATATAATAACTGAAATTTGGTAATTTGCAGCTGAAATGATATATGGTTTTGGTTTCTTTAAAGTAAATTATTTAAAATTTTCACTCAAGTTTGTTAATTATTACTTTATCACAAACTTTGTCTGGCCCAGTCTGAGCAAATTCTTTCCAACTTATCCATTTTGTACTTTCCCACCAGGCATGAATAAAGTTTTTTTTGTTAAACAAAATTTTTGACAACAACACTATGGAAGCAATTTTTTTTCTAATTTTTTGTTTAAAAAAAATTTATTAATATGATTTTGACAACACTAATTTTCACTCAAGTTTGTTAATTTTTACTTTATCACAAACTTTTTCTTGCCCAGTCTGAGCAAATTCTTTCCAACTTATCCAGTTTGTGCTTTCCCACCAGCCCAGGCATGAATAAGTTTTTTTTTTAGCATAATTTATTAATATGATTTTGACAACAACACTATGGAAGCAATTTTCACTTAATTCTGACCTTATCCACAAACTTTCTTTACACAGTCTGTACATTCTTTCCATATTTTAAAAGATATTTATTTACATTTCGGCCTTGAGACATATATGTTCGAGTTCTTAAAACTACAGTAATTTTAGTCAACTGGAAAGGAAAATCCCGAGAGTACCCGAAAAGCACTTCATTTAAGCCGCCTCGTCGCAACTTTCATCTTGACGGGTGCTGATTATAACTGACACAATCGTATCCCCGCTGATAAACCTTGCAACTTTCTGGATATATGTCACCCACGATAATAAATTGTGTATTAAAAGTAAGAAATTTACCAGCATATTCAATAATAAATTAAACAAAAGATGTTTTCTGTTGTCGAACAGGGTTGAGAAATCTTGAAAGTCCATTTTATGAGAGTCATTACTTGTATGAAAGTAAGAATACCGATGCAAAATTTAAACATTTACGTTCCCGAATGTCTGTAGAAATGATCCTTTCAACAAAATATTACAAATAACCATAATCGAAGCTACAAAGCAACAAATTCCTGAGTCCGTCCTCGGACATCCATCACGTCAATATTTACGTCGAAAATCACGTGACAAAAAACGTCAAGTGAACTCTCCTGTGTCACTGGCTTCCCGGCTGTTAGTAAGAATAATGTAAAGGTAGTATTACACTCGGTCGTTCACAAATTGTATGTCAACAAAATAGCGTGCTGGCCAATGAATTATGCATTTAAAATAATGTACCCTGGTCCAATTTTCTCAATCATCCTTTATTATAACGTTATATATATTAAGCAATTATCTTTTAAAGGAATTTATTTACAGATTATGGCTAGAAATCGCCTTTACCATGGACAACTGTAACATTTATTTGTTTTCTCTAAAAAAAAATGTAATGTATTGTGTATCCAGTTTCAGACACTACAGAAATATATGCACGGAAACCGTTATGTATTTAAATTCTGAATCTTAAATGTATGATAATCAGTAAATGGAAAGGCAGAATTAACATGGAATCGTATCTGTATACAATTTATGCATTTTTCTATGATATTATATATTTTTAAAAACATTATTTTAATCAAGATCGTCTTTCATGATCATTTGGACTATATTATATGGCTTTCATATTATTATCCATACGTCTGTAATCTGTTCACATTTGCACTATGCTGATCTTAAACAATATAAGTGTATATATATGGAACAGATTTGGACAGAAATATGATTCTTAACAGTTTGTGATTTTCGTTCTGATCGGAAATACAACATTGTTACTGAAGCTAATTATGTGCTCCGATCGGCTGAATTTTGAACTATAAGAAACAGCTTTTTATTTATACCCCCCCCCCCCCCCCCTCCCAAAAAAAAGGAAATTACAATTCAATGAACATTTTGTACCGTTTGGATTTAATAACTTTCTAGTATCGGAGTAAAAATATATTTTCCATTTTCCAATAGGGTTCTTTTTAAGCTATGTCCTGTGGTGGCAGCCATCTTGGATTTTCGGTCGACACCCAATGTTAACTGTCAAATGGTTATGTGATTTAAAATCAGAATAACTTTCAAATATTTTTCCCTTGTGGATGCTTATAGAGTTTCCCTGCGATGGAGGCCTCCTTGAATTTCCGATGAACACACAAAATTAAAAACATTAACATTTTGTACGGTACCATCCTAAGATTGATTATTCATGAACAGTTTGCCTTCAATTCATATTGTTTTTTCATTTCCCCGTAAGTTCCTATTTTAAAACAATGTCATGTGTTGGCGGTTATCTTAGTGATTTAGTAACCCAAAGATTATTCGTGCAATGTTTGGGTTAAACGTTAACATTTTTCCATGTCCCTACGTTAAAACTTTCTCATGCAATGGCAGCCACCGTGGATTTTCGATCGACAAAAACTTTTAAGAGGGCCATATACTATAGGGCACATTCATACGAAGGTACAATCAATAACACATGTGATTTCCGAGAATATTTTTATTTTAATTTAAGCCAACCAGAAGCATAATGTTGAATTTTCGAATAAAACGCAAATCATGTAAAATGTTGAGGATCATCAAAGTAACATTTTGGTTCCAATTAGTAAAGTGATTTGTGAAAAATAGATTGAAATGTTAAAAGCTTATAGGCGACACACGACGACGTCGGTCACAAAACACGGTCACAAAACAATGACAAAACATGACCATTTGAGGAAACAAACGGGAATGGTTGCTAGACCAGTATTTTATAGAATAATCCTTACATGACCTTCTACAAAAGCTATTTATATCTGTTAACCCAAATTCCATGATGGCCGCTAACGTAGCACTAGGGGTAAATGTTTTTACTTCACTTCAAAGCATACTTGGTATAAATGTTCCTTGGTAGTCCTCTACAACTCTCTTTGAGTTGATCGGAAATCCACGATTTCTACATCGCAGGGCACACGATTGAACATAAAACCGATTGGAAATTGTTATTATTATTATTTCATTTTTCAGAACTAGATGTAACATATTGAACTTAAACTGTACATGAATTAGGACTGGTCTTTTTTTTATTATTTGTTTATGTAGATTTGATGTAAACACATTGTCATGATAACAAAGTATGTACGTTAACAATAAGACTCTATTTTGTTGTGATTGTTTATTATTTCTTCCACACTAAAACCACTGGACCATGTGTAAGCACATTTGGTATTATTGTGTTGCCTGCTACAAAGTGTATTTTGTGTAGTTCAGAAACCCATACTGATCTATAATAACATATTAACCTAGGACTACATACAAGACATATTTACAAATATCACCCAAGGAAAGAGAAACAACTGACCCTTTTGAAAGCAAACTTGAAAACATAAATGGTCCGTGGATTATCAAAACAATAGTCGAGCCGTGTCATAATTCCACACAACCTTCTCATTTAACATTAATTGTTTTGTAAATATGTCATTAAACAGGTTACTTATGACTAAAATGAGCCTCGGGTTTTACTTAATTTCTAAAATTCGTTCGTTGCACTCTTGTAATTCTGCGTCCTTGAAATACCCACAAAAAAAATAAATAGAAACGAAACCACAACCCGATTAGATTTCTTCTACGGCTTAATCAGGATAATCTGCCAGATTTATAATTAGGTAATTATTACTTAAAGTTATCAGAACTGAAGCCAAAAGTAAATAAACAAAGGATCAACATGTCAATTTCTCAAGGTGGAGTTCTAATTAGTAGCAGGTATTTTTGGCCATGTGTAACAATTAAAAACTCGCCCTCAGATATACATCTTAATTTTCACTGCTATTAAAGCTGTTTTTAAGAGGTCGGGTAAAGTCTAAATTGATGAAGAAAAGAAATAAGAGATAGTTTTATCTCTGTAGCATGTTCAAGGAAGAAAAATAAACAGAGAATCATTAAGCACTCAGTATTCGTCAGGTGTTTTAACTGTGTGTTATTCTGGAAACACATCTGGTACAACTCAATAACACGTTTGTACAGATACTTATGTCTTGTTTTTATTCTGTTTTAATTATTATTACATATATTTATATAACTGTTGTAATCATTAACAAAAATTACACACAAATGTACAATTAGTTTCAATGATAAGTATGGTATGCATCAATAATTTTATTTCATTCTCTGCACCAGAACTCAACAAGAACTGCACGTGAAAACACCACACAGACAGTAAAACACAGTGTTTTCATTATAGTATAAGACTATATATATCTTAGCAACAATAAAACCATTGAAAGATAATCATAAACATATAAATAAATAATAAAGATGTTTGTTTTAGGAGTCCATTATAATTAATATCAAAAGCGGTTAACTGTTGAAACAAGCAAAAGCATTTAACTGACATTATATTGAGATAGAAGACTAAAATATCATACAAATCTTCTATATTATAATACGAGGGGACAGACATTTGATTTTTATGAGGACTTGTAGTGATTTTTTCCTACGAAACTTATTGTGACTAATACGCATCCGGTTTGTTTTCACTCAAGCGAAATGAAAGAATGAAAGATGTCTAAGAGTACATAAAAAGAAGAAGAAAAAATGTAATAATGTGATCATAAGACACGAAGGCCCCCGCTTCCAACTAAAGGGTTTCCAAACTGAAGTTAGAGCATGGAAACCACAACAGTTTGACATTCTTCAATTTATTAAGCAGCATAACCCCAGAACGACTGCTTCCTTTATGGTCCCTGAACATGTGCATAAATTTCAAATGATTCGTTAATGCAGAATTTAACTTATTGAACGAAAACCCGAAACATTGATAATTTGTGGCAAATCAAGCGGAATCAGAAGAAAAGAAGTGTAGTCCAAAAATTCGACCTTGGTCTACCTTTAAACATTTCAAATGATTTGCTAAAGGGGTCATTGAGCAAAAACCAAATGCGGGCCATACGTACGTGTTCACGGATATGTGTAAATAGCAATGACTCCAACGCTTAACGGTGGATGTATAAAACAAAAACTTGAATCTGGTCTTGAGCATGTTTTCTTATCAATCATAACTTAGCAATGGTTTTTTTCTTCGTTCGTAACTTCTGGATTTGTTTTCTACCCCCTTCCACCTCCTTTATACACAAACGGATCTGTTCGTCGCGATCGTATTGCAGTTAGAGTTCCATCTCCCGATGAAATCGGTGCATATCACCACTAAAGTTGTGTGTTCCATTCTCGACCATGGCGAGGTGTAGTTGATACAACCTTATGTGATCAAGTTTACCATAGACTTACGGAAGGTACAACGAAGGTGATACCGCTTTCCTCCACCAATAAAACTAACCGCAACACTATAACTGAAACATTGTAAAAATAACCTAATAATTCATGCGTTATTTTCAACTCAATTCGATCACTCCATAAGATGATAGCTGATAGAGAGTGCAGTAATAATACGAATTATGTTGAAAGTGGCGTTAAACACCCATATCAGAAATAAAATACAACTGTTCCTTTTAATGCTTCTACTTCTTACCAAATACCATGAAATACTGATCGCCTTCAACAAGTTATCATTGCTTAAATACTTTGAAGACTTTGAAGACTTTAATTACATAGTCTGAAACAGCATTTATAAATTAGCTTTAGACACACATAGGAACTGAAAACCTTTATCGAAGGAGACACAAAATAAAAATTAAAATAAAAAAAATTAATTGTCACAAGATCGATCCGATTTATCACTGAAAAGTGGGAGAAAAAAATCATGATGTAAGGGGTGTTTGTTTAATATATTTGTAAAATAATATTATGATTATATCTTCTGTAACAACACATCATTATATAATATTATACATACATGTATCAAATAATCCCTTCGGAATCTCTTAATAATGATAATCCGAATGATTAATACATCTATATCATCAGTCAAAACACTTTGATAATCATTGTCAAAGAATAAAGATAATCTTAACAATTCCGATATACCCTCATTAAATAGAAATTTGTACAAAGATTAATTGGCAAATGTGCGTGTAATGGACATTCTCGGGATACCATTCTCTATAAACTACAATGTTAGAGACTTCAAAGACATAACAGCAAGATATTGTGTTAGAGAAAATGAAAACAAATACAATAGTGGAACATCAAACACCTCAAGTTATTACAAATATTTTATCTCTTCTCAGAACTCCAGAAAACGATAGGGTTTACCCCCTTATACTATTTTCTATATTTCTAATATTTAATATTTATTACTAACCCTTAACCTCCTATAAATGTATGATAATTGATTGAAGTGATGAAATATTCTTCTCTAACTTGATGAATTAAAACAAATATCAAGATGATTATTTATGTGGACACCTATCAAAATTATATGAACTGTGAACTGTGTAAATTGTGTACCAATGCTCTGAGGTCGTAACCTCAATTTACACTTTAATTAGCAACAGTGACTAAATATAAAGCCATTGTGTAAAACTGTCAAAACGTCTTTCATTAAAAACATAAACATTTAACACAATGTATGGAAGTCAGAATTTATTATAGTCATGTTGGATCACTGCATAGTTAAAAGTAACCAAATCATGGCCACTAAGATTGAAATTTATTATAAATAGAGATGTATTTATCCTTATTAAAAGATAAAATCGGAGACATACAATTCTGGTTATATGCTTCTGATAATTATGAAATTTAGTTGATAAAGATTTATTTTATGATTTTTATCAAATCAAGATTAGTCCTTGTCAGATGGTAATGTCTTATATCTGATTCAGGACTAAAGAGAACACATTTATTGGTTTATAAAGAATAACAAATAATATTTGTAATGAAGTATCCCTCATTATCAGAAATGTGAAGTATCCCTCATTATCAGAAATGTAAAACTTCAGTACAATAATCAATTAACCATTGATGTAGATGAAAGTCACTTTTTTGTTGCCATGTAAACACTTATTTTTGTAATTTCTGCAGAAATTGTTGATAACTCACTCTCTGGATGATATGACTCAAAATGAATCATTAAGAAATACAAGATCTGTGGGAAAATACACTGCTTGTTTACCAATTCCAAGCAGTAGTGAACAATAAAAACATAAGTATTTAATAAATCAGAGTTTTGACATCACTTCACACTAATGCATCATGGGAATATTAACCATTTTACATTTTTGACAATAATTATTCTACAGTCTGTAGCTCTGGACAATCAAATCTGCCATAAAATAGTGGATGATTCTTTAACCACAAACCATCCATCAATATGCAGTGTAATGTTTTTAACCAGGATTTTCAGTAATAACATGAAATTATCAAATTGTTATTTTCTCAAGAGTGTTTCAAGAATGTCAAGAATGGTTAATTTTCGGCATGATTGTGACGTCACGACTATCTTGTTTAGTGACTTCCCCTATAAAAGTTTAAGTTAGCTCTTAATACAAAGGGAGATATACAAAGTTCTCAATTACAAGTCACGAAAACTTAAAAGATGCAGTCTCCATTCACTAAAAACCTATCTTTGTCCGATAATGAAATCCAAAAATGACAAATCACGAATCACCGAACAAAAATAGTATAAATTCCATCTAACGGGAACCGGAAGACGTTCTCATGAAAATAAACATAAATTCACTCATACAAGGCATATGACAGAATTTGTCTCCCAGCATATCTCACATAATAAGACTTTGTGTAGTTACATTAGCTCACATACAACAAGGCTTACAACAGTAGTTGCATTAGCTCACATATAACAAGGCGCATGACAGTAGCTGCCTACCCTCATTTACAACAAGGCTTACGACAGTTGTTGCCTTCCATTGTATACAACAAGGCTTACGACAGCTGTTGCCTACCCTCATATACAACAAGGCTTACGACAGTTGTTGCCTACCCTCATATACAACAAGGCTTACCACAGTTGTTGCCTACCCTCATATACAACAAGGCTTACCACAGTTGTTGCCTTCCATTGTATACAAAAAGGCTTACGACAGTTGTTGCCTACCCTCATATACAACAAGGCTTACGACAGTTGTTGCCTACCCTCATATACAACAAGGCTTACCACAGTTGTTGCCTACCCTCATATACAACAAGGCTTACCACAGTTGTTGCCTACCCTCATATACAACAAGGCTTACCACAGTTGTTGCCTTCCATTGTATACAAAAAGGCTTACGACAGTTGTTGCCTACCCTCATATACAACAAGGCTTACGACAGTTGTTGCCTACCCTCATATACAACAAGGCTTACCACAGTTGTTGCCTACCCTCATATACAACAAGGCTTACCACAGTTGTTGCCTACCCTCATATACAACAAGGCTTACCACAGTTGTTGCCTACCCTCATATACAACAAGGCTTACCACAGTTGTTGCCTACCCTCATATACAACAAGGCTTACCACAGTTGTTGCCTTCCATTGTATACAAAAAGGCTTACGACAGTTGTTGCCTACCCTCATATACAACAAGGCTTACGACAGTTGTTGCCTACCCTCATATACAACAAGGCTTACGACAGTTGTTGCCTTCCATTGTATACAACAAGGCTTACGACAGTTGTTGCCTACCCTCATATACAACAAGGCTTACGACAGTTGTTGCATTTCATCATATACACACCGATCAACCGCTTTGTATCATTTTGAGCAAAATCAGCATGATACTGTTAAAATAGATATCAACAGAGAAAGTCACGTCAACACCAGGGTAAGATTTTCTTAATTTCTACGCTCTTCTTTTACTTTCATGAGTGAAACTAAGCATCAAACGGTTCGATATAGAATGAAAATTGTATACATACAACATTCATTACCTTATATTTCCTTTACATGAATACATTTAATAAATGAAATGACAGTATGTGCAAAAAATAAATATTTCCGACATTTCTAAGCAAATATTACCCCTTTGCACATTATTTTCGGGGCATCGATTGATATCATGTAATAGATTATTGATATAGCTTCCTTCTAATACCAATATAACGGTCGAATTGTATTTCATTAAGGAATTGGAAACAACCAACGTAAGGCGGTCAGAGAAAAATTGATACGATTAAAATCAACTGATTTTTTGCTTATGACACGATAAAAATTATATTGTGAGTTCTAAATTTTTCAATAAAATTGGTTTATATGCTCTCTTTCGGTCATTTTATCCCTTGAAATTGTGTCGTTCGAGATAAAGCCGTATTAACGAAAATAACTCACAAGGCCTTCCCTTCTTTAACAAATTGGGATAAACTTTGAATCTTTTTTTTGTACAGATTCGGTTTGCCTGTAGCTTACAATATTTGTATAAATAATTTGCATTCAATGGACCTTCTAAATGTCATAAAGAGCACAAGTTAGTGGAATAGTTAATGGAAACGAAAAGTGTGTCAAGGAGACACTTAATGGAATAAGATCGCAAAAACAACAACCAAAGGGATCCAATCTCGAGAAGCTGGGCAGGTGGACCCAAATCCATCTTTCGTCCCTTCCACTCCCGTTTTTCTCATTTTTTCGCACTCTCGTCCCCTTATTTAACTCTTGAGTCCCGCCCCACGCATTCCCGTGCCCTGTCTTCCCAACTCATGGTCCTCGACCTCAACTCCAGGGCCTTCTGTCCACCCTCTTTTTTATGCCCCGCGACGAAAAGTCGGGAGTATAATAATAATTTACCCTTGTCTGTTCGTCCATCCGTCCGGATATAAATAAATGGTCTGTCTGACTCTCCCCTCCTACAGGTTTAGAGCTACATCTATAATATTTTGTAGATGTTTGTACACATTATGGAGGTGTTCATATTCGCAGGATTTTGATTTTTATAAAGTATTCTCAAAATGAGTTAGTTAAATTGTTTATGATTTCTTATGGTCATGCGGGGGCATCATCTGTATCTTACTGACGCACTTCATTTATAATTATTCCCTCCTCACAAACAACTTTGTCCATAATTAAGAAGTGTTGGGCATACTTTTTATCTAGTTTTACAGCTAGATTTTTTTCTTAAGGGGGTACCCAACACTTTGACTATAATAAATTTGGCTTGTTTAATTTTCCTAAAATTTTGGTAAAATATTTACTTTGATCAACTGACAAAAATAAAAAAAATTCAGAAAAATCGAACCACACAATTGACGGGAATAATTTCAATGGATATATAGCAGTTTCACCAACACTTATTTTGATCACCAAGAAGCTTGAGATCTCTTTACAATTAGACTATAGGATTAAACTCCAAACTGATTTTAAAGAGTTATCTTCCTTAGGTGTTCTGTACCCCCTTAAGAGCATTACAATATGGTCCAAATACTTTTACTTTCCATTTTTCTAGACTGGACCAAGCCTACAAACCAAATAAATTATCTATCATCTAATTCCTTCTCTCGGTATTTAATAATTTCATGCTTGTGGTTGCGACATAGATGGTCAATAATGTCCGAAAATAAAGTGAACGTTTTTGGGCAATAGTAGCATTGGAATCTGTCTGTTTCCATGGTTCAACATTATTATTTGACCTGCAATGCAATATTACAAGGTGTTATAGATATATATTATATATATCTAAGTTTAAAGTAAGAAAGTGTCCATCAAAGCAACTACTTTTTGTTTATGCATGCAGCTGATACGAACATTTCGATAATATAACATCTCATCAGTGTACTTTAATTGGAGGCAAAAAAGATGATAGTCATTTAGTTATTGTAAAAACACTGAAATAGAAAACTAAAACCATCTGTGGATATTTAAGTACTATTTACAATACAAAGAATGAAGTCTGAGTGCTCATTTAGAGTCCCCAACGAATTCATCGATCGAACGTTCAGCAGTCAGCACCGGGAGTCAGCTGAACCAAACAAAAATACATCTCGTTGAATAGAAACTTGCTTATTTCGAAAAACACAATTGAAAGTCATAAATTCAATTTCCCTTTGAAAAATTCAACTGTAAGTGATTCTTTTCTCAGCTTCTGATCGTATCATATATAAACAAATTTCAAATTTTGATTGGATCATTTCACGGATTATAATCGTATCATTATTTCTCTGACAGCCTTACGTTGGTTGTTTCCAATTCCTTAATGACATACAATTGGACCGTTATATTGGTATTAGAAGGAAGCTATATCAATAATCTATTACATGATATCAATCGATGCCCCGAAAATAATGTGCAAAGGGGTAATATTTGCTTAGAAATGTCGGAAATATTTATTTTTTGCACATACTGTCATTTCATTTATTAAATGTATTCATGTAAAGGAAATATAAGGTAATGAATGTTGTATGTATACAATTTTCATTCTATATCGAACCGTTTGATGCTTAGTTTCACTCATGAAAGTAAAAGAAGAGCGTAGAAATTAAGAAAATCTTACCCTGGTGTTGACGTGACTTTCTCTGTTGATATCTATTTTAACAGTATCATGCTGATTTTGCTCAAAATGATACAAAGCGGTTGATCGGTGTGATATACAACAAGACTTACGACTGCATAGTTGTCTTCCATGATATACAACAAAGCTTACGGCAACATAGTTGTCATCCATTATAAACAACAAAGCTTACGGCAACATAGTTGTCATCCATTATAAACAACAAAGCTTACGGCAACATAGTTGTCATCCATTATAAACAACAAAGCTTACGGCAACATAGTTGTCTTCCATTGTATACGACAAGGTCTATGCCAGTTGTTTCCTTCCATTGTATACAACAAGGTCTACGACAGTTGTTTCCTTCCATTGTATACAACAAGGTCTACGATAGTTGTATCCTTCCATATATACAACAAGGTCTACGACAGTTGTTTCCTTCCATTGTATACAACAAGGTATACGACAGTTGTTTCTGTCCATTGTATACAACAAGGTCTACGACAGTTGTTTACTTCCATATATACAACAAGGTCTACGACAGTTGTTTCCTTCCATTGTATACAACAAGGTCTACGACAGTTGTTTCCTTCCATTGTATACAACAAGGTCTACGACAGTTGTTTCCTTCCATTGTATACAACAAGGTCTACTACAGTTGTTTCCTTCCATTGTATACAACAAGGTCTACGACAGTTGTTTCTGTCCATTGTATACAACAAGGTCTACGACAGTTGTTTACTTCCATATATACAACAAGGTCTACGACAGTTGTTTCCTTCCATTGTATACAACAAGGTCTACGACAGTTGTTTCCTTCCATTGTATACAACAAGGTCTAGGACAGTTGTTTCCTTCCATTGTATACAACAAGGTCTACGACAGTTGTTTCCTTCCATTGTATACAACAAGGTCTACGACAGTTGTTTCCTTCCATTGTATACAACAAGGTCTACGACAGTTGTTTCCTTCCATTGTATACAACAAGGTCTACGACAGTTGTTTCCTTCCATTGTATACAACAAGGTCTACGACAGTTGTTTCCTTCCATTGTATACAACAAGGTCTACGACAGTTGTTTCCTTCCATTGTATACAACAAGGTCTACGACAGTTGTTTCTGTCCATTGTATACAACAAGGTCTACGACAGTTGTTTACTTCCATATATACAACAAGGTCTACGACAGTTGTTTCCTTCCATTGCATACAACAAGGTCTACGACAGTTGTTTCCTTCCATTGTATACAACAAGGTCTACGACAGTTGTTTCCTTCCATTGTATACAACAAGGTCTACGACAGTTGTTTCCTTCCATTGTATACAACAAGGTCTACGACAGTTGTTTCCTTCCATTGTATACAACAAGGTCTACGACAGTTGTTTCCTTCCATTGTATTAACATGATTTACAACTATAGTTACTTTCAGTCATATAAATAAGGCTTACAGCAGTAATTGTGGTAATAGTGAAAGGTAATAATCTGAATATACCCCCGAGAACAAAATCACTCTTCAAAATCGCATACACAGTTTCATACATTTTAAGATTTTGTAACGGATACACTCTTCGATGGCAAGAATAGACAAACAGATCAGGTGAAATATTGGAAGTGGATATATGGTCATCGAGAGGTGGTAGTGTAATTGATGTTTTCCAGTAAGGGAGTGTACTTGATGTGCTCCGCTAGGGGAGTGTAATGAGTGTACTCCTCTATAGGAGTGAAATGGGTATACTATCAGAGGAACTGTAGTAATTAATTTTCATCTTAGTTGATAGTGCATTGACTTACAATCTGAAAGGTCTCTCCGTGGAATATATCTTGGACATTGCATATTATTGCGATAACATAATGTTCTACACTTTCACTTCATACACACATGCATACAAACAAACAAGCTGGAATATTATGATCATGGTAAAAGCATCTACAGCTTGAAGGAAACTAAAAGAATAGACTACTTCAACTTTGATAAAAGACACCTACCCCAGAAATGGCTAGAATCTGTAAGAAGTATGTCTGTGTTGTTGTAGAGTACATTAATGACAGACAACTGAAGTTGATAATGTTGTTCTGTTCCCTTGTAGTAATGTAGCAAGTCTTTCCACTGAATCAGTAAATCTTGTCCTTCCTCTTCACTGCTGGTTGTCTTCCCCTGAAAACAAAGGTGTGATAATTATAACATGTGTTACTTCCTTATAAAAACGTAGATATAAAATTTAGTGCGCACGACGCGTTTCTAGAATAACCATCATCAGGTACTCACAGTCGAAAGGTTGGAAAACCAAATAATATAAAAAGTAAACCAAAGGGCCTAAACAGGATCGCCAAAATCGGCTACGGTCACCTATGCCCGAGGGAGGAGAACCTTAGTTTTAATAATAACAACATGATGTAGGCACTGTAAATTTCAATAACAAATATATCTAATAAATCATGTCAGTGCCGAAACACTAACTACTGGACGGATGATACCAAATCATGTCAGTGCCGAAACATTAACTACTGGGCGGATGATACCAAACCATGTCAGTGCCGAAACACTAACTACTGGGCGGATGATACCAAACCATGTCAGTGCCGAAACACTAACTACTGGGCGGATGATACCCTCGGGGACTAATAGTCCACCAGCAGAGGCTCCTTAATTATATACACATATCTGGGAAATACAATTCTATGCACCAAATGACATCAAGACGAAAAATATAGCAGGATGTAGGGTTTAACCACAGAAGTAAAGAGTACCACTCAGCTGTAGTGGCTGTTGTACACTTATCTTAGTCCACTCAGCCGTAGTGGCTGTTGTACACTTATCTTAGGCCACTCAGCTGTAGGCTAGTGGCTGTTATACACTTATCTTAGGCCACTCAGGTGTAGGCTAGTGGCTGTTGTACACTTATCTTAGGCCACTCAGCTGTAGGCTAGTGGCTGTTGTACACTTATCTTAGGCCACTCAGCTGTAGGCTAGTGGCTGTTGTACACTTATCTTAGGCCACTCAGCTGTAGGCTAGTGGCTGTTGTACACTTATCTTAGGCCACTCAGCTGTAGGATAGTGGCTGTTGTACACTTATCTTAGGCCACTCAGCTGTAGGCTAGTGGCTGTTGTACACTTATCTTAGGCCACTCAGCTGTAGGCTAGTGGCTGTTGTACACTTATCTTAGGCCACTCAGCTGTCGGCTGGTGTACACCTATCTTAGGCCACTCAGCTGTAGGCTAGTGGCTCTTGTACACTTATCTTAGGCCACTCAGCTGTAGGCTAGTGGCTGTTATACACTTATCTTAGGCCACTCAGGTGTAGGCTAGTGGCTGTTGTACACTTATCTTAGGCCACTCAGCTGTAGGCTAGTGGCTGTTGTACACTTATCTTAGGCCACTCAGCTGTAGGCTAGTGGCTGTTGTATACTTATCTTAGGCCACTCAGCTGTAGGCTAGTGGCTGTTGTACACTTATCTTAGGCCACTCACTGTTGTACACTTATCTTAGGCCACTCACTGTTGTACACTTATCTTAGGCCACTCAGCTGTAGGCTAGTGGCTGTTGTACACTTATCTTAGGCCACTCAGATGTAGGCTAGTGGCTGTTGTACACTTATCTTAGGCCACTCAGCTGTAGGCTAGTGGCTGTTGTACACTTATCTTAGGCCACTCAGCTGTAGGCTAGTGGCTGTTATACACTTATCTTAGGCCACTCAGCTGTAGGCTAGTGGCTATTGTACACTTATCTTAGGCCACTCAGCTATAGGCTAGTGGCTGTTGTACACTTATCTTAGGCCACTCAGGTGTAGGCTAGTGGCTGTTGTACACTTATCTTAGGCCACTCAGCTGTAGGCTAGTGGCTGTTGTACACTTATCTTAGGCCACTCACTGTTGTACACTTATCTTAGGCCACTCACTGTTGTACACTTATCTTAGGCCACTCAGCTGTAGGCTAGTGGCTGTTGTACACTTATCTTAGGCCACTCAGCTGTAGGCTAGTGGCTGTTGTACACTTATCTTAGGCCACTCAGCTGTAGGCTAGTGGCTGTTGTACACTTATCTTAGGCCACTCAGCTGTAGGCTAGTGGCTGTTGTACACTTATCTTAGGCCACTCAGCTGTAGGCTAGTGGCTGTTGTACACTTATCTTAGGCCACTCAGCTGTAGGATAGTGGCTGTTGTACACTTATCTTAGGCCACTCAGCTGTAGGCTAGTGGCTGTTGTACACTTATCTTAGGCCACTCAGCTGTACGCTAGTGGCTGTTGTACACTTATCTTAGGCCACTCAGCTGTCGGCTGGTGTACACTTATCTTAGGCCACTCAGCTGTAGGCTAGTGGCTCTTGTACACTTATCTTAGGCCACTCAGCTGTAGGCTAGTGGCTGTTATACACTTATCTTAGGCCACTCAGGTGTAGGCTAGTGGCTGTTGTACACTTATCTTAGGCCACTCAGCTGTAGGCTAGTGGCTGTTGTACACTTATCTTAGGCCACTCAGCTGTAGGCTAGTGGCTGTTGTATACTTATCTTAGGCCACTCAGCTGTAGGCTAGTGGCTGTTGTACACTTATCTTAGGCCACTCAGCTGTAGGCTAGTGGCTGTTGTACACTTATCTTAGGCCACTCAGCTGTAGGCTAGTGGCTGTTGTACACTTATCTTAGGCCACTCAGATGTAGGCTAGTGGTTGTTGTACACTTATCTTAGGCCACTCAGTTGTAGGCTAGTGGCTGCTATTCACTTATCTTAGGCCACTCAGGTGTAGGCTAGTGGCTGTTGTACACTTATCTTAGGCCACTCAGCTGTAGGCTAGTGGCTATTGTACACTTATCTTAGGCCACTCAGCTATAGGCTAGTGGCTGTTGTACACTTATCTTAGGCCACTCAGGTGTAGGCTAGTGGCTGTTGTACACTTATCTTAGGCCACTCAGCTGTAGGCTAGTGGCTGTTGTACACTTATCTTAGGCCACTCAGCTGTAGGCTAGTGGCTGTTGTACACTTATCTTAGGCCACTCACTGTTGTACACTTATCTTAGGCCACTCAGCTGTAGGCTAGTGGCTGTTGTACACTTATCTTAGGCCACTCAGATGTAGGCTAGTGGCTGTTGTACACTTATCTTAGGCCACTCAGCTGTAGGCTAGTGGCTGTTGTACACTTACCTTAGGCCACTCAGCTGTAGGCTAGTGGCTGTTGTACACTTATCTTAGACCATTCAGCTGTAGGCTAGTAGCTGTTGTACACTTATCTTAGGCCACTCAGCTGTAGGCTAGTGGCTGTTGTACACTTATCTTAGGCTACTCAGCTGTAGTCTAGTGACTGTTGTACACTTATCTTAGGCCACTCAGCTGTCGACTGGTGTACACTTATCTTAGGCCACTCAGCTGTAGGCTAGTGGCTCTTGTACACTTATCTTAGGCCACTCAGCTGTAGGCTAGTGGCTGTTATTCACTTATCTTAGGCCACTCAGGTGTAGGCTAGTGGCTGTTGTACACTTATCTTAGGCCACTCAGCTGTAGGCTAGTGGCTGTTGTACACTTATCTTAGGCCACTCACTGTTGTACACTTATCTTAGGCCACTCACTGTTGTACACTTATCTTAGGCCACTCACTGTTGTACACTTATCTTAGGCCACTCACTGTTGTACACTTATCTTAGGCCACTCACTGTTGTACACTTATCTTAGGCCACTCAGCTGTAGGCTAGTGGCTGTTGTACACTTATCTTAGGCCACTCAGCTGTAGGCTAGTGGCTGTTGTACACTTATCTTAGGCCACTCAGCTGTAGGCTAGTGGCTGTTGTACACTTATCTTAGACCATTCAGCTGTAGGCTAGTAGCTGTTGTACACTTATCTTAGGCCACTCAGCTGTAGGCTAGTGGCTGTTGTACACTTATCTTAGGCCACTCAGCTGTAGGCTGGTGGCTGTTGTACACTTATCTTAGGCCACTCAGCTGTAGGCTAGTGGCTGTTGTACACTTATCTTAGGCCACTCAGCTGTAGGCTAGTGGCTGTTGTACACTTATCTTAGGCCACTCAGCTGTAGGCTAGTGGCTGTTGTACACTTATCTTAGGCCACTCAGCTGTAGGCTAGTGGCTGTTGTACACTTATCTTAGGCCACTCAGCTGTAGGCTGGTGGCTGTTGTACACTTATCTTAGGCCACTCAGCTGTAGGCTAGTGGCTGTTGTACACTTATCTTAGGCCACTCAGCTGTAGGCTAGTGGCTGTTGTACACTTATCTTAGGGTATGATTTCTCTACTGTCACTGTGAAATGTAGAACAGCAATAAAAGTGATATTCCTATACCTTAATTTGTGTGTGAGTGTAATGTTGGATAGTCTCTCGTCTTAACTTAGATCCATATCCTTTCTGACTAAATGTGCTTTTCAGTAAGGGTATAGTCAAATGGTTCTTTAAATGTTAAAACAAAATGTGGTCGGCTCATCTAATTACATGAAACTACCAGAAACCTCACGTCCCATGCCAAAAATCACAATAAAAAAATACAACCGTTACATCCAAGGTAAATTTAACAAAAACAAGTATTAAGGATTTTTTATATACATATCTGAATTTAAATTTTGCATGTTGATTGAAGTTCGTATAAACATCTATTTACATAAAACAACAAATCTGTAATATGATATACCAAAGTGTTTTTTTCTTTTCAAGTTTATCAACAATATATCTATCTTACTTATCATCGAACTAAATTCTTAAAACATGTGTTGAACATTACTTTCAATACCCCCCACCCCTCCCTTCTAAGTTTTTTGGTTTCAAACTTAAAATGATAATGATGCAAAATACTACTGTCCATAAAAAGTAACATTGTAAAAAGACTAATTTCAAATTTCTCATTTGATTTTGAGATGGAAATAACTTAAAAACGCTAACAAAGTGACGGATCTATGGTACATGTTGGAATACTTTACCAAGATCATACAAAGTGACCGATCTATGGTACATGTTGGAATACTTTACCAAGATCATACAAAGTGACCGATCTATGGTACATGTTGGATTACTTTACCAAGATCATACAAAGTGACCGATCTATGGTACATGTTGGAATACTTTACCAAGATCATACAAAGTGACCGATCTATGGTACATGTTGGAATACTTTACCAAGATCATACAAAGTGACCGATCTATGGTACATGTTGGAATACTTTACCAAGATCATACAAAGTGACCGATCTATGGTACATGTTGGATTACTTTACCAAGATCATACAAAGTGACCGATCTATGGTACATGTTGGATTACTTTACCCAGATCATACAAAGTGACCGATCTATGGTACATGTTGGATTACTTTACCCAGATCATAGAAAGTGACGGATCTATGGTACATGTTGGATTACTTTACCCAGATCATACAAAGTGACCGATCTATGGTACATGTTGGATTACTTTACCAAGATCATACAAAGTGACCGATCTATGGTACATGTTGGAATACTTTACCAAGATCATACAAAGTGACCGATCTATGGTACATGTTGGATTACTTTACCAAGATCATACAAAGTGACCGATCTATGGTACATGTTGGATTACTTTACCCAGATCATACAAAGTGACCGATCTATGGTACATGTTGGATTACTTTACCCAGATCATAGAAAGTGACGGATCTATGGTACATGTTGGATTACTTTACCCAGATCATACAAAGTGACCGATCTATGGTACATGTTGGATTACTTTACCAAGATCATACAAAGTGACCGATCTATGGTACATGTTGGAATACTTTACCAAGATCATACAAAGTGACCGATCTATGGTACATGTTGGAATACTTTACCAAGATCATACAAAGTGACCGATCTATGGTACATGTTGGATTACTTTACCAAGATCATACAAAGTGACCGATCTATGGTACATGTTGGATTACTTTACCCAGATCATACAAAGTGACCGATCTATGGTACATGTTGGATTACTTTACCCAGATCATAGAAAGTGACGGATCTATGGTACATGTTGGATTACTTTACCCAGATCATACAAAGTGACCGATCTATGGTACATGTTGGATTACTTTACCAAGATCATACAAAGTGACCGATCTATGGTACATGTTGGATTACTTTACCCAGATCATAGAAAGTGACCGATCTATGGTACATGTTGGATTACTTTACCCAGATCATACAAAGTGACGGATCTATGGTACATGTTGGATTACTTTACCCAGATCATACAAAGTGACGGATATATGGTACATGTTGGATTACTTTACCCAGATCATACAAAGTGACCGATCTATGGTACATGTTGGATTACTTTACCCAGATCATACAAAGTAACGGATCTATGGTACATGTTGGATTACTTTACTCAGATCATACAAAGTGACCGATCTATGGTACATGTTGGATTACTTTACCCAGATCATACAAAGTGACCGATCTATGGTACATGTTGGATTACTTTACCCAGATCATACAAAGTGACGGATCTATGGTACATGTTGGATTACTTTACTCAGATCATACAAAGTGACCGATCTATGGTACATGTTGGATTACTTTACTCAGATCATACAAAGTGACCGATCTATGGTACATGTTGGATTACTTTACCCAGATCATACAAAGTGACGGATCTATGGTACATGTTGGATTACTTTACCCAGATCATACAAAGTGACCGATCTATGGTACATGTTGGATTACTTTACCCAGATCATACAAAGTGACCGATCTATGGTACATGTTGGATTACTTTACCCAGATCATACAAAGTGACCGATCTATGGTACATGTTGGATTACTTTACTCAGATCATACAAAGTGACCGATCTATGGTACATGTTGGATTACTTTACCCAGATCATACAAAGTGACGGATCTATGGTACATGTTGGATTACTTTACTCAGATCATACAAAGCGACCGATCTATGGTACATGTTGGATTACTTTACCCAGATCATACAAAGTGACCGATCTATGGTACATGTTGGATTACTTTACCCAGATCATACAAAGTGAACGATCTATGGTACATGTGGTATTACTTTACCCAGACCATAATTTACTCAAATAAACAATTTTTAAACCATTTTTGAAAAAGAGTCTCTATCAATAAGGTTCACATAATACAAATCCCCTGAAAAGGGACATTTAATTAACGGAATCTGTTTGTGCGAAGTTATTATTAAATCGGTGAAGGGGAAGTAAAGTTATGCTATAGAATCCACGCATCATTTATACACATGTACGACGTATTGTATAGGTTGGGGGAACTACAACATACATGATATGTAATACGTCTTGTATAGGTTGGGGGAACTACAGCATACATATTTAATACGTCTTGTATAGGTTGGGGGAACTACAGCATACATATTTAATACGTCTTGTATAGGTTGGGGGAACTACAACATACATGATATGTAATACGTATTGTATAGGTTGGGGGAACTACAGCATACATATTTAATACGTCTTGTATAGGTTGGGGGAACTACAGCATACATATTTAATACGTCTTGTATAGGTTGGGGGAACTACAGCATACATATTTAATACGTCTTGTATAGGTTGGGGGAACTACAACATACATATTTAATACGTCTTGTATAGGTTGGGGGAACTACAACATACATGATATGTAATACGTCTTGTATAGGTTGGGGGAACTACAGCATCATATTTAATACGTCTTGTATAGGTTGGGGGAACTACAGCATACATATTTAATACGTCTTGTATAGGTTGGGGGAACTACAACATACATATTTAATACGTCTTGTATAGGTTGGGGGAACTACAACATACATGATATGTAATACGTCTTGTATAGGTTGGGGGAACTACAGCATACATATTTAATACGTCTTGTATAGGTTGGGGGAACTACAGCATCATATTTAATACGTCTTGTATAGGATGGGGGAACTACAGCATACATATTTAATACGTCTTGTATAGGTTGGGGGAACTACAACATACATGATATGTAATACGTCTTGTATAGGTTGGGGGAACTACAGCATACATATTTAATACGTCTTGTATAGGTTGGGGGAACTACAGCATACATATTTAATACGTCTTGTATAGGTTGGGGGAACTACAGCATACATATTTAATACGTCTTGTATAGGTTGGAGGAACTACAACATACATGATATGTAATACGTCTTGTATAGGTTGGGGGAACTACAGCATACATATTTAATACGTCTTGTATAGGTTGGGGGAACTACAGCATCATATTTAATACGTCTTGTATAGGTTGGGGGAACTACAGCATACATATTTAATACGTCTTGTATAGGTTGGGGGAACTACAACATACATGATATGTAATACGTCTTGTATAGGTTGGGGGAACTACAGCATACATATTTAATACGTCTTGTATAGGTTGGGGGAACTACAGCATACATATGTATTATGTCTTGTATAAGTTGGGGGAACTGCAGCACACATATGTACGACGCATTAGAGTAAGCCGGGAATTATATTATACACATGTACGGTGTATTGTATTATAAGTCGTGGAACAACAGTATAACACGACATGTTGTACAAGTTGGGGAACTACATGTCAGAATACAGACGTACGACAATAATATGCACACGTATGACCCCATAATATAAGTCAGGGGAACCACAGTATACACATGACATGTACAACTTGGTATTGTACAAGTCTAAGAACTACGGTAATAGGTATTGCATAAGTCTAAGAACTACGGTACTAGGTATTGTACAAGTCTAAGAACTACGGTACTAGGTATTGTATAAGTCTAAGAACTACGGTACTAGGTATTGTACAAGTCTAAGAACTACGGTACTAGGAATTGTATAAATCTAAGAACTACGGTACTAGGTATTGTATAAGTCTAAGAACTACGGTACTAGGTATTGTACAAGTCTAAGAACTACGGTACTAGGTATTGTACAAGTCTAAGAACTACGGTACTTGGTATTGTATAAGTCTAAGAACTACGGTACTAGGTATTGTACAAGTCTAAGAACTACGGTACTAGGTATTGTACAAGTCTAAGAACTATGGTACTAGGTATTGTACAAGTCTAAGAACTACGGTACTAGGTATTGTATAAGTCTAAGAACTACGGTACTAGGTATTGTATAAGTCTAAGAACTACGATAATAGGTATTGTATAAGTCTAAGAACTACGGTACTAGGTATTGTATAAGTCTAAGCACTACGGTACTAGGTATTGTATAAGTCTAAGAACTACGGTACTAGGTATTGTATAAGTCTAAGAACTACGGTACTAGGTATTGTATAAGTCTAAGAACTACGGTACTAGGTATTGTATAGGTCTAAGAACTACGATAATAGGTATTGTATAAGTCTAAGAACTACGGTACTAGGTATTGTATAAGTCTAAGCACTACGGTACTAGGTATTGTATAAGTCTAAGCACTACGGTACTAGGTATTGTATAAGTCTAAGAACTACGGTACTAGGTATTGTATAAGTCGGGGAACTACGGTACTAGGTATTGTATAAGTCTAAGAACTACGGTACTAGGTATTGTATAAGTCTAAGAACTACGGTACTAGGTATTGTATAAGTCTAAGAACTACGGTACTAGGTATTGTATAAGTCTAAGAACTACGGTACTAGGTATCGTATAAGTCGGGGACCTATACAATATACAAATACCTACGACGTATAATAAAGGTAAAGGAATAACAGTATAAACACTAATTACTAGTAAGAAAATTTATTAAAATATATGTAAATATACACACCACCCCTGACCTATTTGACAGCAAACTAAATTACCTTATGATATTATATTTATAAAATATGACTCTAGTATAATTGGTAAACATTGTTGCTCATATGTGGTTATAATACATGTCCTTGAGAAAATCATTAAAGCTTTATGTGCATGTGGAAAAAAAATGTAATATTGTCTGTGTGTTTCTGTTGACTATTAAAAACAGTAATAACTTTCATTTGAATTTTATTTTTAATGAAATATGAATCAACATTGCCATTATATTTCCATATAATGTTCAGTATTCTGACATTTAAATCAATTTAATGTTTTTTTCCGTCAATTTTATTCATTCTAGACCAAAACTAGGCTATAATAAATCAATTAAAAAATAAGTGTTTATTAACAAATCATAAATCGTTTAAAATTAATAAAAAGTTGAAAGGTGTATATAACAATATCATAAATCACTCCTAGTTAAAACTCAGTCAGATCTACCTATACCAGGTGCGCAGATGTTGGTAGGTAATGTGTATTGAATATTAGATAATCTGACGTTTATTGTACACCACATTAACACGTGTTTTTATATACCACATGTATACACACTGTCGTTTGTTAATTTCCATGCACTCCATCTTCAACGAACTGTCAAAACAGTATGGCAAATAACATAAAAAAACTGTCGAAATTTAATGGGATAAAACGTCTAGTAACAAGGACAAACCAACTAAATCTCTGGACTCAACGTAAAGTCAGGAGATACTAATCTCTGGACTCAACGTAAAGTCAGAAGATACTAATCTCTGGACTCAACGTAAAGTCAGAAGATACTAATCTCTGGACTCAACGTAAAGTCAGGAGATACTAATCTCTGGACTCAACGTAAAGTCAGAAGATACTAATCTCTGGACTCAACGTAAAGTCAGAAGATACTAATCTCTGGACTCAACGTAAAGCCAGAAGATACTAATCTCTGGACTCAACGTAAAGTCAGAAGATACTAATCTCTGGACTCAACGTAAAATCAGAAGGTACTAATCTCTGGACTCAACGTAAAATCAGAAGATACTAATCTCTGGACTCAACGTAAAGTCAGAAGGTACTAATCTCTGGACTCAACGTAAAGTCAGAAAATACTAATCTCTGGACTCAACGTAAAGTCAGAAGATACTAATCTCTGGACTCAACGTAAAGTCAGAAGATACTAATCTCTGGACTCAACGTAAAGTCAGAAGATACTAATCTCTGGACTCAACGTAAAGTCAGAAGGTACTAATCTCTGGACTCAACGTAAAGTCAGAAGATACTAATCTCTGGACTCAACGTAAAGTCAGAAGGTACTAATCTCTGGACTCAACGTAAAGTCAGAAGGTACTAATCTCTGGACTCATCGTAAAGTCAGAAGATACTAATCTCTGGACTCAACGTAAAGTCAGAAGATACTAATCTCTGGACTCAACGTAAAGTCAGAAGGTACTACAGTGTGAGAATAAGAACCATCAATTAATTAATGACAAAAACCATTGGAAAAAGGTGGAAAAAAGAAGAAAAGAACAAAATAAATCACAAATACTGAACACAAAAAACTGAAAGCTCAACCAAAGAAAAAAAACGGGGTTGAAATCAGTACTGTATGGTCCACGGCTAGGCATTCTGTATTATAACCTTCGATCACCTCAATCGATCAATCCCATATCCGCCATCTGGGATTGCGCTGAGTAGGTCTATGAGATTAGCCCTGGGAACCATCACCAGTATATGCAGAAATAATCTTGAAAGGAAATCAACCATCCCTACAAAGTTTGAATTCCTCTGGTCTGGTGGAAGATATTTAAATAATATTGTCAACATAGGCCTACTAAGCACTATTGACAATATCACTAATTCCACAAAAAAACCATAGGCTTGCAACTCAATATACCTGTACATAGTCATTTCCGGTTTAAAGTATATAGAAGCTTAGCAATATTTGTATGCTAATTTTGAGGGTGTGACACCCAGGGACAATATAATCAAAGACAATCCTTAAATTTGGTCTTGTGGAATCTGAAAGTTTCCAAGATACAAATACAATAATAATAAATTAATTAAATGTGATTCCTCAAACTAAATATAGTGCATTGCTCATGAAACGAATCCCAGTCGTCCATTTCTTTGGGTTTTTTTGCATTTCATTTTGTTATACATTTGTTATCTCCCTTTGAATTTCATTGTTGCCACGACGTTATTTGTCAAAAGTTTCTGTGGTTGACAGGACAAACAATGCTCTTTCATATCGTAACAACTCGGTTGATTCCGTTCTTCCGTCTAATAAGAAGCACAGCGTATTCATTCGATATTTGCCGATTGCTGTTCTATATCAAGGGCTGAGCTAAAAAACCAGTATAAGGACAGAATTGATTTATATAAACACAAAGATCATTCATACCAGGCTTGGTTTGAGGTGTTCGATAAGATATACAATGTATTTAAAATAAACTAACATAGGATAGATACATATAGTGACGGCAAAAGTTGAGATGAAGAAAAGTTTGAAGATACCAAAGGGGTAATCAGAAGCCGTAAATCTAAGTTACCAAAGGGGTAATCAGAAGCCGTAAATCTAAGATACCAAAGGGGTAAACATAAGCCGTAAATCGAAGATACCAAAGGGGTAATCAGAAGCCGTAAATCGAAGATACCAAAGGGGTAATCAGAAGCCGTAAATCGAAAATACCAAAGGGGTAATCAGAAGCCGTAAATCTAAGATACCAAAGGGGTAATCAGAAGCCGTAAATCTAAGATACCAAAGGGTAATCAGAAGCCGTAAATCGAAGATACCAAAGGGGTAATCAGAAGCCGTAAATCTAATATACCAAAGGGGTAATCAGAAGCCGTAAATCTAATATACCTAAGGGGTAATCAGAAGCCGTAAATCGAAGATACCAAAGGGGTAATCAGAAGCCGTAAATCGAAGATACCAAAGGGGTAATCAGAAGCCGTAAATCTAATATACCAAAGGGGTAATCAGAAGCCGTAAATCGAAGATACCAAAGGGGTAATCAGAAGCCGTAAATCTAAGATACCAAAGGGGTAATCAAAAGCCGTAAATCGAAGATACCAAAGGGGTAATCAGAAGCCGTAAATCTAATATACCAAAGGGGTAATCAGAAGCCGTAAATCTAATATACCAAAGGGGTAATCAGAAGCCGTAAATCGAAGATACCAAAGGGGTAATCAGAAGCCGTAAATCGAAGATACCAAAGGGGTAATCAGAAGCCGTAAATCTAATATACCAAAGGGGTAATGAGAAGCCGTAAATCGAAGATACCAAAGGGGTAATCAGAAGCCGTAAATCTAAGATACCAAAGGGGTAATCAGAAGCCGTAAATCGAAGATACCAAAGGGGTAGTCAGAAGCCGTAAATCGAAGATACCAAAGGGGTAATCAGAAGCCGTAAATCGAAGATACCAAAGGGGTAATCAGAAGCCGTAAATCTAATATACCAAAGGGGTAATCAGAAGCCGTAAATCTAAGATACCAAAGGGGTAATCAGAAGCCGTAAATCTAAGATACCAAAGGGGTAATCAGAAGCCGTAAATCGAAGATACCAAAGGGGTAGTCAGAAGCCGTAAATCTAAGATACCAAAGGGGTAATCAGAAGCCGTAAATCGAAGATACCAAAGGGGTAGTCAGAAGCCGTAAATCTAAGATACCAAAGGGGTAATCAGAAGCCGTAAATCGAAGATACCAAAGGGGTAATCAGAAGCCGTAAATCGAAGGACAGAAAATACATTAGCCAAAAGAAAAAGAATAACAGGACACTCAACGATCTACAAAACACTACTCAGAAAACAAAAGATAACTCGCTACTTTTTTCTTCCTTTCTATGATGACGTAATGTTAACTAGTTCCGTCAAAACTCATCTTGCATAAAATCTCCTTAAAATAAACATTTGATGACTGTATCACTACTCAAAGACAATATCAAGATGTGGTCCTTCCTAAATTATAATTAAAGAACATATTTTAGAAAAAAGAAATTATATTTCAGCGGGAGACATTATCATTACATTTTTAGCACTTGATTCATGTACTATGGCGCGGAGACATTAATCCTCTAGACAGACAGGGCACCTGTGATCTCCCGCTGATTTCTGTGCAATTCTACAGGTTATTTTGCAGTAAAACATCTGGACATGGTTAATCTTGTGTTTTAAACAGGTAATCAGCCGATGAGTGTCAAAGTGTATATTTCAGCATGAATAGCATGTCAATAATACGTATATTACAAACCAGAAGTGTTTCCATGTTGTCTTAATCATCTCTGGACACTTATATCCTTGAAAAAAAGCAGCAAGTTTCATGGGTTGTCAGCCATAAAAGATTGGAGTTTTGAAATCTGTCAGTAATTAACATGTAATGATTACTACTGAATCAATATGGCATCAATATGTTTCATTTTACATTCCATTAATTAAAATAACAACATTTTAAATATGATTTACACATTTGAAACAAATGAAAACTTAATATACTCTCGATTATGAAAATCAAATTGTTTTAATACTAGGTGCATGTTCAGATATATTCTAAATTATTGTATTCTGGAACAGACTTCTTTTGTTGGAAACACTTGTCTCTGATCCAAATACAATTTTTTATTTTAAACTAAACTCAGGGACGGATCCAGAGGGGGGCGCACCCGGCGCACGCCCCCCTAAAATTGGAAAAAAATATGATTTTTTTGCGTAAAATCGTGATTTTTCACACGAAATACCCCAACAATTTTCGCGTCTCCCTCCGCAAATGGAAAAAATATGATTTTTTTGCGTAAAATCGTGATTTTTCACACGAAATACCCAAAAAATGTTCGCGCCTCCCTCCGCTCGGCGCAAATTTTTAAGTGCGCCCCCCCCCTAACTTGAAATCCTGGATCCGCCCCTGAAACTATCCTACAGAAACTATGATACCTGGTAACAGACATAGGATATCTGACAGAAAAAACAATTCTCTGACCAACCATAAATAAAGTTAAGTTCAAATGACCGAGGGGTGGTGGTGTCTGAGCAGATTTGTTCATAGTTCAGCCAACAAGAAAGTATTTTGGGTCAGTTAAAAAAAACAAAAACCCCAGAAACACCCATTTTTGAACCTTTGGGCCTCTTGTTTGAGACCGGGTATTCCAAATCAATACCAATCTTTATTCTGTACCAAGGACCTTTGTGCTAAATATTCAGAAGGATCGGTCTAACAGAACTAAAGTTATGGCACGGAAACCATAGTGATCTATAGACGGACACCAACAACAACGATATACCATAATACCACCGCAAAATGTGTGGTAGTATATAAAAAATAACAATAAAGAGCATCGGCTGTTCCCCGATTATGTCAAATAAAATGTTAGAAAACCGATTTGACTTTTGATGATTTGTAAAATTAAACCTGGTTTCATATTAAACTCGAAACTACCAATATAGAGCAGCAAAGCTAAGGGAGATAACCCTAACTAAACATGCCCATAAAACAAACCCTGTGAAATTGGCTTTGCTTTCTCTGCAGGATTTCCTGAGAACTGACGAAAATCAATTTATCTAAATAACAAAACAGCTTATGGCTCATTGAGATCTGTTCCAACCCAATTCTACAACTGAATATTACTTTGACGGTATTGAATGGTCAATCAACACTAATAACAAAATAGAGGTCAAGGTATAGGTCAGCTTGACCACCAACATCCTCAGAGTAATGAGTTTTCCAGAAGTACTTTAAGAGTGATAGGTAACCAAATATATCCGAGAAAGTTCAGTTCAATTAGCTAAAAAAAAAATAATCTCCAAAAGCTTTATATTTCAGGAATCAAGTTTTCAAAAATCTGTTTACACGGGAGAAAAATTGTGAAGCTTTTCGAGACAAGCAACCAACTACGGGACATGATCAAATGACTAGCTGAAGGAGAACTTCAATTATTAAACACCATAACCCTAACCCTAACCTTGTGTATAAATTTCAAATATTTGCAAGCATCATTTCACTACATGGGGAGGTTTAAACCCATAAAACTAGTTTAACCCTGCCACTTTTTATTGAAGTGCTTGTACCAAGCCAGAAAAGTGAGTGGTAACGTAAATGTGTGTTAGGAGTATTTATTTTATTGCTGTGAAGGGGAGCATAAGTTATTGAGCGAAAATGAAAGATCAGCACTTTTATCTCAAATTTTTATCACAATTTCTCGTTATAAACTGAAGGGTTATATTTTTTCATTTTCAGGACGATTTTTTTTTTCTATAAAATTTGGAGACATAATTTTTTAAAAGAAAAAAAAAACATCGCGCCTTCGATTTCCTTGCAGTTACTTTTTTCGGTCAGAGAAAATATTATCATTAAAGTAGAGTAAATAAGTGTTTCTTTATTTCGGTTTAATGATTTATTGACTTTTCTCTCTATACCATCAGTATTTCGCTGATCGCTAAATCTTTTTTGCTTAGTATGAAACACTGTATCACAATGAAAATAGCTTGTTAATATTTGTAGAATAAGAGTACCACCCAAAATGTGGAAAATTTAAAAGTAATAGCTATGTTGCCAAACTAAATTCTGATTTATGGATATTAAAGTGCTTCCATTACCAAAGGTTGCATTGGAGCGTGGAAGAAGCTATAAAGTGGATTTCAACAGAGCGTGGACGGTGTTCTGAGATATTACAACAGATGCACACTATACATATTAACAACGTAACAATGTTTACTTAGTAATAACAATAAGATATTGACTTCAAATCTCACTGACAATATCCTCGTGTGATGGGTTTTCGTACTATTATCGATTTTCCGATATAGCGATCAAGCCATATGACGATTGGAATTTTCAAAGAATGGCTAGTTAAATACTTCTTTGTACATAAGATTGTTTTAAAAGCCATTCTTGTATTTTAATATACTCTCGATTATCTGGCAACTTTTGCTGTCAGTAAAATGGCGTCATATGTTTTCGTATGAAGTAAAAACAAGGCCGATATACGGGATGGAAACGAATATAAAATCCGGAAATGGCTGGTTTTAAAATTACATGGTTCTGTCCATCTACAAATCATACTACATCTAAATAAAATAACAGAATATTTGAAAATGACCACTTTCAAAATTGTGTTTACTTTTGATTTTTTTTTTTTATTGCTGAAACCACATGCACTGCTGATGTTTTGCTGTATATGTGCCTCTTGGCAGTGGATTTCTACAATAAATATGACAATAATAAATGATTTTTTTTATCCAGACTTGTTTTAAAGATCAGAGTTTATATATAAAAAAATCAGGCTGTTTTTATGTCATTTTATTACAGTAATATCAAATAAAAGTTGACACTCAAATACATTAATTTCCAAGGCGACATGTATTTTATATAAGAAACAGGCACATTTCAGTCAGCTCTTTTGTTTACAAGTACGATCAGTGACCACATGACAGGAAGAGCCGGTGTCTGAGAGGCAGACGACATAGTTCAATTTTATATAGCCCTTCTGGATTTTTTTACAGCTACTTTATAAATGAAGTAAATTTTTAGCATTACAAAAAGTATGGTTCAGTAGGTAGGTTCACTATTTTTGGTACTTACGTCTTTAAGTCCTGTTTACTTTCCAGAAATAGAAACCGGAAGAAACGTAAAAAATAACGCGTGCACTGTCGAAATCAAAATAAAATGGATGATACGAAAACATATACCGGGACGAAGTGTTGAGTCCGTACAAATGAAATGTGCATAATTATCAAATGTTTTACTAATGAAAACAAATAACAATAACTATGGCGCGTAAAAATGAGGAATCGTTTTAGATAGTCATAATCGATATGAAGTGTTCTGCGTTACTCTTGGGCGTAGTGTTTCTGAAGAAAAGAAGGAAGCATAGCCAAATAGGTCTGAAATGCGGTGTTAGTTCGCCCTTGTAAAATAGTACCAAACTACAATAATGTATGGAGTATGATTTTTTTTTGTAATGCTAAATGTACTTTATTTTCAAGAAATTACATAGCATGACAAAAGTTATATCTGGGGAAAACCTGGGATATAGAAATAAGACATTATCAGTTATCTACGTGTCTACCCGTGGGCACTGAGATTGTACCACCCTGAAGCACTTCTGTATAGCCTGAGGACGGGGCGTAAATACGAGTCTCATATTAAGAGAATGGCAAGCCCCTTTTAGTAACAATTTGATGAGTGGTGGTTGTGACCGTATAATATGTACCCCCTTTTTGCTTTTGGCAATAAATACGTCCATACATAGACTCATTCCAATAATCCATTTTCTATTTTCCATATTTCTATATATATAACTGATATGTTGCAAGGCCCGAGTAAGAACGATAAAGATAGCATATAATACAGAACATTGCATGGATTATATATACTAAATAAATGAAATCTTAATATTCGGTGTGTTCAGTAATCTGTTCAATAACAAAGTTCTGCACTTTTTTATGAAAGTGTACATAACAAAAAATATCATTAATTATAGCAGGCACGATTACTAATTATAATTATCTTTATTTGAATGATACACCCATAAGGGTCAAGAAGACACACAGTTAATAAACAAACAAGAAAATCAAATACAGGTGTTCCTTTTCATGGAAGAAAAAACAAATTACAAAACATGTTTGAGTTATGTAATTTTGATAAATTTTGTACGAAACGAACTTATTTTGTGGTATCCAAATGATTGATAAATAAAAATTGGTCTCCGGGAACATCATTGTTCAATCATTATCATCTCATCGAATGTAACCTGTTCTCTCCATGATTTAGCTGAAAAAATGATAACTTGGCGTTAAACAACAATCGCTCTCGTGCACTATATATGTTTAATTACACAATGCAATTATTCATATTTGAAAACTCTTTTTCATCTTAATTGAACTTTTTTGGCACCCACAGTGAACTGTCTATTAAAAAACTGGCAGTCACGATATAACTGGAATATTGTTGAAAGTGGCGTTAAACACCATAACCCTAACCCTTATCAATATTTCAAAACTTTGAAATTTTGTTGATTTCAACAAGTAAAAGGAGATTTATGACTTATATTAATATGATAGATGACAACAAACATACAACAAAATCAAATTTCTGAAATGTCAAATTAAATTAATGTCATTGTTGCACCAGAAATAAAAAAAAAGCTCAAATGTGCTATGATATTTGTTTACTTTGGATAGTTATGTCGTAATTTTCTCCCATGACAAATACTGATAAAGTGCTTGAAGTACACAATTCTGTCATAGATTGATGACTAAGTTTTTTCATGCTTCAAATTAATTGTTGCAAAATGGAATGTTTTGACAGATACACAAAAAATGAAAACAAAATAAAATAAAAAAGAAGATTTTTATGTTTACTAAAAACTCTGTCAGAAAACTACGTTGTAGATAAAAGATTTAGAAACTCGTTGATCCTCTAGAAATGGGGGTTTGGCTGTCGAATATCATAGGGACCATCATTGGCACAAATAGTGGGTTTTTTTGTGGACAAAATATTATGCTAAACATTACTAAATCTAAATATATCTGCATTTATTCGTTCCAATTTTTCAGTAATTTCTGTCCGCTTCGGTTCAACTCATTTTGAAAAAGGATAAACCAAATAACGCTTGAAAATGATTTTGTTTGTCATGTTTGTCATTTCAACCGCCATTGTTTTTAAAATCGACATTTAGGAAAACAGACGTGTTTTGAAGCCGGTTCCGAATGAATCGACGTTTTTACCTCAGTGCATTGTAAGGCCCCGGGTGACAGAGTGGTTAAGTTCATTGACTAGTAACTATAAGTCCATCACCACAGGCGTCTGTTCACTTCTAGACCCACCTCATGTGTTTATGGATCCAGACACCTACTCATACCTGGGGTGGGTTTAACAGTCAGTTAGATATACCCGTAACTGTCAATATTTTAATCCCATTAAATCAGATAGTCTCGATATAGCTAAAACATTGCTAAAAGTTTATCACCAACAACCCTTTGGATTTATAACTACCTATGAAATCGTGTATTTGGTTTTCCAACTATCATGTGAAATCAGTGCCTATCACCACTAACGTTGTGAGTTCGAATCCCACTCAAGCGAGGTGTACTCGATACAACATTATGTGATAAAGTTTGTCAGTGACTTGCGGCAGGTCGGTTCCTCCACCAATAAAACTGACCGTCACGATATAACTGAAATATTGTTGAAAGTGGCGTTAAACACCATAACCCTAATCCAATACCCATTCCCCTACTATCAAGGTGTTGCTTCCGTTTGTTTTTAGTTAACTGTTCCGACGTTTATTAAAACTGAGCTTTAACCTTAGAGCACTAAAGCACTAGAACCAAGATGAAATGTTTATGATAGGTAAACATTGCATATATCATCGTACAAATGGCAACAGAAAAATATTGAATAACAGGCCGTGATTATTTATGCAACACAAGTAATATTCAGATGAATCTTGACTTTATTTTTCTGGGAAAGAGGAATTAATTGGTTGTTTACAACTTTGAACTGTGAAGCAACATTAACTTCCAACCAATTAACCTAGTTAGAATCAATACACAGATTTGTTTGTCATGTTGTAGACAGGTGGTGTGGACATCTGGTCGTTTAATTATCTCCCTTGTCAATACTATACTCTTATATGTATAATTATTTAGTAGTATGAGGAAAGTACTGGCCTGATTGTATGTCTGTGTAATGGTGGTGTTGGTAATTAAATTATAGAGTATTTACTGTACTTACCCAGGGAGTGTGAGTGATGTGGTCAAGTTGACCAATGGTTATATCATTTTGATTACGCCATTTAAATTAAGATTGATGTGATGATGTTGAAATTACAGTCTTTTTCTGAACAGTTTGAATTAAAATCCAACATGCTTAGCTCACTGAAGTGTCGAGAAAGTATTCAATCTACATTAACCAACATTGTAAATTAAGCATCAACTACCTCAACAAAATGGGGAATTCTTTATTAAAAATAAAACGACAAATTCAATGAGTTTACTTTTACGTTGAAAATTCACTCGAGTTAAATCTTCATAACAGGAGAATGACAAAATATTCATTAGGGACTCGGAGTAGTAAAATGATTGTTATTCACATTTTCAGCTATACCATGGCGAGAACAATTTACATTTCTATAAGATGACGATGATGTCCGATTAGTACTAGACCAACACGCTTATTTAAATAGTTAGCGCTAGCTCACTGAAACAAGAGTCCACGGGTAGACATGTCGATCTACTCGGACTCATTAACCTGATACCGAGTCATCCAGTCTTTACTTTTACTCCTCTTAGTGGAGAAGCAACTACCAATTGTATAGTGTTTGGTTTGACTCCAGGCATCGATATGCTAACTATTTAACCACCAATGTCGTTAATATCAGACAGGACTGTAGAGAAAGAAAAATGTGCACAAGTTCCCTTTTCATTCCTGGACAATATATTCCCCAACTACTAGTATTACACTTATCTACAAACTAAAACAATACCCCGTTGTCTCGGCAGCTGTCTAAAATAATGCTTCTATTAATTAATTAAAGTAATCAAATAGAGATCCCGAGACTTCAATAAAGTGTAACT
Organism: Bathymodiolus brooksi; assembly: GCA_963680875.1. Classification (NCBI taxonomy): domain Eukaryota; kingdom Metazoa; phylum Mollusca; class Bivalvia; order Mytilida; family Modiolidae; genus Bathymodiolus; species Bathymodiolus brooksi. Next base: position 30,253,992 of record OY804576.1, on the reverse strand, counting down.
TTGTAATAATAATAAAAAGGCTCATAAAACTGCTGTTGTAATGTACATCAATCGCTACAGAAAACTTTCTAATTAAGTAAATATTTCATGAAGTGTGTAAACTGCAGGGAGCATAAAATTAACCCCTAATTATCCTCTCTGATCCCCAATAAAGTATGTATAACATAGGGAACAGTGATTATCTCCCCTGCAGAGCTACATAAGGTCGGTAATTACAATTACAGTACCAACTCAAAGAATTCTTTAAACAAAAACCTAATATCATTTTTATGTTGAGGAAAATCAATTTGTAGATCTGTTTACATGGTAGATTTAACAGCGATAGAACCTGTTACATTAGGATTCATTATCTAGCTCCTTAGGGAGCCCACTAAAGTTTACTTTCTTTCATTAAAGATAAGAGATAATGAAGAAACAACAAGCCGTTGCTAATTAGGACATTCCAATGTGAGGTCTAACAAATATTTAATTCCCATAAGAAGTTTCCCTTAAAAATTATCATTATTATACACAATTATATCTATACAGGGCTGAATGCAATACATGGACCATAAATGATATATATATATATTTTCCGGACGGTATTAACAGAAAACAATAGGTTTTTATGTATATTTTCTTTCAGTGTTTATAGTTAACGAATATTTTACTACTGTCACAAAGTTAAGGATTTGTGCTCACCACCTTTTATTAACGATTATCCTTAGCATTCTCAAATGCGTCACACTTTACCAGGTGACAATTATACCATCATATGTTTACAGTGAAATGAGGGAGTTCAAGATTTTAATACGTCACACTTTGTCATCCGACTATTTAGTGAGTTGTAATTATACCATCCTATCTTTACAGTGAAATGAGGAAGTTAAAGATTTTTAATACGTCACACTTTGTCATCCGACTATTTAGTGAGTTGTAATTATACCATCTAATCTTTACAAACTCAGTCTAACTTTGATAGACACTGAGGAAGGTCATTTGTTGATCGAAAATTTTGTCAATATATTTTTTGTAACATCTTTATCGGTATCGTTGCACAATCTTCTAGATTTCTATACTTTATTTTGTTTGTGCTGCATCGTCATGTCTCGACGATCCGTTACTCATTAAGTTCTCTGGTAGGTAGATTCCATTAGATTATATATATATATATGTTAAAATATATGTACGTGTATATTGCAATTATACTACAGCACAATATTCACGTCAAAATTTCTTATGATTTTTCATTATAATAATAATCACATTTTTCATAGCACAAAAAGACGTCAAGAAAATACATAAAAGAATAAAATCAAAAATAATACAATTGAAACAAAAATATAAGAAACCTGGCTGTAAATCTTACAATGGGAGATAACATAGAAAGAACATTATCGGTTCATCATCTTTCCCGAAAAGACTAACTTTAGAGATTCTAAGAAACAGTCTAAAGAAAAAGTTTCTTCAGCAAAATCTAAGTCACAAACTATGTACATTGTATACATGCGGACTCTTAATACTTTTTCCAGCGGTAGTAAAAAGTCGTTGCAGTCCATTCTTTCTACATAAGGTTTTAGATATTGTTAAACTTGTGCACACACTGAATATGCATGAAATATTATACCAATGGATGCTAAACAATCAATATAGATGACGTAGTCATTTCTGGTACATCTGATAACTATTTTTAGTATCCGACAACCTCCCTTTCAGTGAATATTAACTAGATTAAGTAGATAATATAATAATTTAATAGAATTGTAATGATATTATAGTATTATTACGTGACGTTTTTCATATTGGCCTAGTTATAGGTCCGAGGTCTGCTGTGTTGGCCTGAGGCGCAGCCGAACGCCAATACAGCAGACCGAGGACCTATAGCTAGGTCAATATGAAAAACATCACGTAATGATACCTTTATCAATTAACCAGTCCAATATCTCTCGGAATTTTTCCTTGCAATTGTCGAAATGTCTAGCGGATTCCGATCTAGCTGTTATTGGACTGACTGGAATCGGGCCAATACGTATTGGAATAGTTTTTGCCGTATTGGCCCAATGAAAGTTTTTATATTGTATTGACAGATTTGATCATATAAAGGCTAATAAATCAAAGTTAATTAATAATGTTTCTTATTAGCAGTTATATATATGATACCAGTAGAAACATCGTTATTAAGTATGTATGTCTATCACCATCTTCAATATGTAATCTGACTGATCTATTTTAATACCCCATATACTAGTATCGTTTACATCCATCAACGATATATATAGCGATATTAATATAGAATATACGTACATTGTCCACGAATATAAAATTTATTTGTACGAGATTTAGAAACAGGAAGATAAGCTGGTGAGATTTTCTATCTATAGTAGATTAAACAAATCACCCAACAATAACCAGTACAAGGGATATAACTCAATATTGACCATAATAATGTTTCCCCCTATACTATCGGTATGAACTTTCGCTAATTTTCATTACAAAAGAAAGGTTTCACGTAAGAATTCCGAGCCAACGATATGGTCTCATCTGCTAATATACATCCGTTTTTAATTCTTAAATTCTAGCATTATATTGTAAACACGGCAAAATGAAGATGTACGGGTTGTCCGTGCAATAGGGATTGGAAATAGCACACTTACTATTATCAAACTCAGTCACATAGGTAAAGAAGGCAAATGACAGACAGGTGATATTTGACTAAATGACATACCAAAAAAAAAAATGTATTAATTAATTATTATAAATTGCATGAGATTAATGGTGTCTATGTTCAGCAAAAATAGAAATGTAGCAATATGGCCGCAACGTTCCTCTATTGCCACTAAAATTGTGGATTTAATAGTGTACTCGATACATGTACAACTATATAGGTGATCAAGTTTGCCCTTTACTTGGTCGTTTTCTTAGTGTACTCTGGTTTCCAATAAAACTAACCTCTACTACACAATATTTATCATGCAAACTTAGTAAGTCAATGAACCGTAAAAACAATCTGCATAGAAAGGCGGCAAATTGTTCTGTAAACAACTGTGTTCGACCAATAATGTATGTTTACCAAGAAACACACAATCGTGAAAGGTTGATGCCAATTTAAGTCAACAAAGGGTAAACATTAGGTAAGGACGGGAGATAGTAGCTAACCCACATGCACATTCCAGGTTCAATGGACGATGAACATAAGTTGCAGGTCGTGTGACATGCGCCTGATTGATTGGTTGTTGTATAACGTCACGTGAGCAGAAAATCAGACTGGTACAAACATAATATGGACGGAGATTAGAAATATAAACCTTGAAAAGGGACATCTACGACCACTTCTACCAACGATCACTTCCACCAAGATATTGATCATTAAGATCTGCTGCAAGTTGTACTTTAGGTGTAAAGAACGTTTGAAAATTTGTCTCTCTTCGGATGCACACCAGTATATTAGAATATGTGGCTAAGCTTGGATTGTGGATTACCTGTAGTACCATTGCTATTAATAGTCTTTTCACAAATAAAAAAAAACCGGTTACAGCTGCGATTTCACAACCAAGTGGTGGATTTACATAAGACTCCAATAATTATACTTTTTAAGTGAGTGAGTGAGTGATTGTTGTTTAACGCCAACTCAGCAATATTTCAGCTATATCATGGCGAGAACAAAGTTAATTGTCAATGAGATAATGATGAGGTCCGCTTTGTACTAGACCAACAGTCTTAGTTGGATTTTTATAGTGCTAGTTCACTGAAACAACAGTCCGCGGGTAGACATGTCGCCCCACTCAGACACATTATCCCGATTCCGAACAAACCAGTCTTTGTTCTTTCTCCTTAATGCTGCGTGCTTAACGGAGATGCAACAAATACCAATTTTATAGTCTTTGGTTTGACCCGAAAAAAAAAATAATAAAAAGAAACAAATAAAATAATAATAATAAAAAGCCACAACAAACATCCATGTCTAATTAGATTGCAAAAGACACACCCCAGGCCAGTCCAACACGGTTTAACGCGGACGTCAAAGATAACACCATCTACATCAGTACTTGTATTTTAGACACCACTCTACATAAGACCACGATCTACCGAACTCGTGGCGAGCACGCTGACCATTACACCACCGATGCGGTTATATATAATTTTTAACTGCATGGCTAAACCAAAACGAAATTGTGGAAACCAATGAAAAAAAGGAACATATTAATGTCCATCTGTGACACAGACATTCGTAACGGTTCATCAAGCCATGATGGCGACCAAAAAAGGTTAAAAATAATGACTTCAACATGACCACTAGGAACTATCTACGGTATCTATCTATGGTGTTGACTTGAAAAAGGTCGTTGACCCATCACTCAAGTATTTGTGACGTCCTCCAACATGACAAAATTCTGGTTCTGTAGAGTCCTCGTTTGCCTCAACCGTCTATCAAGATATTCCTGATAGGTACCACAAGTTCTGGAAAACTCGTATCTAAACCATATACAGGTGTTGCTACAGGTGGGAAGTTCACAATGGAGAAAATGAAACCACCTATCGTGTCGTCTTCGACCGGTCTTCACTGTCAATTTGAGGTGGCATAGGGACGCAAACCAACAACAGTGATGTTAGGCTTGTGGTAATGAATCAACCAAATTGGCCACTCTACGGACTGATAATTTTCTGTGCATGATTAGTGTTGTGTGTTTATTTGTCTTCAACCCCTTTAAGGTCAAGCTGTACCTGATAGAGAAGTATCAAATATATCCTCTTTTAAATCTTCACCAATTTAACATAAATAGTCGTGTTTCTTGGATTCTTTTTTTAGATGAAGTCTCTACTAACACCTTCTTTATACAATCAATAGTATGTTTAACTTATTTCTAAATACCAAATTGTAGTTTATTTTTGAAGTTATTTACACTATAAAGTTCAAATTATACAACTATTAGGCTATAATAAAGAGAGAAGAATTTTCCAAAATTAATGGATAGTTAGTTAAGTATGTAGTGCACAAAATATAATAGAAAAAATCTCTTCATCATAAAAATGCCAAACTGTCATAAATATAGAGTTTTAAAGTGTTTGTTTATGTTATGATGATCCATCAATGTACTCTGGTTGTTTATTTAACAAAGACATTATCTTACAATTCTATCCCTCCTGCTGTCTTAATTAAGAAAAAGGCTTCTGTAATAGAATGACCAGGGATCTTCACTATTTTGCCTTATTAAAATTCCCAATCAAGCAGAACATTTTTCATGGCTCATTTGAAGTAGATGATAAACAAATATGTAATGAAAGAAATATAAATAACAGAGTGACACACGTTTTATAATTACATGGACAGATTCCTCACAAATTTGTCATCAGAGCATGAGAAAGAAACCCCTAATACACCTACAAGACTCTTACATTACATTACACCAAGTCAAACAAAAGTGCAGATAATGATGGGACGACTTTTTCATGACATCCTGCTATCTGAAAATCCACACCAAATCAATGTCTAAAGTACATTAATAAATACACTTGGCTAAAACACAAATCCCAGCTAAATATAAAACCTTTCGAATGGGTCGTAATGGTCCAGTGATAAAAAAACCCACTATTACTTGGCTAAAACACAAATCCCAGCTAAATATAAAACCTTTCGAATGGGTCGTAATGGTCCAGTGATGTAAACACTATCATTCGTCACTGAAGAATGGGCGCGGTGTACTCGACATGTTTTGACACTAGAATAGTTCTCCGTGATTAACATTTGGAAAGTTTACGAGGACTGGCGACGGATGGCTGACGAACACAAGTTAATAGAAAAAATTCAACGGCCAATGAAACTAAAAACCTAAGTAAAATGTTTTCTCATAATAAATCACGTTGAATACTTAAGATTTGGATTCTATCAGTAGATCTTATCTATATTACCATGGAGTCATAGGGAGAGGTGTGTAATGGAAAGTGAAAATAGCAAAAATAAAAAAGTAACAAAAACAATGTCAAATCAGCAGCCCCATCCATCAAGTACACAGGAATCAGGTTTAATGTACAAGAGCTGTCACATTTACAGAGTAAATAACATTGTTTATTCTACTTAAAAGCACGTCATTGTAAAAAGACGTTCATTAAGTTACCTCCTAGAATTCCTAACTTTGTGTCCTACTCATTATATTCAAATATTATTACTTTTTAATGGGGGCGTCATGATATCAGATTATATATATTTGTGAGATTCTTCTTTTCAATTCATGACTATAATTTGTCCTACAAAAATGCTATTCATATCATTCCAATCTATTATCTTATTTACGAACATTAACCCCCTTTTTCCAAAATAATGAATAATTAAGACCTTTAATTGCTTGAATTAACATTTTTGGCCTTCCTGGATGGTTCTGGTTTGCCCACGTTACAAACAAATCAGTATTTGTTTTAAAGAATGACTTCATAATAAGAATAGAGAATATCTGAAAAAATTTCTCACTTTCTGGCTATTGGTCAACTTTTTTCTTGAAGATAAAACCATGTTAGGTATTGGGTGTTTAACGCCATTTTCATCATTGTTTCAATTATGAAGTGGATATCAGTTTTAGTTGTTGAGGACACAGGACCAGAAGAAAACCATAGATCTACCACAAGTGAATTACAAACTTTATCATATATATGTGTAATTTCTGTTTGCCCCTCGAGGGCCCATAATTGGAATAAAATGTATTTGATTATTTGATTTGATTTGATTTATATAGTGGTATTGAATACAACAACAAATTCTCAATTTAGTGCCTGGCGGTAAGCATTGATAGCAATCACACACAAAAACCATACAAAGATCGTTCGTGAGACTGCCGACTTCAATTTATTGTTCAATAATACATAATCATTGTTATATTTCTATCTAAAGGCCAGTACCGAAAATATCCACTTGTGGTTACAAAAAAAACTGGCAAGGAAAAAATATACACGTGTTTTTACAAAATATGGAATGTCAGAAGTGTTCAAGGTTCACTGAAATTTAAAGTAGCATGTAAAGTGATATGTTGCAAGTTTTGATATTTAATTAATAATGGTGAAACAGTCTTCTGCAGAAGAAGCTCGATTTCCATAAGTACCATCCCGTTAAATTTTGCATCATGCAAAAACAAACAAACACAAAAACACGCTAGAATTTGTATTAAGTAGCATGAAAAGTGCATTATATTTTTGTACAATTTCAACAATATCTGATTTCATCCAACTTACTTTAGTTGCTATGCACTTATTTACTAGAGCCCGTGTACCGAGGAACCCTGTCTTGTACTGGTCAAAGGTAACAATATAGTTCCATGTATTCAGCTAGCAACATTCATACCCACGTCAGGATATTGTTTCTAGTAAAGGGGTGATTCAGTTACTGACAAAAATGAAAAAAAATGAAACCAGAATTAATTAAATCTATATATTCATTGATAAACGCCTTGTGATTAATTATTATGTGAACACACAAATCTTACAAACATTGTCATGAATGTGTCAGGAACAACATGAAATCAAATGAAACAACCACAATGTTCTCATCGCCATATTTGTCAGATCAATCTGCAGTGTAAACCAAAGTGAAAAGATCATTAATGTAACAAATGTAGTACGTCACGTCTGGTTGAAGAAGACAAGCTCAGCACAAGTATACATATTAAAAATAGGATTTGAATAAAATCCATCTGAAACTAACTTAAACAAAAAATCAAAAGTCAAGTTACATTGCTTTTATATCTATTCATCAACTGGCACATGAAAGTGAGTTTGAGACCTATCAAGTCAATAGAAGCATTGTTCTGTTGACTGACGAACATTACATTGGTGATTTCTGATTCAAACTAATAACGGCGACCCGCTGCCAGTAATTTGTCCAAACCAACTAAATTTACAAAACAAGCTTACAATTTCAAAGTAAAAGTCCAGGACAAATGGCTTCAATAACTCGGTTCAATTCAGTAAAATGTAGATGTTTAGGCCATACCTACGTTTAGCTTTATTTTAAATAAAAATGTTAGTAGGTTTTCATCATTTTGTCGTAAAAAAAACCAAATTGACACAACAACTATTTTAACTCTAGAAATGTACGAGTCTTTTAATCCCATTTCAATTGTCAAATTGTAGATTGATTGTTGTTTAATATCAAGTGATTATTATTTCAGCTATTTTCATGACGCGAACAAGTGTACAAACAATACATCATGTAGGTAAAACAGTTGTACTTGGATGGACCCATTGGTGGAAGTTTAGATTACCTAGCAACGGACCACTCCTAACAACCTACTGATCATAAGAGCTACTACCAGCTGTTTGCAATACAAAGAGGAACATGACATTCTCCAAATATTTGTCAAATGAATTAGCATTCTTTTAAACATATAATATTTCACACAAATCCTGTCTTCCAGGATGTATTTTATTACTTTCTGATAAATATAAAAATGTTTTTAGGAAGTTTTCAGAATATATTATGCTTAGAATAAAACATTTGAAAGTTGATGAATACACCTTGAGAAGGTTGAGGGATTTATTAAGACTTATAACTATACATTTTGTAATATTTTGCATCTGTCATTTCTTGATTACTTTTGGCATTAAGTGTTATAAGTTCTTATGAAGTATCAAGACAGTTTTAGAGATATGTTTATTTCAAATCTCTATTACCTACATTACAATATTAAACAGATTGCAAAATGAGATTTTCTAAGTAAAACACTGTTTAAAATATTACAAAAGGTATGGTCAGGGATTTACAAATGTCCCAACACAATCCACAATGTAACTGACATAATTGTCATGACATGACACAGTCCACTATGTAACTGACACAACTGTCATGACATGATACAGTCCACTATGTAACTGACACAATTGTCATGACATGATACAGTCCACTATGTAACTGACACAATTGTCATGACACAGTCCACTATGTAACTAACATAATTGTCATGACACAGTCCACTATGTAACTGACATAATTATCATGACATGATACAGTCCACAATGTAACTGACATAATTGTCATGACATGATACAGTCCACTATGTAACTGGCACAATTGTCATGACATGATACAGTCCACTATGTAACTGACATAATTGTCATGACAGTCCACTATGTAACTGACATAATTGTCATGACATGATAGTCCACTATGTAACTGACATAATTGTCATGACACAGTCCACTATGAAACTGATATAATTGAGTCCACTATGTAACTGACATAATTGTCATGACACAATCCACTATGTATCTGACATAATTTTCTTGACATGATACAGTCCACTATGTAACTGACATAATTGTCATGACATGACACATTCCACTATGTAACTGACATAATTGTCATGACAGAGTCCACTATGTAACTGACATAATTGTCATGACACATTCCACTATGTAACTGACATAATTTTCATGACACAGTCCACTATGTAACTGACATAATTGTCATGACAGTCCACTATGCAACTGACATAATTGTCATGATACAGTCCACAATGTAACTGACATAATTTTCATGACACAGTCCACTATGTAACTGACATAATTGCCATGACACAGTCCACTATGCAACTGACATAATTGTCATAACACATTCCACTATGCAACTGATATAATTGTCATGACATGACACAGTCCACAATGTAACTGACATAATTGTCATGACACAGTCCACTATGTAAATGACATAATTTTCATGACACAGTCCACTATGTAACTGACATAATTGTCATGACACAGTCCACTATGCAACTGACATAATTGTCATGATACAGTCCACAATGTAACTGACATAATTTTCATGACACAGTCCACTATGTAACTGACATAATTGTCATGACACAGTCCACTATGCAACTGACATAATTGCCATGATACAGTCCACAATGTAACTGACATAATTGTCATGACACATTCCACTATGCAACTGATATAATTGTCATGACATGACACAGTCCACTATGTAAGTGATGCAATCTGTCCTGATACAGACAATTCCATAACTGACATGAACCACAATGTAACTGCAAGAATATGTCCTGACATTGACCATTACGTAACTGACAATAGATGGTCAATGAACCATACTTTGTGTATGTGTCAATAAGGAACAGTGAGCCATACTTTGTTCATGTGTCAATATGGGACAGTGAACCATACTTTGTTCATGTGTCAGTACGGGAGAGTGAACCATACTTTGTTCATGTGTCAGTACGGGAGAGTGAACCATACTTTGTTCATGTGTCAGTACGGGAGAATGAACCATACTTTGTTCATGTGTCAATACGGGACAGTGAATAATACTTTGTTTTTGTGTCAGTACGGGAGAGAGAACCATACTTTGTTCATGTGTCAGTATAGAACAGTGAGCCATACTTTGTTCATGTAAAAATAAGAGACAGTGAACCATACTTTGTTTATGTAAAAATAAGGGACCGTGAACCATACATTGTTCATGTGTCAATAAGGGACCGTGAACCATACTCTGTTCATGTGTCAATATAAAACTTTGTTCATGTAAAAATAATGGAGAGGGGACCATAATTTGATAATATGTCAGTGAAATACACTGAACAATATTCATGTGTCAATGAGGGACAGTGGACAGTATTTCGTTTGTATGAGGGACAGTAGACAATATATTTTATATGCCAAGAAGGGAAAGTGCACAAAATTTTGTTTATGTGTCAGTGAAGAACAGTGAACCACATTTTGTTTATGTGTAAATGAGGATCAGTGGACAATACTTTGTGTATGTGTCAATGAGGAACAATAAACAATTATTGCCTTCAATGGATGTAAACATCCAGAATTGTTAACCTGATGGGGGTTGTTTTCCCGAGGGCTTTAGCCCGAGGGAAACAACCCCTTGAGGGTTAACAATTCTGATGTTTACAATCCATTGAAGGCAATAACTGTTTTATTATACCGAACAACAGACCAAGGATTGGGCATTTAAATAAATACATGTATTTAAGCAAAATGTATGTTTAATAACTTTTGACAAATTTTTGTAATATTGAAATTTTTTAAAAATTTTGATATCTTATGAAAATTTTGAATTTTTTTTAGAATTTTTGAAATATTGGAATTTTTTGAAAATTTTGAACTTTATTTTTTTTTATTGATTTTAGTATTTTGAAATTTTATGAAATTTTGAAAGAGTTGTTTCCCTTGTGAGGCACGCAATGGGTTGTTTACCGGGAAACAATAGGGTTGTTACCCGGTAAACAACTAGTTGTTTCCCGTTTGGGTTAATTTTCACAAAACATTAAAATTGTTTCAGGTCATGTGATTTAATTTAAGCCAATGAGAAGTTAGTGAGGTATAATAATAGATAATATTTTGAATATGTATCAATGAGGGACAGTAGACAATATTTTGAAAATGTATCAATGAGGAACAGTAGACAATATTTTGAATATGTATCAATGAGGAACAATAGACAATATTTTGAATATGTATCAATGAGGGACAGTAGACAATATTTTGAATATGTATCAATGAGGAACAGTAGACAATATTTTATATGCCAAGAAGGGAAAGTGCATAAAATTTTGTTTATGTGTCAGTGAAGAACAGTGAACCACATTTTGTTTATGTGTAAATGAGGATCAGTGGACAATACTTTGTGTATGTGTCAATGAGGAACAATAAACAATTATTGCCTTCAATGGATGTAAACATCCAGAATTGTTAACCTGATGGGGGTTGTTTTCCCGAGGGCTTTAGCCCGAGGGAAACAACCCCTTGAGGGTTAACAATTCTGATGTTTACAATCCATTGAAGGCAATAACTGTTTTATTATACCGAACAACAGACCAAGGATTGGGCATTTAAATAAATACATGTATTTAAGCAAAATGTATGTTTAATAACTTTTGACAAATTTTTGTAATATTGAAATTTTTTAAAAATTTTGATATCTTATGAAAATTTTGAATTTTTTTTAGAATTTTTGAAATATTGGAATTTTTTGAAAATTTTGAACTTTATTTTTTTTTATTGATTTTAGTATTTTGAAATTTTATGAAATTTTGAAAGAGTTGTTTCCCTTGTGAGGCACGCAATGGGTTGTTTACCGGGAAACAATAGGGTTGTTACCCGGTAAACAACTAGTTGTTTCCCGTTTGGGTTAATTTTCACAAAACATTAAAATTGTTTCAGGTCATGTGATTTAATTTAAGCCAATGAGAAGTTAGTGAGGTATAATAATAGATAATATTTTGAATATGTATCAATGAGGGACAGTAGACAATATTTTGAAAATGTATCAATGAGGAACAGTAGACAATATTTTGAATATGTATCAATGAGGAACAATAGACAATATTTTGAATATGTATCAATGAGGGACAGTAGACAATATTTTGAATATGTATCAATGAGGAACAGTAGACAATATTTTATATGCCCAGAAGGGAAAGTGCACAAAATTTTGTTTATGTGTCAGTGAAGAACAGTGAACCACATTTTGTTTATGTGTAAATGAGGATCAGTGGACAATACTTTGTGTATGTGTCAATGAGGAACAATAAACAATTATTGCCTTCAATGGATGTAAACATCCAGAATTGTTAACCTGATGGGGGTTGTTTTCCCGAGGGCTTTAGCCCGAGGGAAACATCCCCTTTGAGGGTTAACAATTTTGATGTTTACAATCCATTGAAGGCAATAACTGTTTTATTATACCGAACAACAGACCAAGGATTGGGCATTTAAATAAATACATGTATTTAAGCAAAATGTGTGTTTAATAGCTTTTGACAAATTTTTAACAAATGTTAAACTATTTCATGTTTATATTAAAGTTCACAACACAACCAGTGATATAGGGCACAAACCGGCCATCAGTAATATTTTCAACATATTTAAAATGTGTGTTTAATAACTTCAAAAAATATAAACATCTAGTTGTTTCCCGTTTGGGTTAATTTTCACAAAACATTAAAATTGTTTCAGGTCATGTGATTTAATTTAAGCCAATGAGAAGTTAGTGAGGTATAATAATAGACAATATTTTGAATATGTGTCAATGAGGGACAGTAGACAATATTTTGAATATGTATCAATGAGGAACAGTAGACAATATTTTGAATATGTATCAAAGAAGGACAGATGGCAATACTTTGTTTATCTGTCAATGATAGACAGTTAAAAATACTTTATGTACCAATGAAGAACAGTACACACTATATTTCTAATATGTGTGAAAGAGGGACAGTGAACAGTACTCTGTTTAAGTGTCAATGGTGGTATCATTATCCTAATTATATGACTGACTGTAAACAAACCTTGAGCATTCTCACCATAAGTGTTAATCTGCTGTGTTCAAAGGAATGGTAAACAATAATGTAAACAATTGTTTTCTTTGATGTACCAGGATGAGTGTTGATTGACAGCCCAGTGGGTGGCCCCAACTTACAGATATCTCCAATCAAAAGGTGTATAACAGTGGGATGTATCAGAATTATTTTCAACACCCCTACTTTGTCTGTTAACATGTGTCATCAATCCATCAAACTTGGAGGCTGGCTGTGTTATATTAATTAGACACATATTGCAAAAATTATGTCTTAGGATGAGAAACATAAAGAGAAAATTTTCCCACAGGAGTTGAGTTAATTTTCAAAACATAGAAGATATACAATTGTATGGTACCACTGATTTCTTCTGACAAAAAATAACATTTGATTTATTGTAGAAAACATGTTCATTTAATTGAAAAACATATGATAAATAAACATTTTCATTTCAGAAAATCAAATTCATTCTTAATTTGTTAAAGACAAATAATATGTATAACATGTATATATTTCATTTGTACTTTGGACCATATTATCTGACTTTAACAAACATAAAAATAGCAGTTAAGTTGAAGTTTTACAGTCGCCACCATAACTTGGTAAACTGTTCCGGAGTATCTGTGTCACAAATGACCAGGGGTATGTTCCGTGTGTCATAATCATGACTTATCACCGTGTTTGTAACAAGAGAAACACAACGGGTGCCACAGGTGGAATAAGAAGATTTTTACTCTTCCGGAGCACCTAAGTTCACACCCGGTTTTTAGTGGAATTCGTGTTGCTTGATCTTTAGTGTTATGTGTATTTTTTTGTTGACCATTGTTTGTCACTTTGTCCTTTTTCTTTTGGCCATTGTGTTGTCTGTCATTTTTCTTTTGGTCATTGTATTGTCTGTCCTTCTTTTGGCCATTGTGTTGTCTGTCATTTTTCTTTTGGCCATTGTGTTGTCTGTCATTCTTCTTTTGGCCATTGTGTTGTCTGTCCTTCTTTTGGCCATTGTGTTGTCTGTCATTTTTCTTTTGGCCATTGTGTTGTCTGTCATTTTTCTTTTGGTCATTGTATTGTCTGTCATTCTTCTTTTGGTCATTGTATTGTCTGTCATTCTTCTTTTGGCCATTGTGTTGTCTGTCATTCTTCTTTTGGCCATTGTGTTGTCTGTCATTTTTCTTTTGGCCATTGTGTTGTCTGTCATTCTTCTTTTGGCCATTGTGTTGTCTGTCATTCTTCTTTTGGCCATTGTGTTGTCTGTCATTCTTCTTTTGGCCATTGTGTTGTCTGTCATTCTTCTTTTGGCCATTGTGTTGTCTGTCATTCTTCTTTTGGCCATTGTGTTGTCGGTCCTTCTTCTTTTGGCCATTGTGTTGTCTGTCCTTCTTTTGGTCATTGTATTGTCTGTCATTCTTCTTTTGGCCATTGTGTTGTCTGTCATTCTTCTTTTGGCCATTGTGTTGTCTATCATTTTTCTTTTGGCCATTGTGTTGTCTGTCATTCTTCTTTTGGCCATTGTGTTGTCTGTCATTCTTCTTTTGACCATTGTGTTGTCTGTCATTTTTCTTTTGGTCATTGTATTGTCTGTCATTCTTCTTTTGGCCATTGTGTTGTCTGTCATTCTTCTTTTGGCCATTGTGTTGTCTGTCATTTTTCTTTTGGCCATTGTGTTGTCTGTCATTCTTCTTTTGGCCATTGTGTTGTCTGTCATTCTTCTTTTGGCCATTGTGTTGTCTGTCATTCTTCTTTTGGCCATTGTGTTGTCTGTTATTCTTCTTTTGGCCATTGTGTTGTCGGTCCTTCTTCTTTTGGCCATTGTGTTGTCTGTCCTTCTTCTTTTGGCCATTGTGTTGTCTGTCATTCTTCAATTTATGACTTCTGATGACCACTTTGGTATCTTGAAACTTTTCTTGTGTCTTTAGTCCTTTGATGATGTGTTTCATCAAACTATGATGGTACAATTGACCTTCATTTCAGCAAGGGGTCAGTCAAATAGACAGCTTGTTATTATACCAGATGCAAATGAGTGGTTGATGTTTGGAGAATGCCATGCTCCTTGTACATAAGACAACTTACAGTAGGTCCTAATACAAAACAGATTGTTGGGGACAGGGTTGATGGTGGCCTGTTGGGGACAGGGTTGATGGTGGTGTTGGGGACAGGGTTGATGGTGGCCTGTTGGGGACAGGGTTGATGGTGGTGTTGGGGACAGGGTTGATGGTGGCCTGTTGGGGACAAGGTTGATGGTGGCCTGTTGGGGACAGGGTTGATGGTGGCCTGTTGGATGGTAAAATGTTCTGACTCTATCCATCCATTAATTAATCAATAAACCAATATTTTAAGCAAAGGAAAATTAACCTTTAGAGAACACATAGACATATACAGTGAGAGTATGAACTAAACATTATTACATATATCTACAACTAATTCTCACTTGAGCTTAAAGTTTAAAATTTGTTATATTTTGCCAATTTTCTATTCAAATTGTGAACAACCTAATAGGTACATGAGGTCATTAAGATGTGACAACAAAATCAGTGCCGTTAGTTAGTTCAAATCAGTCTGAGGGAAAGGTGATAACGCCTAGGGAAACCTTCAATGATCCTGATTAAAAATTTCTATGCATTTATATTGTATGTGTCAGATTCTGGTCTTCAATGCAATAAACACAATATTTACTGATATAGAGTGCAATATCAGGATAGACAGACTGCCCTTGGGTCGTGGTACGGACCAGTGGAAATGATATTGCCCTCGCCTCCGGCTTGGGAAATATCATTTCCACTGGTCCGTACCACGACCCTTGGGCAGTCTGTATATCCTGATATTGCCCTCCATATCAGTAACTATTATATAAATATTATAAAAAGTTCCATTAAGCACCCACTACCCACAAAATGTGAAGAAAAAAACTACACAAAAACCGGCCCCACAAAAACACCCTTTTCTAATTTTCTGAACATTCTGTTTTAAAAATCATATTTCATATTCTGTCCAAACTGGGGTCTAAATATGATCCTTATTGTACCTAATCATTTAAATATAAAAAAAATATGCTATAACTAAATATGAATTGTGTAATATTATTTGTGTACAATATGTTGTCATAATACAGTTATCTTCTATCATGAAATTCCATAGAGAGCTAGAAACTGTCAATCTTAAATTAATATTTTCCCTTATACCTTAATGTTAACATAAAATGTTTATATTTTGCCATATTCCTCTATAAAAGGATATGTCAATTCATTTCTGTTATTTCCAGTATTGACCAATAACTGTCAAAATAACAGAGGACGCCTGAAAGTGTAGTCATTTCGTATCCTTCTGTAGGTATACTTGGTTGGTTCTTTATATAGAGTAGTCAGCCTCTTATAAGGTCATTCCTAATGTAATGAAAAAGTGGTCTTCTAAGAGGGGTGACTTCTCTTGAGGAAACAAATTAGAATTATTTTAATATTTCACTGTATCTTAAATTTGGCCTGACAAGAGGGTGGTTATTAGTAGGGTGGCCTGACAAGAGGGTGGTTATTAGTAGGAGTGGCCTGACAAGAGGGTGGTTATTAGTAGGAGTGGCCTGACAAGAGGGTGGTTATTAGTAGGAGTGGCCTTATAAGAGGGTGGTTATTAGTAGGAGTGGCATTATAAGAGGGTGATTATTAGTAGGAGTGGCCTGACAAGAGGTTGGTTATTAGTAGGAGTAGCCTTTTAAGAGGGTGGTTATTAGTAGGAATGGCCTTATAAGAGGGTGGTTATTAGTAGGAGTGGCCTTATAAGAGGGTGGTTATTTGTAGGAGTGGCCTTATAAGAGGGTGGCTATTAGCAGGAGTAGCCTTATAAGAGGGTGGTTATTAGTAGGATTGGCATTATAAGAGAGTGGTTATTAGTAGTAGCCTTATAAGAGGGTGGTTATTAGTAGGAGTGGCCTTATAAGAGGGTGGTTATAAGTAGGAGTGGCCTTATAAGAGGGTGGTTATTAGTAGGAGTGGCCTTATAAGAGGGTGGTTATTAGTAGGAGTAGCCTTATAAGAGGGTGGTTATTAGTAGGAGTGGCTTTATAAGAGGGTGGTTATTGGTAGGAGTGTCATTATAAGAGGGTGGTTATTAGTAGGAGTGTCATTATAAGAGGGTGGTTATTAGTAGGAGTGGCCTTATAAGAGGGTGGTTATTAGTAGGAGTGGACTGACAAGAGGGTGGTTATTAGTAGGAGTGGCATTATAAGAGGGTGGGTATTAGTAGGAGTAGCCTTATAAGAGGGTGGTTATTAGTAGGAGTGGCCTGACAAGATGATGGTCATTAGTAGGAGTGGCATTATAAGAGGGTGGTTATTAGTAGGAGTGGCCTTATAAGAGGGTGGTTATTAGTAGGAGTAGCCTTATAAGAGGGTGGTTATTAGTAGGAGTGGCTTTATAAGAGGGTGGTTATTGGTAGGAGTGTCATTATAAGAGGGTGGTTATTAGTAGGAGTGGCATTATAAGAGGGTGGTTATTAGTAGGAGTGGCCTGACAAGAGGATGGTTATTAGTAGGAGTGGCCTGACAAGATGATGGTTATTAGTAGGAGTGGCATTATAAGATGGTGGTTATTAGTAGGAGTAGCCTGACAAGAGGGTGGTTATTAGTAGGAGTGGCCTGACAAGATGATGGTCATTAGTAGGAGTGGCATTATAAGAGGGTGGTTATTAGTAGGAGTGGCCTGACAAGAGGATGATTATTAGTAGGAGTGGCCTGACAAGAGGGTGGTTATTAGTAGGAGTGGCCTGACAAGAGGGTGGTTATTAGTAGGAGTGGCATTATAAGAGGGTGGTTATTAGCAGGGGTGGCCTGACAAGAGGGTGGTTATTAGTAGGAATAGCCTGACAAGAGGGTGGTTATTAGTAGGAGTGGCCTGACAAGATGATGGTCATTAGTAGGAGTAGCCTTATAAGAGGGTGGTTATTAGTAGGAGTGGCCTGACAAGAGGATGGTTATTAGTAGGAGTGGCCTGACAAGATGATGGTTATTAGTAGGAGTGGCATTATAAGATGGTGGTTATTAGTAGGAGTAGCCTGACAAGAGGGTGGTTATTAGTAGAAGTGGCCTGACAAGATGATGGTCATTAGTAGGAGTGGCATTATAAGAGGGTGGTTATTAGTAGGAGTGGCCTGACAAGAGGATGATTATTAGTAGGAGTGGCCTGACAAGAGGGTGGTTATTAGTAGGAGTGGCCTGACAAGAGGGTGGTTATTAGTAGGAGTGGCCTGACAAGAGGGTGGTTATTAGTAGGAATGGCCTTATAAGAGGGTGGTTATTAGTAGGAGTGGCCTGACAAGAGGGTGGTTATTAGTAGGAGTGGCCTTATAAGAGGGTGGTTATTAGTAGGAGTGGCCTGACAAGAGGGTGGTTATTAGTAGGAGTGGCATTATAAGAGGGTGGTTATTAGTAGGAGTGGCCTGACAAGAGGATGGTTATTAGTAGGAGTGGCCTGACAAGATGATGGTTATTAGTAGGAGTGGCATTATAAGATGGTGGTTATTAGTAGGAGTAGCCTGACAAGAGGGTGGTTATTAGTAGGAGTGGCCTGACAAGATGATGGTCATTAGTAGGAGTGGCATTATAAGAGGGTGGTTATTAGTAGGAGTGGCCTGACAAGAGGATGATTATTAGTAGGAGTGGCCTGACAAGAGGGTGGTTATTAGTAGGAGTGGCATTATAAGAGGGTGGTTATTAGTAGGATTGGCCTGACAAGAGGATGGTTATTAGTAGGAGTGGCATTATAAGATGGTGGTTATTAGTAGGAGTAGCCTGACAAGAGGGTGGTTATTAGTAGGAGTGGCCTGACAAGATGATGGTCATTAGTAGGAGTGGCATTATAAGAGGGTGGTTATTAGTAGGAGTGGCCTGACAAGAGGATGATTATTAGTAGGATTGGCCTGACAAGAGGGTGGTTATTAGTAGGAATGGCCTTATAAGAGGGTGGTTATTAGTAGGAGTGGCATGACAAGAGGGTGGTTATTAGTAGGAATGGCCTTATAAGAGGGGATAACTGTATTAATTTTCTACTTCTATTTCATTATTGCCTGCTGTTTTGATACTTATTTATATTTTATCGAATGGTTGCATCATTGTCCATCAACAACATTGTCTGGTCAATAAAAAAACTTAAGAATGAGTCAAAATATATGTAGTCTTACCACAATGCCACCTATTCAAAGGTCAAATAACAAAGTTAAAAGGGACCATAACCAGAAAAAAACATGGGTATTATATTTCTAAATGGTCACAATCAAGCAAACTCAGAAAGTTATTTAACTTAAATCATAGGAGGGGTAGTAATCAAAAGGCTCTCATTATTTCAAATTTTCAATATAACAATGTCGAAAAAGGGCCATAAAGAAAATATTTTGATATAACATCTCCATGAGGTGTTACTCAATCAAGCATGTTATGAAAATGTTATATATATTATTCAAGTCAAACTGTAGAAGGAGTAGTAGTTCCATATTTCAATATGATTGCTGAAATGAGGGTGAATGCAATCATATATTTTGGAAAGGAATTATCAATATTTAATAGGCATACAAACATTGATAGTTTAGAAGTCTAAATATCCTTTTGCTACATTAGTATGGATCCAAATTATAGCCGAAATTAGGTCATGAAAAAATAGAATAACAATGTCTAACACATAATGTGTGTTTCTTTTTGCCAATTTTAAAAATCAAGAAAATCAGGTGAAACCGATCTGTTATGTTTCACTAGACACATTTATAATCAGGGATAATTCTGGTTATAAAATAAAATAACTGAAAATCAATGGAAAATAGCTGAAACCATCTACACCCCCTTTCAAAATGGTCATTTTTGACCTGTTCTGACCATGTCCAGCAACTTCCGGAAAACAATTTCAGAGGAAAATAGCTGAAATCAGTTAAATAACTGAAAAAAAAAATCCGTCCCTGTATATTTTAATTCTGATACAATGTACTGAATTCTCTCCTTGGTAATACTGTACTTGTAAATCAATGACATTGTACCATTAAATTACACCAAAAAAAATCTACAAATGTACAGTAATAATTTTGAAAAATATACAATAACTGTATTTTTCAAGTAATCAGACTGTAATCAATCTTTGTATCTAAATTAGTTATGCAATTGAAGCCAAAATAACTTCTTATTAAAATTTCATGACATTTTACAATTGTTTACAGAACTGACTGTGTTATGACAGATCAGAATTGCATTTTAATGAATGATGATTATGATTTAAATGTCAAAATTGTATATAAAGTCATCACAACCCCACAGAGTATGATATATAAACATACTTAGTTAATATAATAGAAATATTCTGAAGTTTCAAGCTATGTCAAAATGCTATTATAATTTTATATCAGATGATTATCTCAGTAAAACTGTGGGAAATTGTTTGGATTCTGACATGCAATGTATTTGTATATGGCTTCAATCAACACATGGGGAAAGGTAGAAAGCTTGGTAAATAAACAAACTCGTTTTCCAATATAAACTTGAAAAAAAAAAAACTAAAAAAAGAAGCTATGATGGATAGGTAATGTAATATGATGTATGTTTCTTGAAGAAATAAGACTTCAGTCTGGTAAAATTAATTAAATCAGTATTAAAAACAATATATACATCAAAGATACACCTATATCAATGTCATAGTGTTTAACATGTACCTTTATGTTTACCTTTGTCAGTGGTGCTTCACTTCAGAAAATTAATGTGATATTTTTTTTAGACAACTGCAAGTTAGGAGAAAGAATGAAATAAGATGCTCTTAATGTTGTTCTTGATAGAGTTGGCTTGTATATATGTCTGTCATTTGTTTACATTTATTTTCATTTTCTCTGCAATTATTTATGTATCAGAGATCCTAGAATCCAATTAAAGGGAAGTAACTCTGTAATTAGTTGTAACCTCAGACCTTGTCTAAAATCCAGATCAAATTGACATGATGATGTCAGCAAACCCCCAGTGATAAATCTGATGCCAGATATTGACATATTTATATTAATATGCTATAATTAAGGTTAGATTCTGCACCAGTTTTATTATGTCATAACTTCAACATTTGTTGATAGATGTACTATATAATCCATGTCATTCTGTACACAAGACTTAACTCCATCTCAGTGTAAATGTTATCCTCCTTCTGGTAAGGAGGCACTCTAATTCAATATTTAATATCAAAGATGAACACCCTCTTTGTACTGGTATAAAAATACAGGAGTGTTAAACAGTGTTAATATACTTTATAATAAACATTACAAGATGTAACACAGAGAGTCTTTATCCTCACTCGTTAGGTGGAATCATTGTCTTATCTTCTCATTATTTACTTGGAATTTCAGATTCACAGAGTACTCCACTAATCAGAAAGTGTCAGTTTAAAGTAAAAAATGTTATTTTTTTGTTTTATAATGTTTTTTTTATGGGGGAGGGGTTGATCAGCAATACAATGTGATATGTCTACTATACCGCTGGTAGAAAATTAATGACTTCATGCTTTGTGTACTGGGTAATAGTTTTAGAATTACTGTATTGACTTTACTTTTTGTGTACTGTCTGGAAATCTCTAAATTAATGACTTAATATTTTGTGTACAGTTAAACATGTCACAACTGAACACATCTGGGACAAAACAAGGTTATCTTGTGAACAGGTGGACACTGTTACTTAATAGGACTGTAACACCATTGGGACCTACTTTCTGTTCAGTATAGACAGTTGATTGGATTAAACAAAGTCATATGATGAAAAGTTTTTGGACATTAGGACTAGATTACACAGGATTGTTGTGGTTTGGACGGGTTTGACTGTACTCAAACCACAGAATCAATGGCCACGTGAAGACCATAAAGAGATCTTAGTACCTGGCTATTATAAACCAATAAATATTCCCTGCTATTAATTTTTCATGTTTGCTGCTTCAAGAAGACTGTTTGCAAAGATTTACATTCATGTTTCTCAGTCTTTTGAAAATATTTTTTGTGTGTGCAAGTTGATTAAAAATATGTATAAACTATGTATGATATTACATGTTTAACATGGAAAATAAAATCAAACTCTTATATGAATAATTAGATTTTCTGATGAATATTAGGACTGTAGTGATCTCATTTTACTATGAAACTTGTTGACAAATGAAGTGGGGATAACAATCATCCAGACTGTTATCCTTGAACACATTTTTAAAATATTTTCCCAATAAGGTGCTAATTTAAACTGTTTTTTGGTGGCTGGCATCTTTTGAATTCAGATCCATACATGAAGATATATTTTGTAAGGACCATTTAAGAAACATTTCTACCAAGTATGATTTCAAATCGTTCAGTGATTCTAAAAACATGTCTGTTATGTTGAACTAATGCTACAGTGCTGATGACTTTCATTCTCCAATACACATGAAATTCAAAAATACATGTACATGTACTATTAAATAACCATTTCTGTACCTGATTCATCAGTCTGTACATTTATTAACATAACTCTGACAGAGTCCTATGTTATTTTTGTACCTTAGAGATTCATCAGTCTGCAGATTTATTAACTCTGACAGGGCCCTATGTTATTTTTGTATATGTTCTATGGTTGACACCATATCGAGGACAGATACAAAATGATGGCATTACCTGTCATTCAAGGTGATAATGGACACAAAAATAACATGTCAGTTCTGGGATTTCTAAGCATGTAAAGCAAAGACATTTGTATTATTCATAAAACAATGTGTTTATAATGACAAGGTCAAAATTATAATGATCTAGACTTACGGTCATAAAACTTTCAAGTACCATTTTGTACTTGTACTCCAAAATCATATAATCATAACATTGCATTTCTTGGATACAGCATTCTGATCAGATGTTTTTTGGAGTATGAATACACAAATCTTACTCTTATGTCTTATGAACATAATGCCTGTACAAGCTTCAGTGCTAGAATTCCTTCATCTTGTGATGGTTATCCATTGATGATCATATACAGATACAAGATACAAATTTGTTTATTATAGTGACATTGTGTATAACAGAAATATGTACAATATTGAATTATAACATTTACACCCGGCCCAATGGACCTATAAGTCACTTTAAATACGAAACTTATTTTTACATCAAATTGACAGTTAATTGTTTAAATATAAATGATTTTTGCATTTTGCTAATGACTGTACTAAGTATCAAGCTGTTTTTCTTGGATATTCCGACAATAATAGTTTTAATTTTTCACTGTTATTCAAATTTAAAACGGTTGCACTAAGTCCAGACAATAATTGGTTACGAAGTTTATTATAAAACTGACATTCAAGAAGAAAGTGTAGTTCGTTTTCGACTTGACCAGAGTCACACATTTTGCGAATTCGTTGATATTCTGGTTCACCAACAAAACGTCCTGTTTCTAGTCTAAGAGGGAGAATACTATATAAATTGTGCCATTACTGATCTTTCACTGCGTTTTAAATTAAGTTCAACATATAATTGTGACTATGAGATGAAGAACTTCAATCAAAATATTGCTACTTTTGTTCATAATGATTTAATCATGTTGCTTTTATATACTGGTAGAAGCAGTGACCACACAATTACAAGGATGACCAGTTTTTGTGTGAGAATAACAGAATTTATGACATTTTGTTTGACCAACTTTCAAAAGAAACTAATCACATTCATTAGACCTGAAGGTGATTGCATGAGATGGTGACAGGACTACAATTAGTAAACAATAGTACACACAAAGTCATACCAATATAAACATTTTCATTGGGAGGTTGGAAAGAAATTAAAAATATAGGAAAAGAAATGTGTTTTTGTTGCTTTTTACAGTTCAAACCTCACATTTAATACAGAGATCCTCTACAGAGCCATTCCTCCTAAATATCAAGAATGAGAACTTTGAGTTGGTCTGACAAATGTAATGATGCTATAGGGTTAATATCTGTCAACACAAGAAGGGTGTAACACATACCTTAATGACACATTCTAACATTGGTCTAACCAGAAAGCCTGTCAACTCTATCATCTCTGCTCTTAATTCATCTCTAGAAAATAAAACAATAAACAATACAAGAGGCACAATGTCTTGCACAGTTAAATATTAAAATTGTATGAAATGTTGAATGTTGAAATTAGAAAACTTTTATCTATTGAAATAAAGGAAACTTAGACATGAAAATACTATATAATATATAAACTTTTTTACACAATACAAAACAAAATTAATTTAGCATTATTATTTGGATATTCTATAAAAACCATTACTCACTTTGACTTTCATCATAAATGAATATACTGTTTAGTGAATGCCTCCTATTTTAGAGAGAGTTTACAAGTTGTCTAGAACCAATTTTACTCGATATAAAATTCATATTTCTGTAACATGAAAATAAAATTTTGGACTTGCTATAGAAAAATTAAGAAATAAGAAAAAAAATTAAGACAACAGAAGACAATAGAGGACCATCAGACACATGAGGCTTCTAAGAGGACACAGACATTAGATTAACAGAGGAAACCTCCAAACAGACATCAATTTACAAAGTATTTCTATCATAATATTTTAACTATTGAAGGAGTGACAATTTTAAGTTTTTGATAAACATTACTTTTTTAAATCTTAGCCAATCAATAATTATCATTATTCCTCAATGGCAGCCATAATGAATGCCAGATAAAATCGAAATGAGGAACTTGTTTAAGAATCATCTATAGTTAATTTCTGCAATGGGTCAGACAGCCCAATGGTTTCTAAAGAGGTTTGAAATATGAACAATTAATGGATGACAGAAGATGGATGGACAGCAGACACTGAGTACATCTGTATTGCCTAAAGCTCACAATATGTACCTATCATATATACAGAAGCTACAGGAATGCCATCCTAAATATCAATTTAGGGAACATCGTGGTCATGATCATATGATGGTTGGGTTTATAACTACCTATGCAATCAGTGCCTATTACCACTAACATTATGAGTTTGAATCCCGCTCAGGCGAGGTGTGCTCGATACAACATTATGTGATAAAGTTTATCAGTGACTTGTGGCAGGTCTGTGGTTTTCACGGGGTACTGAGGTTTCCTCCACCAATAAAACTGACTGCCACAATATAACTGAAATATTGTTGAAAGTGGTGTTAAACACTATAACCATAATCATAAATATCAATTTGAATATAAACAAAACTTTGATAAAGAAATAACATAACCATTCCATTGAAAAATTGAGCAATTTTTTAGATATTTGACATGCAGTGACATACATCAATGTTCATGGTTTACAGAAAAATCATGCGTTTGAGAGCTTCTGTATTCATGGACGTTCATGTTTTTGTTAAATAGCTCCATGACATATTTACGTTTTATTGGAGTATTAATTGTGTGAATTGGAACAATCATGCTTTCACCATATATTTTTATAGTTTGCACTCATTGGAAAAAACTTTGACAAACATACTCTTGAAATAAGACTATTTGAGTAATTATGGTCAATATGCATCTAGTAGTTAATTGTCACCGATGATCAATCATCGGTCAACGTTGAAATTGATCATCGATCTTGAAAATGTGACCGATTCCCATCACTATTATAAACCTTTATAACAACTCACCTGCTACAAGTTTCTATATAAAGTAGGCAGTGCTTAAAAATCTAAAAATAAGAAGAAAACAATATAAAATATAATCAAAGAAAGATAACTACAACACTCATTTTTTTCATATGGTCTAAGGGAGATAACTATTATTATTTTGATCAATTTTATGAAAGATCTGTAAATATTTATTTTGCAATGATTTTAATTTAATTTAAACATATTTTATTGACTAAATAATTTCAAGAGGATCAGACTAAGTTTTTCAACTTAATATTATCTTCTCCATGATTTAGATAATCTAAGACTCAAGTATTTTTGTCAGAACTGAGAATATGGTAAAATATATAAAACAATAAAACAGAAAAAAAATATACACAATTTTCACCTGAACTAACTGGAATTTGTCATCAAACCAGGAATAGTCACAAATGGAAGGATGATGCTTTAGTGCTTTGAAGACCTAAATACAGAAAATATGTTTATGTTTAGGTTTGGCTTAGGTTTTATGGTGTTTAATGTCACTTTCAACAATATTTCAGTTATATCGTGGCAGTTAGTTTTATAGAAGGAGGAAACCGGAGGACCTGGAGAAAACCACTGACCTGCAGCAAGTCACTGACAAACTTTATCACATAATGCTGTACACCTCACCCTGAGCGGGATTCGAACCAACAACATCAGTGGTGATAGGCACTGATTGCATAGGTAGTAGTAAATCCAACTACCATACGATCATGACCACAACTGCCCCAAATATGTTTATGTCTTCTAAGTTAATTCAATAAATGTGAATGTCTACTGAAAGAGTATTATTCACTTTCCAAATCCCTTCATGAGAAAGGGACCTACTCTTGGTTTTCGTATGTCAATCATGTAAGATATGAAAATAAAATTAATCACTCAAATGAAGAATTTAATAAAAAGAATAAAAATAAATTTAAAAGAAAATATAAAAATGCAGTTGAACAGGAATATCTAGATATTTATAATAAGAAACTTGAATCAATAGATGATAAAAGTAAACTTCTTTTATTTAAAACTTTAAAAACTGAATACAATCTAGAATTTTACTTAAAATATTCAGATAATGTGATCAGAAAATTGATATGTCAATTTAGAGTAAGTGACCATTCCTTAGGCATTGAAAGGGGACGATACAATAAAATTCCTAGACATTTAATAAAATGTGGAGTAGTGGATGACGAGGCACATTTATTTTTATATTGTACAATTAATGACAGATTAAGAACAGCTTTTTTCAATGACCTTCTATATCCGTCTAGAATTAATACATTAAATGATATTGACAAAATTGAAAATATTCTTAATCATACTTCTTCACAACAAGCTTCTTTATTAAATGGTCTTTGGAACTGAGGACAGGGAGCATTTGATTACATTTGTTATATTGTGAAACAGCCTTTTTGTTTGTTTGTGTATGATAATTGTTGTTTGTGTATGTGTTTGATCCATTTTTTGTTTGTTTGTAGTCTTTGACCCTATATTGGGTGTAAGTTGTGCTAATAAAGAATTG
The DNA here is from genome assembly GCA_963680875.1 of Bathymodiolus brooksi. Classification (NCBI taxonomy): domain Eukaryota; kingdom Metazoa; phylum Mollusca; class Bivalvia; order Mytilida; family Modiolidae; genus Bathymodiolus; species Bathymodiolus brooksi. The sequence goes on along the minus strand of OY804576.1, from coordinate 30,226,585 downwards.
ACTATTAAGAATTCCAAACATATCATTGCAATCGTATTCTTTGTAATTCACTGCAACAAAAATAGAAATGTACAATATCAAACTATATCTAAGATATTACTGACTAGTATGGAGAGACAAATTTAGCCGTAACGTGAACAAATATTTTTGGAATACATTTTATGAAAATACCACCCGTCCCCTTACATGTGATAAACAGACATACATACCAGCTTCTGACATTCAAAATGTTGTTCCTCTGTCACCATCTGTATAAGTTTCTTTAACACTCTACTTGAAGACATAATCTTGGTAGCTACATTCTTTTCCACTGGTCTTACTACACAATTAAATACCAATTCTTCTCCTAGTTCTTCATCACTACTCACACCATGCAAATACACCAATCCTATCATTCTCACTTCATAATGACAGCTATCTAGTATTAACAGCAGTGTAGTTTCTAAATAATTATCTTCCTTATCACAATGTTGAAAAGAATTATCTCTCTTCTTAACACAATGTTGTGGAGAATTATCTCCTTTGTCACAACATTGTATAGAATTATCTCCCTTGTCACAATGTTTTGAACGATAACATTCCCTTTCCCAATGAAATAAAAGTGAATAAGATAGAGTAGTAAGATACTCTATATATCCAGGACCAGTCTGTTTGTAAGGTTCTGTAAGCAGAAATCGTTCTTCGTCTAGGAATTTAGACATGGTGATGTTCAATATTTTAGTGTTCTCATTCAGTTCAAAAGAAGATTCTGTTAGTAGCTTGGAGGTCAAAATCAAAGCTTCTTTTCTTACAACAAAACAAGCATTCAATCTGAAAAAAACAAAACAATTCCATTTATATCAATATTTATTGTATTACATTGAAGCATTTTTTGTATGCCAAATATAAATGTAACTAAAATGTAATATGTATCTTCCTGCCTTTTCTGTTTTTATACTACTATACAGTTCCAAAACATTATCACTTTCTACATGAACAGAGTAATTATTTGACCAAAATTGTAGACCAAATCTAACCAATGTGTCTCATTCTCAAGGGGCAATATTAAATTCTTAAATCACCAGCTCACACAGTCAAATAATATGGCTTGTGTCATATTCCTTTCTGAAGATATGTAGGGATGTATGGTATTACACATTCCCAATACACATGAGAGTAATTAGGACCAAAACTATATCTTTCCTTACTGTTTAACTTGTGGTTTTTGAAGGGAACAAATGAATGACTATCAAAAGTCAATGGACTAAGTCGTTTTTGCATGTTGAAACTTTATAAATTCATTCATGGGAGAAAGTAAAACATAAAAACATGGTTTCAAATAAGTTTTTAAAAGCTTTCAACATAATTCTTATTGCTGAAGCCTGTTCAAACTGAGCCCCTTTGAATCTAACTTTTTGGTCAGAATAGATCGGTTAAATTTCCATTGATATCAATCATTAGAACTTAAATTTGGTGTAAATTGAATATATTACTTTGACAAGAGCCATGTTCTTTTTAGCCACTCGTTAATCACAGTTCGAATTGTACACTGTCTGAAACTTGTGTCCAGGGATGATAGTAGCTCCATCAAGCTATTCATCTGAAAAGAAAAGAAATATGTAGCAAGGAAATCTGACAGCTCAACGATAATGAATGTGGATATAACACTATCATACATCAGATGGTTATCAGAATACAGGACTTGTTGGTTGGTTATGTAGCACTTACTAGTTAGAACAGCTTCATATAACAACACACAGTAAAAAAATAGCAAAGGTTTCACCAGACTAATAGATAACTGGTTACTACAATAATTCTGTTACCAGACTAATAGATAACTGGTTACTACAATAATTCTGTTATCTATTGGTTTACAAATATAAGTAAGTTACACTATAATGATCTATAAAACACCCATTTATTACATCAGATCAAAATCTCCCGTCATAATAAATACAGGGGGCGCTGAGGCCATAGTTGTACAGTAATTGATATATATCCACCCGTGTAAGTAATATTTATCACCACTAATGTTGTGAGTTTGATTCCCAGATATAGCTAGGTGTACCTGATACAACCTTACTCAGTTTCCTCACCACTCAATAAAACTGACTGCCACAATATAGTCTAAATATTGTTTAAAGTGCAGTTAAACACTGGTCACACATAATCCTAACACTCATATTAAATACATAAAACTTATAGTAAGGTAAATATTATGCCAGGTAAAGTATTCAGTATACCTGTAACAAGATGCCATGTACTTGACTATAATGTACATGTTCATGACAGACAGGAAGTTTGTGTAGAAGATCACTGACTACATTTATTATACTATTTCCAACAACCAGTGGCTGTAAGGCTTTAGCTGACATTTGTCTTGTTTTGTGGACGGCACTATCACTGCATCTGTAAAGTATACACATACATAAATATTACATCAATATCTGAAAAAGTACCGAAATAACGGCATAAAGTTTGGTGTTTGCACATTCTTCAACTAGTACATAGATATATATACAAACTGTATAATAATCTGGCTTCTCAGGCACCTAAATATCATCAAATATCAGCGGGGGCCATCGTGGTTGTGATCGTATGATAGTTTGATTTATAACTACCTATGCAATCAGTGCCTATCACCACTAAAGTTGTGAGTTCGAACCCCGTTCATGGCAAGGTGCACTCGATTCAACATTATGTGATAAAGCTTGTCAGTGACTTGCGACAGGTTGGTGGTTTTCTCCGGTTTCTTCCACTAATAAAACTGACCGACACAATATAACTGAAATATTGTTGAAAGTGGCGTTACACACCATAAACCATCAAATATCAGCTGACTGAAGAAATGTGAAGCTTTGGTGGCTAAATTCTTTTATCTGACTTGAATTGAACTTGTGCTCCAAAATTATTCTGGTGTAAAATATACAGCATACAATATAACTTCTGCCAGAACTGTTTTATTTGACTTATAGGAATATATTGTGTTCGTGAACCTCAATTGAGTAGGTTATAACTCCTAATACAACACTATGTACCATATGTGATCTTAAGAAAGTTGACGTTTGGGGAAGCAAAGCTACCAACCTACTTAATATTTCTTATTAAGTTCAGCTAAGTTACAGATAAACTTTTCTAAACTAAATCTTTTATATTGTCTTTTTGATGTGGTACACTATCAAAAACTTTCTTAATGAAAGGAAACATTGATCATGATTTCTCTACAGACACTCTAACTGATTATGAAAAGTTTCAAACATCATGGCTTTATTCATATGATGACGAAAAAAGCATTTTAGACACAACTTCAACTTAAAAAATACAAATATATTAGGAAAAACACTTACTTGAGTATGAATGGAATAAAGCACGATAAGTTTAAACTTGTATCAGTTCCTTCTAAAGGTGAAGGAAATAATCTGGCTAGTACCATCAATAGTGGATAGAGAGAAGGATGGAGACGAACTGTTCCATGGTCACTGAAATGATAAGTTTAAACTTGTATCAGTTCCCTCTAAAGGTGAAGGAAATAATCTGGCTAGTACCATCAATAGTGGATAGAGAGAAGGATGGAGACAAACTGTTCTATGTTCACTGAAATGATAAGTTTAAACTTGTATCAGTTCCCTCTAAAGGTGAAGGAAATAATCTGGCTAGTACCATCAATTGTGGATAGAGAGAAGGATGGAGATGAACTGTTCTATGTTCACTGAAATGATAAGTTTAAACTTGTATCAGTTCCTTCTAATGGTGAAGGGAATAATCTGGCTAGTACCATCAATAGTGGATAGAGAGAAGGATGGAGACAAACTGTTCTATGTTCACTGAAATGATAAGTTTAAATTTGTATCAGTTCCCTCTAATGGGGAAGAGAATAATCTGGCTAGTACCATCAATAGTGGATAGAGAGAAGGATGGAGACGAACTGTTCTATGTTCACTGAAATGATAAGTTTAAACTTGATTCAGTTCCTTCTAAAGGTGAAGGAAATAATCTGGCTAGTACCATCAATAGTGGATAGAGAGAAGGATGGTGACGAACTGTTCTATGTTCACTGAAAAGATAAGTTTAAACTTGTATCAGTTCCCTCTAAAGGTGAAGGAAATAATCTGGCTAGTACCATCAATAGTGGATAGAGAGAAGGATGGTGACGAACTATTCTATGTTCACTGAAAAGATAAGTTTAAACTTGTATCAGTTCCTTCTAATGGTGAAGAGAATAATCTGGCTAGTACCATCAATAGTGGATAGAGAGAAGGATGGTGACGAACTGTTCTATGTTCACTGAAATGATAAGTTTAAACTTGTATCAGTTCCTTCTAATGGTGAAGGAAATAATCTGGCTAGTACCATCAATAGTGGATAGAGAGAAGGATGGTGACGAACTGTTCTATGTTCACTGAAAAGATAAGTTTAAACTTGTATCCGTTCCTTCTAATGGTAAAGGGAATAATCTGGCTAGTACCATCAATAGTGGATAAAGAGAAGGATGGAGACGAACTGTTCAATGTTCACTGAAATGATAAGTTTAAACTTGTATCAGTTCCCTCTAATGGTGAAGGAAATAATCTGGCTAGTACCATCAATAGTGGATAGAGAGAAGGATGGTGACGAACTGTTCTATGTTCACTGAAAAGATAAGTTTAAACTTGTATCCGTTCCTTCTAATGGTAAAGGGAATAATCTGGCTAGTACCATCAATAGTGGATAGAGAGAAGGATGGTGACGAACTGTTCTATGTTCACTGAAATGATAAGTTTAAACTTGTATCAGTTCCCTCTAAAGGTGAAGGAAATAATCTGGCTAGTACCATCAATAGTGGATAGAGAGAAGGATGGTGACGAACTATTCTATGTTCACTGAAAAGATAAGTTTAAACTTGTATCAGTTCCTTCTAATGGTGAAGAGAATAATCTGGCTAGTACCATCAATAGTGGATAGAGAGAAGGATGGTGACGAACTGTTCTATGTTCACTGAAATGATAAGTTTAAACTTGTATCAGTTCCTTCTAATGGTGAAGGAAATAATCTGGCTAGTACCATCAATAGTGGATAGAGAGAAGGATGGTGACGAACTGTTCTATGTTCACTGAAAAGATAAGTTTAAACTTGTATCCGTTCCTTCTAATGGTAAAGGGAATAATCTGGCTAGTACCATCAATAGTGGATAAAGAGAAGGATGGAGACGAACTGTTCAATGTTCACTGAAATGATAAGTTTAAACTTGTATCAGTTCCCTCTAATGGGGAAGAGAATAATCTGGCTAGTACCATCAATAGTGGATAGAGAGAAGGATGGAGGTGAACTGTTCTATGTTCACTGAAATGATAAGTTTAAACTTGTATCAGTTCCCTCTAAAGGTGAAGGAAATAATCTGGCTAGTACCATCAATAGTGGATAGAGAGAAGGATGGTGACGAACTGTTCTATGTTCACTGAAAAGATAAGTTTAAACTTGTATCCGTTCCTTCTAATGGTAAAGGGAATAATCTGGCTAGTACCATCAATAGTGGATAGAGAGAAGGATGGTGACGAACTGTTCTATGTTCACTGAAAAGATAAGTTTAAACTTGTATCCGTTCCTTCTAATGGTAAAGGGAATAATCTGGCTAGTACCATCAATAGTGGATAGAGAGAAGGATGGAGACGAACTGTTCAATGTTCACTGAAATGATAAGTTTAAACTTGTATCAGTTCCCTCTAATGGGGAAGAGAATAATCTGGCTAGTACCATCAATAGTGGATAGAGAGAAGGATGGAGGTGAACTGTTCTATGTTCACTAAAAAGTAAATGTTTAAATCAATTTATCTCTTTACTACAACATGGTAAAATATTTTCAATCAAAGCTGAATTTACATTGATTTCTTGAAAAATAAAAAAACATTATACAATATATATATGTAAAAGATTTTCTGCAATATTCCAGTTAATTAATAAAATCATGCTCAATACAGAAAGAAGTCATAGTACCATGGTTTGCAGCAATAAACAATTAAAGAAATATATATTTTTAATAATGGCCACCATCTAAACATTCTAAAATGAGGAACAAGTTAAAAGATATGGCAGAAATTAGTGAGAATAAAGTTTGGTAGCCTATGTCTTTATTGATTGATGGATTGATTATTGCATAACGTCCAGCAAGAAGTATTCCAGCTATAGTCAGGACGATAACAAGTTCAATGATATATTAAATCAATACATAAAAGAGGGAGAGATGGGTCAGCCGTGGAAAAGGCTTTTGACTGCCACTAGAAAAATATTGCAGGGACAAATAAATTTAGTCTTTTGTAGTGGCCACAATGTGCCTACTCTTTTTCAAAATCTACAAAAGAGATCTTAAACTTGCAGGGAGTGTGGCACTCTCCAAACATGTTATTCACTATGGTCCATGGTCAGGTTTCTGTATTAAAACCTGACAACACTCCATCTCTGTGAGTTTGAACCCTGGCAACTTTCACCAGTATCAAGCCTATGGTTTTAATGAACACGTCAGACCATTTAATCTGCTGTATAGTTTTAAATGTGTATAATTGCTACAGAATAGAAACAGATACCATTTTAATAATATAAAATAAAGACAGATATAATTTAAATAATATACTCACCCTACATTTTCTGTAGCTTCTGCTAAAAGATGTAACATAAAGTTGTAAAGTCCAGGATATTTGTGGAAAAATGCTTTGCCTGTCTGACTGGAAATAGAAAATATACCAATTGTGTTAAATGGTAAAAATATAACATCAAAATAACATAGATATTGAAAAGAGACATTCAGAGAGAATTAATACGGACATTGAATGAACATCCTGTATTACACTTGTGTATCATGTAATTTACCAAACAGTGTTTTGTTTGCTGTTCTTCATCCTGCAGTCACAGTAGGCTTTCAATGTTAAAAATGACTCATAGGCTAAGGTAGTGTTTTGTTTGCTGTTCTTCATCCTTCAGTCACAGTAGGCTTTCAGTGATAAAAATGACTCATAGGCTAAGGTAGTGTTTTGTTTGCTGTTCTTCATCCTTCAGTCACAGTAGGCTTTCAGTGATAAAAATGACTCATAGGCTAAGGTAGTGTCTTGTTTGCTGTTCTTCATCCTTCAGTCACAGTAGGCTTTCAGTGATAAAAATGACTCATAGGCTAAGGTAGTGTCTTGTTTGCTGTTCTTCATCCTTCAGTCACAGTAGGTTTTCAGTGATAAAAATGACTCATAGGCTAAGGTAGTGTTTTGCTTGCTGTTCTTCATCCTTCAGTCATAGTAGGCTTTCAGTGATAACAATGACTCATAGGCTAAGGTAGTGTTTTGTTTGATGTTCTTCATCCTTCAGTCACAGTAGGCTTTCAGTGATAAAAATGACTCATAGGCTAAGGTAGTGTCTTGTTTACTGTTCTTCATCCTTCAGTCACAGTAGGCTTTCAGTGATAAAAATGACTCATAGGCTAAGGTAGTGTCTTGTTTGCTGTTCTTCATCCTTCAGTCACAGTAGGCTTTCAGTGATAAAAATGACTCATAGGCTAAGTAGTGTCTTGTTTGCTGTTCTTTATCCTTCAGTCACAGTAGGCTTTCAGTGATAAAAATGACTCATAGGCTAAGGTAGTGTTTTGTTTGCTGTTCTTCATCCTTCAGTCACAGTAGGCTTTCGGTGATAAAAATGACTCATAGGCTAAGGTAGTGTCTTGTTTGCTGTTCTTCATCCTTCAGTCACAGTAGGCTTTCAGTGATAAAAATGACTCATAGGCTAAGGTAGTGTCTTGTTTGCTGTTCTTTATCCTTCAGTCACAGTAGGCTTTCAGTGATAAAAATGACTCATAGGCTAAGGTAGTGTCTTGTTTGCTGTTCTTCATCCTTCAGTCACAGTAGGCTTTCAGTGATAAAAATGACTCATAGGCTAAGGTAGTGTCTTGTTTGCTGTTCTTCATCCTTCAGTCACAGTAGGCTTTCAGTGATAAAAATGACTCATAGGCTAAGGTAGTGTCTTGTTTGCTGTTCTTTATCCTTCAGTCACAGTAGGCTTTCAGTGATAAAAATGACTCATAGGCTAAGGTAGTGTTTTGTTTGCTGTTCTTCATCCTGCAGTCACAGTAGGTTTTCAGTGATAAAAATGACTCATAGGCTAAGGTAGTGTCTTGTTTGCTGTTCTTCATCCTTCAGTCACAGTAGGCTTTCAGTGATAAAAATGACTCATAGGCTAATGTAGTGTTTTGTTTGCTTTTCTTCATCCTTCAGTCACAGTAGGCTTTCAGTGATAACAATGACTCATAGGCTAAGGTAGTGTCTTGTTTGCTGTTCTTCATCCTTCAGTCACAGTAGGCTTTCAGTGATAAAAATGACTCATAGACTAAGGTAGTGTTTTGTTTGCTGTTCTTCATCCTTCAGTCACAGTAGGCTTTCAGTGATAAAAATGACTCGTAGGCTAATGTAGTGTTTTGTTTGCTGTTCTTCATCCTGCAGTCACAGTAGACTTTCAGTGATAAAAATGACTCATAGGCTAATGTAGTGTTTTGTTTGCTTTTCTTCATCCTTCAGTCACAGTAGGCTTTCAGTGATAACAATGACTCATAGGCTAAGGTAGTATTTTGTTTGCTGTTCTTCATCCTTCAGTCACAGTAGGCTTTCAGTGATAAAAATGACTCATAGGCTAAGGTAGTGTTTTGTTTGCTGTTCTTCATCCTGCAGTCACAGTAGGCTTTCAGTGATAACAATGACTCATAGGCTAAGGTAGTGTCTTGTTTGCTGTTCTTCATCCTTCAGTCACAGTAGGCTTTCAGTGATAAAAATGACTCATAGGCTAAGGTAGTGTCTTGTTTACTGTTCTTCATCCTTCAGTCACAGTAGGCTTTCAGTGATAAAAATGACTCATAGGCTAAGGTAGTGTCTTGTTTGCTGTTCTTCATCCTTCAGTCACAGTAGGCTTTCAGTGATAAAAATGACTCATAGGCTAAGGTAGTGTCTTGTTTGCTGTTCTTCATCCTTCCGTGACAGTAGGCTTTCAGTGATAAAAATGACTCATAGGCTAGGGTAGTGTCTTGTTTGCTGTTCTTCATCCTGCAGTCACAGTAGGCTTTCAGTGATAAAAATGACTCATAGGCTAAGGTAGTGTCTTGTTTGCTGTTCTTCATCTTTCAGTCACAGTAGGCTTTCAGTGATAAAAATGACTCATAGGCTAAGGTAGTGTCTTGTTTGCTGTTCTTCATCCTTCAGTGACAGTAGGCTTTCAGTGATAAAAATGACTCATAGGTTAAGGTAGTGTCTTGTTTGCTGTTCTTCATCCTTCAGTCACAGTAGGCTTTCAGTGATAAAAATGACTCATAGGCTAAGATAGTGTCTTGTTTGCTGTTCTTCATCCTTCAGTCACAGTAGGCTTTCAGTGATAAAAATGACTCATAGGCTAATGTAGTGTCTTGTTTGCTGTTCTTCATCCTTCAGTCACAGTAGGCTTTCAGTGATAACAATGACTCATAGGCTAATGTAGTGTCTTGTTTGCTGTTCTTCATCCTTCAGTCACAGTAGGCTTTCAGTGATAACAATGACTCATAGGCTAATGTAGTGTCTTGTTTGCTGTTCTTCATCCTTCAGTCACAGTAGGCTTTCAGTGATAACAATAACTCATAGGCTAATGTAGTGTTTTGTTTGCTGTTCTTCATCCTTCAGTCACAGTAGGCTTTCAGTGATAACAATGACTCATAGGCTAATGTAGTGTCTTGTTTGCTGTTCTTCATCCTTCAGTCACAGTAGGCTTTCAGTGATAACAATGACTCATAGGCTAAGGTAGTGTCTTGTTTGCTGTTCTTCATCCTTCAGTCACAGTAGGCTTTCAGTGATAAAAATGACTCATAGGCTAAGATAGTGTCTTGTTTTCTGTTCTTCATCCTTCAGTCACAGTAGGCTTTCAGTGATAACAATGACTCACAGGCTAAGGTAGTGTCTTGTTTGCTGTTCTTCATCCTTCAGTCACAGTAGGCTTTCAGTGATAAAAATGACTCATAGGCTAAGGTAGTGTTTTGTTTGCTGTTCTTCATCCTTCAGTCACAGTAGGCTTTCAGTGATAACAATGACTCATAGGCTAATGTAGTGTCTTGTTTGTTGTTCTTCATCCTTCAGTCACAGTAGGCTTTCAGTGATAACAATGACTCATAGGCTAAGGTAGTGTCTTGTTTGCTGTTCTTCATCCTTCAGTCACAGTAGGCTTTCAGTGATAAAAATGACTCATAGGCTAAGGTAGTGTCTTGTTTGCTGTTCTTCATCCTTCAGTCACAGTAGGCTTTCAGTGATAAAAATGACTCATAGGCTAAGGTAGTGTTTTGTTTGCTGTTCTTCATCCTTCAGTCACAGCAGGCTTTCAGTGATAAAAATGACTCATAGGCTAAGGTAGTGTTTTGTTTGCTGTTCTTCATCCTTCAGTCACAGTAGGCTTTCAGTGATAAGCATGACTTGTAGACTAAGATAAGTTCAAAACTATCCCTATCACACTCTTCAGTTTTTGTACTTATTCTGTTTCCTTTTAGATTTGTATATTAATGAATTGTGATATACATTACTATAAGTAAATATAGAAATTGCAGAGTATTTTTTATTGACTGTTTGATTAAACCATTTTCAGTTATTTTATGATGAAGTAGCTCACGGTATAGTGGACATAATTTCTGAGCACCTTACAAACCTATATCTTAGTGGTGAGACAATATCACTCAGTATGATCTTTGATTTCCTTAGACCATTGCTGTGTGTACCATTAATTAATCATTATTACCAGTTTTTCTTTGAAATATTACTTTCATCCTTGCTACGTTTTACTCCAAAAATTCTTGTCATTAATGCACTGAACAACAGAGTAGATGAGTTACACACCTGGAAATATATGATGAGAAATTTTATTTAGTATTTGAGTAATACCTGGGAGAATAAGGGAAATTTTAATTCTAGTTAAATATTACATTAAAGCAAAGATTATTTGACCAGTTTCAAGAAGAATGGCGACCAAATATGGAAAACTTGTCAAAAGGGTTATGTTATAAAATATTTGAAGAAAATGTTAAATTTGAACCGTTTTTAGATATTTAACATAATATAAAAACAGAATCACATTTTGGAAATTTAGAACTGGTAATAACTGATTACCTATTGAAACAGGAAGATGGAATGGTATTGATCATGGGAATAGTGTGTGTAATATATGCACGGATGCAGAGATAGGTGATGAATTTCTTTACATTCTTCAATGTAAATCTTTGGCAAATGAGAAAAAAATTATACCTGAGTCAATATTTTTCACACACTATCAATACTTTGAAATTTTGTCAATTATTCCAAATTAAAAATAAACCAAAACTAATGAAACTGTGCAAATGCATTCGTGTCCTACAATATCATGCTAGTCCTCCTGGTTAGCCACATATCTCTGGCATCCAAATGAAATGATGTTATTTCATTTCTGTTATTACGATTTATTTTTGTAGACCATCTTGTCTTATCATGTGTATTTAATATCTATCTATTAACGTTAAATTGACAAATTCTCAGTACCACTGTTTCAACTAGAGTTTTATGAGAAATAACAAATTTTGAATCTTGAGAGAAAAAAAACCCTTTGAAGACAAAATAATAAATTTCCTGGATATGTCTAGTCAGTGAGTGAGTGATTGTTGTTAAATGTTAAGCGAGTAATTTTTCAGCTACATCATGGCAAGAACAACTTAACTCTTTGACGAGATAATGATGATATCTGTTTTTCCTAGAACAACATGATGAATCAAAAAAATGATAAATTTCTTGGTTATTTTGAGACAAAAGTACCATTGACTTAAATTAAAATTATCTGAGAAAATGATATGCAAAATATTAACTTTATGATCAAATTTAGATGGACGAGATCTCACTGAGTATTATTGTCATTATCTCACTGAGTATTATTGTCATTATCTCACTGAGTATTATTGTCATTATCTCACTGAGTATTATTGTCATTATCTCACTGAGTATTATTGTCATTATCTCACTGAGTATTATTGTCATTATCTCACTGAGTATTATTGTCATTATCTCACTGAGTATTATTGTCATTATCTCACTGAGTATTATTGTCATTATCTCACTGAGTATTATTGTCATTATCTCACTGAGTATTATTGTCATTATCTCACTGAGTATTATTGTCATTATCTCACTGAGTATTATTGTCATTATCTCACTGAGTATTATTGTCATTATCTCACTGAGTATTATTGTCATTATCTCACTGAGTATTATTGTCATTATCTCACTGAGTATTATTGTCATTATCTCACTGAGTATTATTGTCATTATCTCACTGAGTATTATTGTCATTATCTCACTGAGTATTATTGTCATTATCTCACTGAGTATTATTGTCATTATCTCACTCAGTATTATTGTCATTATCTCACTGAGTATCATTGTCATTATCTCACTGAGTATTATTGTCATTATCTCACTCAGTATTATTGTCATTATCTCACTCAGTATTATTGTCATTATCTCACTGAGTATTATTGTCATTATCTCACTGAGTATTATTGTCATTATCTCACTGAGTATTATTGTCATTATCTCACTCAGTATTATTGTCATTATCTCACTGAGTATTATTGTCATTATCTCACTCAGTATTATTGTCATTATCTCACTGAGTATTATTGTCATTATCTCACTGAGTATTATTGTCATTATCTCACTGAGTATTATTGTCATTATCTCACTGAGTATTATTGTCATTATCTCACTCAGTATTATTGTCATTATCTCACTGAGTATTATTGTCATTATCTCACTGAGTATTATTGTCATTATCTCACTGAGTATTATTGTCATTATCTCACTGAGTATTATTGTCATTATCTCACTCAGTATTATTGTCATATCTATATTTCATTTTACTCTATTTTCTATTCATTCATTAATAAAAGGCTATAAATGATATGAGTTCCCTCCTTTTCTTTACGCTTTCTATACTTACTGCCCAAAACTTTGACTTGAAGCCAAGGATAGCTGCCTGAAGTCCACCACATACAAATGGTGTTACATCTTCTCCTAACCTTGTATCTCTATACATTGCTCTCAATATATTTAATGAATGAACCTAAAACAAATAAATACACAAGTTATTTATCACTACAGTCAAACCTGTCTATAGTGGTCACCTGGGGGCATTTGACAAAATGACCACTATAGACAGGTGACCTTTAATGAAGGGGTTTGATTATTCGACGAAATATTCTGCATTAGTTGTAAATAAACATTTTTAATCACATCTTATGTTTATCTCAATCTGATATGATTTGAATAAAACATACAAATAAATAAAGAAAGATATTTAATAAACAAAAGTACAATTTCCAGTAACACGATGTTGAACTGGAAACATTGTTTTCAAAATCGTCGATTGAATCTCACGTTTTCTTTAAAGAATGTTCATTATCTGGGTACGACCAACACCCTTCTCCTCGCCCACAGCTCAACAACTTTTCCCACCATCGATCACAACAATTTATAACCCGTTGTATTAAAGCCCAACGTACTCATACAGATAACTTTCACTTTGTCGTCTAATTTCAAAGCTTTCCTATTTACGGATGTTGATGATTTTGACATGATGCACTAGATACAAAATAATTTTGGTGAGTGAATTTCTACTCTCGTCGTAATGAATAAATATCTCCAATAACCCCTGGGTATAAACTTTCCTTTATGTAATTTATTACTCACAAAATTTAATAGTGTTTGTTTATTTAGTTAATTAAATTAAGCAATATATTTTGTAACACCTTGGGATTTTTTGTACATTTGAGAAAAATACTGAACTTTCGAAAGCACTTCCGGTATTATTTTAAAAATGAACTTACTGTTATACAAAGGTTTTACACTGGAAATTACTAATAAATGGTGACCGCTGACCACATTGAACAGGTGACCGCTATATCGAATTAAAATATATAGTAAAATGCACAGGGAGAGCACGAAAGTGACCGTTATGAGCAGGTGACCATTATACAAAGGTGACCGTTACGACAGGTTTGACTGTATATGCTTAGTTGGAAATGAAAAAAAATAATTGTAGAAAATAATTTAAAATATACAAGAAACAAATGCAAAAACCTTAATAATAAAAGTTTTGATGAAATTGACAGTGCAAACATAAATAAATTATCATATCCCGAGTATTGTGTTCATTGATTAATTCACACCCATGGCAGGATTAACTTTGACACAACTTATTATCAAATAACTTCTAGCATAATACCAGACATCTCTTTGGTTCTGACATATCATGGGACCTATTATAATTATTCCAAGACTTGGATGACATACCTTTGGTTCTGACATATCACATGACATATCTTTATTATTCCGAGACTTAGATGACATATCTTTGATTCTGACATATCACACGACCTATTATTATTCTGACACTTGGACGACATACCTTTGGTTCTGACATATCATCAGATTCCTTTGTAAGAGCTAGTGCTAATAAATCTGACATGGCCTGTTTAAAACAATGTCGTCCTGTAGTCACTGGTTCAGTCGTAACTAAAGCCTTAAAAACAAAACAAATTACCACCGTTACACTGGCAGTAAGATAATAAAAGTTGTCTTATACTTGTGTGCAATTGTTACCATTCTGAACTCATTGTTAATCAAATCAATAAACCATGTGTGGTATGAAGCAGCCAATTTGCAGTAAATCCATTCAGATTACAATTCTTTCTGTCAGTCAATTGAGATATAGACCTTTTGCACATTTTGACTCTAAAGTTATATGTTTTTTATACTTTTTCATATGAGTTAGTTCCATTACGATGGGCAAAATGTTACCACGTCAGAACAACAAATTTGAGTATAATTTTTCTCATATATTAAATTGAACCCTGTAATAAATAAGAGGATAACTTTAGAGCCAATATTAAAATTCTTAAGATTATGTGAAAAATATATGTTATTTTCATTGAAATTTACATGTAAATGGATTTTGTTGCCTGTCTTTAAGGACAATGACTCCTGTAAAATGTATAATTTTAGAATCAAAGTTAGAAATGTGCAAATAGTTAAAGTGATATATCATTTTTTTGTGAATAACAATATTTCTCAATTCTCTATACAAAGTAATTAATTTTTTACTATGAAACCACTGTTTCAATATTTAAAGATTCCATCCTTAAAATATGCAAACTGCAGCAATTGTAAGAAATATCAATTTTAAGTTTAAATGCCTATCTATCAAGTAACACAGGGTTGTGGGACATAATTTTGAAAGTGGACAATCATCTCAGACAAGCATGGTTTAATGGTATAAAGTGATCACATAATGTAATATAAAATATATAAAATAAAATTAACACATATAAAACAATGCTTTAAAGATAATATCTATATTCATAACTCACTTGTACATAAAATGGCACACCAGCACTCCTTCTAGTAGCACACAGTTTAGAACTGACAGATTTAATCTCCATTATCAACTGTGACAACCAAAGCTTTGGTAGTTTATAAAGGTCTTCTATTGAACTTCTATAAATAACAAATTAGAGAAGATGGACTGATGTTGCTTACAGGTTTTTATTCAAATGCAATTAAATATATATAATTTCTAAATTTAAAATCAATTTCTATATTCTGACATGCACACTTGAGGATCAATGTTCAGACCACAACAGCTGACCCATCATATGTAGCTACTGGTAATAATGAAATATCTACATATGGTAATCTACAGCCCTTGAAAATGTACAAGTTATAAGTGAAGGTAAGTGAACAAAAACCACAAAAATATCCTAGATAATAAAACAAATATAGAATGAATTAGGTACACTGCCTTTTTTTTTCTAAACTACTTCAAATGGATCTATCAAGGTCAACAATTTTTAATATGTTGACCTTTGACATTACAGGAATCGTAGTGATTCCTGTAATGTCAAAGGTCAACATATTAAAAATGGCTATAAGTCAAAACTCATTATCTTGGACTTGTATACCGATAAGTCATTTCCTTGGAAGGCTTGAAGTAAAACTTTGGTCCATTTATAGTAACTTTCAGCTTAATTTATCGCTGAAAAATCAAATCATCAGTCCATTTAACATTACAAGGTTCCAATGTATATCATAATACCTGCTTTATGATGTATAACAAAACCTTCGTTAAAAAAGAAAGTGAGAGTGATAACTAATCTTTTGGGTCCAATATAATAGTTATTGCCCTCATCACCAGTCCCTGGTGGGATACAGTAATAATCTAGTTATGGATATACTCACCTCCACAACATATCACACATTTTGACAAAACCAGCATATGCTAATTCAAATGCTCCTCTGTGAATGGATTCTAAAAGCTGAGTTTTAAAGTAACAACCAATCTCATCAATCTGTAAAGAGTATAAACACTGTATTATTGATAACCAATAAGTCTCATAACACTTATCTTAACCCCCTCCCCTGTAGCCAGAATATGTCCTTAGAAACAAAGACAAGAATTTTGGCTAGTGATCCATGGTTGCTTTATGTCAAATCTACATAAAACAATGAAAGCTTGATTACCATGTCTATTTCTTCTATTGACATCAATAGAAATCTAGTACATCAATAGAAATCTAGTACATCAATAGAAATCTAGTACATCAATAGAAATCTAGTACATTAATAGAAATCTAGTACATCAATAGAAATCTAGTACATCAATAGAAATCTAGTACATCAATAGAAATCTAGTACATCAATAGAAATCTAGTACATCAATAGAAATCTAGTACATCAATAAAAAATAGGGTACATTATTTGTTGACAGGTCATTTAACCAATAAAATATTCTTTCCTGGTTGGTCTATTTCAGCCATCAAAGTAGCTTTTGAAATGAAGTGGACCATTGACCACCAGACATGACAATTTAGTCGCCAAACAAAATTTTAATTGCCTGGTAATAATTTCCAGTGGCCAGAGAACTACTTTTATTTTTAAAACATAACAATCAGTGTAAAAATTATAGTCTGTGTTCAAATGGTTCTTCATGCATGTAATATCTGTGTTAAACTGACAATCTACTGGTATATATCTTTCATATGCAAAGTTAAGAATTCACCTTTCTTGTGGAAACCATCGGTTCGTGTCTGGTGGAGGGTCATTCTCCTCAATGTTTACTCCTTTCCCTCTAATCCTTATAAATTTTTCCAGAATTGAAACTGACAAGGAGTTACAAGAATCTAAATCTTGCTTAGATGATCGAAAGCATAGATCTTGTGTGCAGGTGTCAAATATGCCTACGAAGTGTAACACTATATATGTCTATTCAACCATGATCTGTCACGATCATG
Organism: Bathymodiolus brooksi; assembly: GCA_963680875.1. Classification (NCBI taxonomy): domain Eukaryota; kingdom Metazoa; phylum Mollusca; class Bivalvia; order Mytilida; family Modiolidae; genus Bathymodiolus; species Bathymodiolus brooksi. The sequence continues at coordinate 30,209,286 of OY804576.1, read as the reverse complement.
GCTTTTAGTTACTAGTATATACACAAGCTTTACAGCCTCTGTGCTCACACTGAGCACTTGTAAATGGCACAACAACAGTTTCATTCTTCAAGAAACCTCTTACTAGTATATACACAAGCTTTACAGCCTCTGTGCTCACACTGAGCACTTGTAAATGGCACAACAACAATTTCATTCTTCAGGAAACCTCTTACTAGTATATACACAAGCTTTACAGCCTCCGTGCTCACACTGAGCACTTGTAAATGGCACAACAACAGTTTCATTCATCAGGAAACCTCTTACTAGTATATACACAAGCTTTACAGCCTCTATGCTCACACTGAGCACTTGTAAATGGCACAACAACAGTTTCATTCTTCAGGAAACCTCTTACTAGTATATACACAAGCTTTACAGCCTCCGTGCTCACACTGAGCACTTGTAAATGGCACAACAACAGTTTCATTCTTCAGGAAACCTCTTACTAGTATATACACAAGCTTTACAGCCTCCGTGCTCACACTGAGCACTTGTAAATGGCACAACAACAGTTTCATTCTTCACCTCTAACTAGTATATACACAAGCTTTACAGCCTCCGTGCTCACACTGAGCTCTTGTAAATGGCACAACAACAGTTTCATTCTTCACCTCTTACTAGTATATACACAAGCTTTACAGCCTCCATGCTCACACTGAGCACTTGTAAATGGCACAACAACAGTTTCATTCTTCACCTCTTACTAGTATATACACAAGCTTTACAGCCTCTATGCTCACACTGAGCACTTGTAAATGGCACAACAACAGTTTCATTCTTCAGGAAACCTCTTACTAGTATATACACAAGCTTTACAGCCTCTATGCTCACACTGAGCACTTGTAAATGGCACAACAACAGTTTCATTCTTCAGGAAACCTCTTACTAGTATATACACAAGCTTTACAGCCTCTATGCTCACACTGAGCACTTGTAAATGGCACAACAACAGTTTCATTCTTCACCTCTTACTAGTATATACACAAGCTTTACAGACTCCGTGCTCACACTGAGCACTTGTAAATGGCACAACAACAGTTTCATTCTTCACCTCTTACTAGTATATACACAAGCTTTACAGCCTCCGTGCTCACACTGAGCACTTGTAAATGGCACAACAACAGTTTCATTTTTCACCTCTTACTAGTATATACACAAGCTTTACAGCCTCTATACTCACACTGAGCACTTGTAAATGGCACAACAACAGTTTCATTCTTCAGGAAACCTCTTACTAGTATATACACAAGCTTTACAGCCTCTACGCTCACACTGAGCACTTGTAAATGGCACAACAACAGTTTCATTCTTCAGGAAACCTCTTACTAGTATATACACAAGCTTTACAGCCTCTATGCTCACACGGAGCACTTGTAAATGGCACAACAACAGTTTAATTCTTCAGGAAACCTCTTACTAGTATATACACAAGCTTTACAGCCTCTATGCTCACACTGAGCACTTGTAAATGGCACAACAACAGTTTCATTCTTCAGGGAACCTCTTACTAGTATATACACAAGCTTTACAGCCTCTATGCTCACACTGAGCACTTGTAAATGGCACAACAACAGTTTCCTTCTTCAGGAAACCTCTTACTAGTATATACACAAGCTTTACAGCCTCTATGCTCACACTGAGCACTTGTAAATGGCACAACAACAGTTTCATTCTTCAGGAAACCTCTTACTAGTGTATACACAAGCTTTACAGCCTCTATGCTCACACTGAGCACTTGTAAATGGCACAACAACAGTTTCATTCTTCAGGAAACCTCTTACTAGTATATACACAAGCTTTACAGCCTCTATGCTCACACTGAGCACTTGTAAATGACACAACAACAGTTTCATTCTTCAGGAAACCTCTTACTAGTTTATACACAAGCTTTACAGCCTCTATGCTCACACTGAGCACTTGTAAATGGCACAACAACAGTTTCATTCTTCAGGAAACCTCTTACTAGTATATACACAAGCTTTACAGCCTCTATGCTCACACTGAGCACTTGTAAATGGCACAACAACAGTTTCATTCTTCACCTCTTACTAGTATATACACAAGCTTTACAGCCTCTATGCTCACACTGAGCACTTGTAAATGGCACAACAACAGTTTAATGCTTCACCTCTTACTAGTATATACACAAGTTTTACAGCCTCTATGCTCACACTGAGCACTTGTAAATGGCACAACAACAGTTTCATTCTTCAGGAAACCTCTTACTAGTATATACACAAGCTTTACAGCCTCTATGCTCACACTGAGCACTTGTAAATGGCACAACAACAGTTTTATTCTTCAGGAAACCTCTTACTAGTATATACACAAGCTTTACAGCCTCTATGCTCACACTGAGCACTTGTAAATGGCACAACAACAGTTTCATTCTTCAGGAAACCTCTTACTAGTATATACACAAGCTTTACAGCCTCTATGCTCACACTGAGCACTTGTAAATGGCACAACAACAGTTTCATTCTTCAGGAAACCTCTTACTAGTATATACACAAGCTTTACAGCCTCTATGCTCACACTGAGCACTTGTAAATGGCACAACAACAGTTTCATTCTTCACCTCTTACTAGTATATACACAAGTTTTACAGCCTCTATGCTCACACTGAGCACTTGTAAATGGCACAACAACAGTTTCATTCTTCAGGAAACCTCTTACTAGTATATACACAAGCTTTACAGCCTCTATGCTCACACTAAGCACTTGTAAATGGCACAACAACAGTTTCATTCTTCAGGAAACCTCTTACTAGTATATACACAAGCTTTACAGCCTCTATGCTCACACTGAGCACTTGTAAATGGCACAACAACAGTTTCATTCTTCACCTCTTACTAGTATATACACAAGCTTTACAGCCTCTATGCTCACACTGAGCACTTGTAAATGGCACAACAACAGTTTCATTCTTCACCTCTTACTAGTATATACACAAGCTTTACAGCCTCTATGCTCACACTGAGCACTTGTAAATGGCACAACAACAGTTTAATGCTTCACCTCTTACTAGTATATACACAAGCTTTACAGCCTCTATGCTCACACTGAGCACTTGTAAATGGCACAACAACAGTTTCATTCTTCAGGAAACCTCTTACTAGTATATACACAAGCTTTACAGCCTCTATGCTCACACTGAGCACTTGTAAATGGCACAACAACAGTTTTATTCTTCAGGAAACCTCTTACTAGTATATACACAAGCTTTACAGCCTCTATGCTCACACTGAGCACTTGTAAATGGCACAACAACAGTTTCATTCTTCAGGAAACCTCTTACTAGTATATACACAAGCTTTACAGCCTCTATGCTCACACTGAGCACTTGTAAATGGCACAACAACAGTTTCATTCTTCAGGAAACCTCTTACTAGTATATACACAAGCTTTACAGCCTCTATGCTCACACTGAGCACTTGTAAATGGCACAACAACAGTTTCATTCTTCACCTCTTACTAGTATATACACAAGTTTTACAGCCTCTATGCTCACACTGAGCACTTGTAAATGGCACAACAACAGTTTCATTCTTCAGGAAACCTCTTACTAGTATATACACAAGCTTTACAGCCTCTATGCTCACACTAAGCACTTGTAAATGGCACAACAACAGTTTCATTCTTCAGGAAACCTCTTACTAGTATATACACAAGCTTTACAGCCTCTATGCTCACACTGAGCACTTGTAAATGGCACAACAACAGTTTCAT